>CM042244.1:3899240-4179240 GCA_023566225.1 Romanogobio albipinnatus
ACTTTACCCTTAAACTAACCCACACCACCACACCTGTCCCTAACTTTACCCTTAAACTAACCCACACCACCACTCCTGTCCCTAACTTTACCCTTAACCTTACCCACACCACCGCACCTGTCCCTAACTTTACCCTTAAACTTACCAACACCACCGCACCTGCCCCTAACTGTACCCTTAAACTTACCCACACCACCACACCTGTCCCTAACTTTACCCTTAAACTTACCAACACCACCGCACCTGCCCCTAACTGTACCCTTAAACTTACCCACACCACCACACCTGTCCCTAACTTTACCCTTAAACTTACCCACACCACCGCACCTGTCCCTAACTTTACCCTTAAACTTACCAACACCACCGCACCTGCCCCTAACTGTACCCTTAACCTTACCCACACCACCGCACCTGTCCCTAACTTTACCCTTAAACTAACCCACACCACCACTCCTGTCCCTAACTTTACCCTTAAACTAACCCACACCACCACTCCTGTCCCTAACTTTACCCTTAACCTTACCCACACCACCGCACCTGTCCCTAACTTTACCCTTAAACTAACCCACACCACCACACCTGTCCCTAACTTTACCCTTAAACTAACCCACACCACCACTCCTGTCCCTAACTTTACCCTTAACCTTACCCACACCACCGCACCTGTCCCTAACTTTACCCTTAAACTTACCAACACCACCGCACCTGCCCCTAACTGTACCCTTAAACTTACCCACACCACCACACCTGTCCCTAACTTTACCCTTAAACTTACCAACACCACCGCACCTGCCCCTAACTGTACCCTTAAACTTACCCACACCACCACACCTGTCCCTAACTTTACCCTTAAACTAACCCACACCACCACTCCTGTCCCTAACTTTACCCTTAACCTTACCCACACCACCGCACCTGTCCCTAACTTTACCCTTAAACTAACCCACACCACCACACCTGTCCCTAACTTTACCCTTAAACTAACCCACACCACCACTCCTGTCCCTAACTTTACCCTTAACCTTACCCACACCACCGCACCTGTCCCTAACTTTACCCTTAAACTTACCAACACCACCGCACCTGCCCCTAACTGTACCCTTAAACTTACCCACACCACCACACCTGTCCCTAACTTTACCCTTAAACTTACCAACACCACCGCACCTGCCCCTAACTGTACCCTTAAACTTACCCACACCACCACACCTGTCCCTAACTTTACCCTTAAACTTACCCACACCACCACACCTGTCCCTAACTTTACCCGTATCCCACCTTAATATCAGCAACAGTGTTTTGCAACACAATATGAACATTTAGTTCATAGTAGTTAAGGCCACCTAATATAAAGTGGGACCTTTAATTTAAAATCATTACTTTTATTTATAAAATTTTACCATTAAAATAACCTACATGACATTTTGTGCATGCATTAAATTCAAAACTATTTACAGTAACTATAATAATCCTTCTGGAACTTTAAGGGGTTTAGTGCACAATGAAGAAATAGCAGGATTTTGGAGCTTAGTGACTGCAATTACTGGGTCACCTCCACTTAGGACCTTAGAACTTGCAATCTGTGAGTCAGCAAACACACTTCTTAATCATTAGGCTACCAGCATAGCATACTTTGCAGCTTTGTGTGTTCTGGCACTACAGTACTAAAGATATAGACATTCTAATATAGGAAAATTAATGAGTAATCCTTTCCTTTTTCATATAATGAAAGTGAAAGTTTAAAAGTCTAAAATAACAAAAAGCTCAACTAAGATGGTATTAGTTGTGTACTGCATTCCAGGTCAAGGTTCGGACTGGATGCCAGTTGAACTTAGCCCCGCCCACAACATTTGAGGTTGGGAAGTTCGGTCTGGACTTGATCCGTTGTGGAGCAACTATGCTCGAACCAGAGCTGTTCGGACCAATCAAATCATCAGGATGGGCTTTATATGATGATGGACAGATGATCAACAGTAACAACCATCCACGTCATCAAAGAGCTCTTGGGTTGAATTTGTTTACCAAACGGAAAACTTGTTCGTTCACTTTGATTATTTCTCTCTAAAATGATGATTGTGTTGGTAAGTACTCGTGTACCACCGGCAAAGATCATTTACACTCATCTTCTTCTTCTACTTCTTCCAGCGTGTGCAGTTGAGTTCTGTTGACAACTATGCGTCATTCAATATACGTCACTTAATCCGTTGCTCTGATTGGTTGTAGGTCTATCCAATATTGTGCAGAGGCATTTTCTTTCGTGGTTCAGTTGAAACACATCCCATAATCACAGCCCAATGGAGCAGAATCAGACTCATATTCTGACTAGAATCTGAGTATGATGACGTCAGGCTAGATCAAGGTATAATAATTAACAAAAAAATGTTGTTGCTTGAAATAAAATAAATGATAACTTAAAACAAAACCTAAAAATGAATGAAACTTATTTTATTTCAGTTAGTTGCCAAGGCAATATTTCTCATTTAAAAAAACAACTATATAGATATTAAGGATGCTCTGATGGATCGGACGCAGATAATCATATTCACTCGATCAGTAGTCACTAAATTTGGCTGATCTCATGAACCGATCACAATTTATTGACATAAAACCGTAAAAAGTCCCCACTGGCGCGCTTTTGCCTTCGCGAAACATTATCTCGATTTACTAAGAGCCTACACACACACACACACACACAGACACAACATAATGTGTAGATTTTGAGAAAATCTTTAAGGAGTGACATGACATTCTGCTTTGTTAAAGCTATAGGACTTCCAGTAGGGCTGAACGATTAATCGCAATTGCGATAATATCGCAATATGATAAAACGTGGGGGGGTTTTTACCGCAAAAGGCTGCGATTACACTCTGGTCACGTGACACGCGAGAGTAAAGCAGCTCTGAGGAAGGATCAACTTGTAACGCTATGCAACAGAACAATTTTTTTAATCTATCTAATATTTTGTTTGTCATACTATACAATAGGGGTGGGAGAAAAGATTCTCTCTCTAACGATTCTGAGCTTAGTTTTTAACCGCAGATGCTCGATGGCGCTGCATGTAGAAACATCCGTATTCTGATGGCTTCCAATTCCTCACACACACACACACACACACACACACACACACACACACACACACACACACACACACACACACACACACACATGAATCTTCTGTAAGATAATCTTTCATAAATTTCGGAAAGGTTGAAGCAAATTACAACAACATTCGTGATATCGATGCTAAAATGATATATCGTGCAGTCCTAAATCCAAACACTTTAAATGAACACGGAGGAGAATAACAAAAACCACAATGCATAACAAGAACTGACCAAGAACAACTGAAACACAGGGCTATAAAAACAGGGGTAGAACAAAAGAAAGTAGACAAATGTGAAACTAATAAATAACTACAGATACAAACAAGGACATATTCAGTGACCAATGTAACTAAAACAGAGCTGAGAAACAGGAACTAAAGGAAACAGAACAATGTGAAAGTAAGGGTCCTGATATTATAGAAGTTATTATAATTCACTTTCACTTTATGGAAAAGAGTGACCAAGACATTCTTGCACAAAATGGACGAAAAGGTGAGTTTAATTTAGAGACTCACGGGTCATTTGGACCTCACAACAAGGGTTAATTCAGAAGCCTCTACAGTGTAACCTAAAAACAGGAACATAACACAAGAGGTTTCCAGATTCACCAGGGAGTTTCAGTAAGTGTGGTTTCCAGCAAGAGCCCTTAAGCAGGTGTTTCCCATTCAGGGCACGTTCGCTCTATTGACAAGCTGAACAAGAGGGCCTCAGTGAGGGCTAAAATACTACTGCTGACTAAAAACGTCACTTTTTCAAACTTAGTGCAGGCTTTGATGAGCCGTCTCCTTCCGGAGCTCTCTTTTGCCCCATTTACAATCTAGAGTGGTATGTCCAACACACAAAAACAACCCTAAGCAAACACACACACAAAACAGAGGACCACGGTTTTAGACAATCAACTCGCATGATTTTTACCCCCTGCACATGACAGCACACAGGCTGAAAGACTTGAAGGGTTGACATAACATTCTGCTAACACTTTACAACAGTTAACTACATTAGTGACATGAACTAAGAATGAACAACAGCATTTATTATTCTTCGTTAATGTCAGTTTCAATATTTACTAAAACATAATTAAAATGTGTTTGTTAACATTAGTCAATGCACATGAACTAACAATGAACAACTTTTCAACTTTTCAATGAACAATGAACAACTTTTTGTGTGTTGGGTTTTTGAGTCAAGATGGCGCCGAGGATTGCCGCAACGTCGCAAGCTCTGCTGAAACATTGTAGTTTTTTGTTTGTTCTGTTTATAGTTTTTGTGTTTTTTGTCTTGGATGTTGTCTGCCTTACTACGTACGACAGACAGACACTTTTGGACATTGGTTCGGCAATCGCACTCCGAAAACCGGACTTTAAATTCTTCAGTGACGAACCGCCGTTTACAAACACAGCATCGGATCCCTTTGTCTGGACGGCCCGACCGCGCAAACGCAGCCGGAGAAGAGGGAAGCAGAGCCGGCGTACTTATCAGAGTAAGACCGCAAAACCGACCCCCACTTCCCAGTATTTTACTGGCAAATGTTCAGTCTCTGGACAATAAACTCTGCGAGCTGAGAGCGCGGATCTCTTTCCAGCGAGACACGAGGGACTGCTGCATTATCTGCCTCACAGAAACTTGGATGTCCGCTGAGATTCCAGATTCGGCCATCGAAACCACGGGGTTCTCCGTGCATCGGATGGACAGAGAAAAAGATCTCTCCGGGAAAAGCAAAGGCGGGGGTGTATGTTTTAGTCAAGTCAAGTCAACTTTATTTATATAGCGCTTTTAACAATGTAGATTGTTTCAAAGCAGCTTTACAGTGTCAAACAGCAAAATAATGCAGCCTAATTTTATTCAGCTGTATAGCCATTTGATGTCATCAGTTCATTTCAATTTCCATTCGGTGACAGTGTGGGCTTTAGATCAATAATTAGATCAGTAATTTAGTTTACATGGTTAAATTAGTTTATTAATTAGATTTGTTTCGATGTTTAGTTGAAAAATATAGTGTCCCCAACTGAGCACGCCAAGCCAGAGGCAACAGTGGCAAGGAAACCAAAACCCCATCAGGTGACCTAATGGAGAAAAATAAACCTTGGGAGAAACCAGGCTCAGTCGGGGTGCCAGTTCTCCTCTGGCCAATTTACAAACAACGTATTATTATTATTATTATTATTTTATGATCAACCGATCCTGGTGTGATCAGAGGAACGTACATTCTATCAAATCTTTCTGTTCTCCTGATCTGGAATTTCTCATGCTTCTGTGCCGACCATTCTGGCTACCGTGGGAATTCACAGCGGTCATCATCACAGCTGTGTATATTCCCCCGCAAGCCGACACAGACCGGGCACTAAAGGAACTGTATAGGACAGTGAGTGAGCAGGAAACCACGCATCCTGAGGCTGCGTTTATTGTGACCGGAGACTTTAACAAAGCCAACTTCAAGCGCATCGCACCTAAATACCACCAACATGTTAACTTCAACACGCGAGGGAACCGCGTCTTAGATCACTGTTACTCCCCCTTCAAGGATTGTTACAAGTCCCTCCCGCGCCCACCATTTGGCAAATCGGATCACGCTTCCATCCTACTTTTGCCCGCATATAGGCAAAGACTCAAACAGGAAGCACCCGCCCTCAGAACCATCCAGTGCTGGTCGGACCAATCAGATTCTATGCTACAGGACTGTTTTGATCACGCGGACTGGGAGATGTTCCGGTCGGCCTCTGATGACGACATCGAGGTTTACGCTGATAGCGTAACGTGTTTCATCAGGAAGTGCGTAGAAGACGTTGTTCCGACCAAAACAATTCGGCTGTACCCTAACCAGAAGCCGTGGCTAAATGGGGATGTTCGCGCGGCACTCAATGCGCGGACCTTCACTTTTAACTCCGGTAACGCGGAGGAGCATAAACAAGCAAGTTATGCCCTCCGGAAAACCATCAGAGCAGCAAAACGCCAGTACAGGGACAAGATTGAAGGACAGTTCAACACCACCGACTCCAGAAGCATGTGGAGGGGAATTAACACCATCACGGACTATAAAGGGAACACAAACTCCACCGTGAACACCGCTGCCTCTCTCCAGGACGAGCTAAACACCTTCTATGCTCGCTTTGAGGGAACTAACACCGCCCTCGCGGAGAGAGCGCTCGCGGCTGAAGATACAGAGGTTAGTGCACTCTCTGTATCTGTCGCGGATGTAACCCGATCCTTCCAGCGGGTGAACGTCCGTAAAGCTGCGGGTCCAGACGGCATTCCCGGCCGTGTGATCAGAGCGTGCGCGCACCAACTGGCTGGAGTCTTCACGGACATTTTTAACCTGTCCCTCTCCCTGTCTGTGGCCCCCACATGCTTTAAAACGTCCACTATTGTTCCTGTACCTAAGCAGTCAAAAACCACCTGCTTAAACGACTGGCGTCCTGTTGCTCTGACCCCCATCATCAGTAAATGCTTTGAAAGACTAGTCAGAAACCACATCTGCTCTGTTCTCCCCCCCTCACTGGACCCACTGCAGTTTGCATACCGCACAAACCGTTCCACTGATGATGCCATTTCATCCACTATACACACTGCTCTCTCCCACCTGGAAAAGAGGAACACATATGTGAGAATGCTGTTTGTGGACTACAGCTCAGCATTCAACACCATTGTGCCCTCCATACTTGACGGGAAACTCCGGGCTCTAGGCTTAAACAGCCTGTTATGCAGCTGGATCCTGGACTTCCTGTCAAACAGACGCCAGGTGGTCAGAATGGGCAGTAACATCTCCTCATCACTGACTCTCAACACTGGAGCCCCTCAGGGCTGCGTTCTCAGCCCACTCCTGTACTCTTTGTACACACATGACTGTGTGGCAACCCACAGCTCCAACACCATCATCAAGTTTGCTGACGATACGACGGTGGTAGGTCTTATCACCGACAATGATGAAACGGCCTACAGAGAGGAGGTGCACACTCTGACACGGTGGTGTCAGGAGCACAACCTCTCCCTCAACGTCAGCAAGACCAAGGAGCTGGTGGTCGACTTCAGGAGGAATGAGAGAGAACACCGCCCCATCACCATCGATGGAGCACCGGGGGAGAGAGTCAGCAGCTTCAAGTTCCTCGGTGTCCACATCACAGAGGAACTCTCATGGTCCGTCCACACTGAGGCCGTTGTGAAGAAGGCTCATCAGCGCCTTTTCTTCCTGCGACGGCTGAGGAGGTTTGGAATGAACCGCCACATCCTCACACGTTTCTACACCTGCACCATAGAGAGTCTGCTGACTGGCTGCATCACCACCTGGTACGGCAACAGTACCGCCCGCAGCCGCAAGGCCCTGCAAAGGGTAGTGCGCACGGCCAGCTGCATCATCGGAGGTGAGCTTCCCTCCCTCCAGGACATTTACGCCAGGCGGTGTGTGAAGAGAGCTCAGAGGATCTTCAGAGACTCTAGCCACCCGAACCATGGGCTGCTCTCACTGCTGCCATCAGGCAGACGGTACCGCAGCATCAGAACACGCACCAGCCGACTCCAGAACAGCTTCTTCCCACAAGCAATCAGACTACTTAACTCCTGATCCATCAGGATCATAACACACACTGGACAGAATATCACTCCGCACAACCCACTGTAGATACACACACATTATATACACATTTATTTATCATACAGCATCTATTGCACTTTGGATTTCAATTTTTCAATCTGTGAATAATATTTATACTATACATTGTATATTATTATTACTATTATAGCGTAATGTATATTGTTTAGTGTATGTTAAGTGTATATTGTTTAAAGTATATGTATATTGTAAGTATGTGTATATTGTTTAAAGCTGTGAGAACTAAACTCACATTGTGTAAATTATTTATTGTTTATTGTAGAGTTTACTGTGCTGTGAGTAATTGTGTGCGCATCAGATGTGTAATCTGTTGTTGCTTTAAATGTTGTACATGTCATGTCATGACTACTATGTTGCTCGGAACTGCACCTAAGAATTTCACCTGCTGTTGCACTTGTGCATATGTAGTGTGACAAATAAAGTGATTTGATTTGATTTGATTTGATTTGATTTTATTTAATAGCATTAACAGGGCTCCAGACTGCGACTAACACGGTCATTTACCACCACCATCATTAATCATTAATTTCGAGTGATATTTTTGCTGAGATCGCCACTGGCGACCATATAAATGTACATGTTACGATTAAAAAATGTGTCTTTTTAACTGCATGTTCTGTAAGGAGTAGCCCATCACATCTTTTGTTGTGTTTATGTAATAAAATGAGACGATGCAGCAAAGTTGCAATGGGAAAAAATTCACCTCTGTGAGTTTGAGCGCCAAAATACGAATCATAGACCGTACGAACGGAGACAACGAGGATCAGCTTTCCGTTTCAGAAACGCATGTCAAAACGAAAATATCAGGCTTTTTCAAAGCCATCAGCTCTATCGAACAACAACGCTGATGACTGTGCCAGCATGAGAGAAACATAGAAAACGACGGAGAAGTGTCAATGAATGAACATACAAGTGCCGAAAGACAGTATTTCGTGCACACAAATAAACATATCAGCTGTGTGGACACAAACTAATGGTTAACAATTATCGTTTTTAATTAACGGATACGTATATGGATTGTTATTCTCAATATCTTTTAATCTTTGCTGTTTTTTGTTATATGTCACTTTCAATGTGTTTGTTAATTTTAGCAAACAATTAACAAACTTTCAGCTTTAAAATAGTCGATTTTATCATGAAATACAAGCAATAAATGTCATTTTGGCGTTCTTTAAATGTGGCCTGACAGATCGCTTAAGAACAATCATGTCAAATTTACCTCAGAAAGACATTCAATGCTCATAAACTAGTTAGTCATCTAGAAAAATAACTATAGAAAGGGGCTAAATTTATGCGCTCACATAATCCTTATACTTTTACTTAACCTGTTGTCTACATAGAATGGAAGGAGCTCAAAATGAAATTCAACCCTGCCTATATAATTGCATGTGAAAAGCTGCATTTCACCAAATTTATCCTCTCAGATATTGCTAATGAATAACAAATGAATAGGTGTGTGCAAGACAAACTTTTTATAGGATGCATTAGGAAGAGGCCAAACTATACTCAGTGGATGAAAATGCAATATAATTAAAATGAAAAGGAGGGCAGATGTGACAACACATGACAAAACTAAAACACGTTTATTATTTTGTGGCACTTAAAAAAATTATTTGGCTCCTATTTGTTCCCCCTATAGGAGACAATGCCTCATTAATTTTTTTTTTTTTTGTCTGGAGCCCTGATTAACAAAGCTTAAGTACTGTAACAAATGTACTGCTCATTGTTAGTTCATGTAAGTTAGTACATTAACTAATGTTAACAAATGAGACCTTATTGTAAAGTATTACCGAGATATTGTTAATATCTAAAATAGGAAACATAATATTTGAGACATTTCCACGATCTTATTTAGGTTTTGGAGAGACTTAGGGGATAGTTCACTCATGTCATTCCCAAACTGTACTATATTGGTGGTCATTGATATCTTATTTTGTAAAAAATATCTTCTTTTGTGTTTTGCAGAAGAAAGTCATTCAGGTTTGGAGCGTAAATAATGACAGAACGTTCATTTTTGAGCAAATATACACAGAAAAATAAGGGGCCCAAATACATGATCACTTACACTACTTTGTGTTGGTAATGGTCTTTAGCAACGGTCTTGCTAAACATTAGACGCACTTGGAATAAATACAATGATATATTAAAAACAAAAATGGAGAACTAAGCTTGACAAGCAATGTTAAGACATAATGTTATATTTTATTTTATAATAGTATCAAGCATTATGAATATCAATTTTATATATTACCAATTTAATTTGGTATGGTTGGAGTCATAATTCAACATAACGTAAAAATGCTTTTTTTTAAGGTATAGGATCATTAAAAGGTCTTTTTTTTGTAGCTTTGGAACATCAGATGAATGCAACGTGACTTCTTGTGCGTTAAACAATTGAGAAACATCCCAAAAAGTTACAAACTTACAAAAAGAGAAGCTGCTGACAGCCTCAACCTACAGTGAGGAAAATAAGTATTTGAACACCCTGCTATTTTGCAAGTCCTCCCACTTGGAAATCATGGAGGGGTCTGAAATTGTCATCGTAGGGGCCTGTCCACTGTGAGAGACATAATCTAAAAAAAAAAAATCCAGAAATCACAATATATGATTTTTTTAACTATTTATTTGTATGATACAGCTGCAAATAAGTATTTGAACACCTGTCTTATCAGCTAGAATTCTGACCCTCAAAGACCTGTTAGTCTGCCTTTAAAATGTCCACCTCCACTCCATTTATTATCCTAAATTAGATGCACCTGTTTGAGGTCGTTAGCTGCATAAAGACACCTGTCCACCCCATACAATCAGTAAGAATCCAACTACTAACATGGCCAAGACCAAAGAGCTGTCCAAAGACACTAGAGACAAAATTGTACACCTCCACAAGGCTGGAAAGGGCTAAGGGGAAATTACCAAGCAGCTTGGTGAAAAAAGGTCCACTGTTGGAGCAATCATTAGAAAATGGAAGAAGCTAAACATGACTGTCAATCTTCCTCGGACTGGGGCTCCATGCAACATCTCACCTCGTGGGGTCTTAATGATCCTAAGAAAGGTGAGAAATCAGCCCAGAACTACACGGGAGGAGCTGGTCAATGACCTGAAAAGAGCTGGGACCACCGTTTCCAAGGTTACTGTTGGTAATACACTAAGACGTCATGGTTTGAAATCATGCATGGCATGGAAGGTTCCCCTGCTTAAACCAGCACATGTCAAGGCCCATCTTAAGTTTGCCAATGACCATTTGGATGATCCAGAGGAGTCATGGGAGAAAGTCATGTGGTCAGATGAGACCAAAATAGAACTTGTTGGTCATAATTCCACTAAACGTGTTTGGAGGAAGAAGAATGATGAGTACCATCCCAAGAACACCATCCCTACTGTGAAGCATGGGGGTGGTAGCATCATGCTGTGGGGGTGTTTTTCTGCACATGGGACAGGGCGACTGCACTGTATTAAGGAGAGGATGACCGGGGCCATGTACTGCGAGATTTTGGGGAACAACCTCCTTCCCTCAGTTAGAGCACTGAAGATGGGTCGAGGCTGGGTCTTCCAACATGACAATGACCCAAAGCACACAGCCAGGATAACCAAGGAGTGGCTCTGTCTCCAGACCTAAACCCAATAGAGAATCTTTGGAGGAGCTCAAACTCTGTGTTTCTCAGCGACAGGCCAGAAACCTGACTGATCTAGAGAAGATCTGTGTGGAGGAGTGGGCCAAAATCCCTCCTGCAGTGCAAACCTGCTGAAAAACTACAGGAAACGTTTGACCTCTGTAATTGCAAACAAAGGCTACTGTACCAAATATTAACATTGACTTTCTCAGGTGTTCAAATACTTATTTGCAGCTGTATCATACAAATAAATAGTTAAAAAAAATCATATATTGTGATTTCTGGATATTTTTTTTTTTGATTATGTCTCTCACAGTGGACATGCACCTACGATGACAATTTCAGACCCTCCATGATTTCCAAGTGGGAGAACTTGCAAAATAGCAGGGTGTTCAAATACTTATTTTCCTCACTGTATATCCAAAAATTAACACACTGATAGAAAGAGAAACCTCACAAATCAGGTCTACTTAAAGCATTCAAATGTTTAATAGAATTGGCTACTAATAAAGGAATCATTCATAATAAGATGAGAGTTTTCTTCACCAGTTCCCATTGCGTCACACTGAATTAATATTTATGTCTATCATTATAAATCAACTTAATATGCTCTCACTATGCATTACGTTTCAATGGTGATCACAATGATGCTAAAACGGGTATCAGCCTCTTTTTTTGTACAAAAGGAAGTAACGCAGTGAATCTTAATCTGAGCCTATGTTGGACCAGACACTATATAAGAAAGCCAGTGAAAAGTCTGGCACGACCATTGAAGGGGCAACTCAGAGACATATTTATGGACCTTCGTCTGAAAACGACTTCCTGCCCCGTTCCTTTGGCGCGCGAGTGTCTGTTTGTTTGCGTATAGGGCAAAGAGAGAATTTGTGACGTCCACCTGGTTCAAACGGCTTTCGGGACACTGAAGAGCAATTTCCAACGCTTGGATTAACCTGAAGCTTCCATGATTATCCCCCCCTACCATAATTTGGCTGGAAGGGCCCCAGCTGCTAATTCTTTATAAATAGCGTGTAGCTCAGACCTCCTCCGGGGAGAATGGGGCTCAGAGGAATGGCTTGGGCACAAATCAGGCTGGAAAAAGCACACAATATACACATTTTGACAAACATATGGGACCATCGCTGAGGATGAACTTGAGGTACATGTGACTTTGTCTCGCCTCACGTGGATCTGACAATCGGCCAATTAGAAAAGTGACAACAAGCTATCAAGCTTTGCTTGAGTTTGAGAAAAAAAGAGAAGTAGAAAAGCTCATTCTATAAGCTGGAAATGCAAGGAAAGGCTTGTGATATGGCCATCTTTGTTTTGACAAATGGTTGAAAATGGTTGACATTCAGAGTTTACAAGCTTGTCTGTGGCGTGGATGCCTTTTCTCTCAGCATACAAAGGGAACTAGCATAAAAACACCAGATGAGATTCTCTGACATTTGAGTAAGGATTTCTGTCAAGAGTGTATGTGACCCTGGAGCACAAAACTAGTCTCACGGGTATATTTGTGGCAATAGCCAACAATACATTGTATGGGTCAAAATTATAAATTTTTCTTTTAAGCCAAAAATCATTAGGATATTAAGATCATGTTCCATGAAGATATTATGTAAATTTCCTACTGTAAATATATATAAAAAAAATTATTATTAGTAGAAATATGCATTGCTAAGGACTTCATTTGGACAACTTTAAAGGAAATTTTCCTCAATATTTCGATTTTTTGCACCCTTTGAAATAGTTGTATCTCGGCTAAATATTGTCCTATCCTAACAAATCAATGGAAAGCGCCTTTCAGATGATGTATAAATCTCAATTTCCACAAATTGACCCTTTGGACTGGTTTCGTGGTCCAGGGTCACCGTTTACTCGCACACAGGGGTCACGTTATAAGATGTTATGTGTAATTTTCATTGCTTGCCACCACAAAAAGAGACTGATATGACCATTTATAACTATCTAGGTCAAATTAGCAGGTCAAAAAATACACAAGGCCTCTAAAAAGAGCGTCGTTTTTGAACTTGGACTACTGTAACACATTTCGGTTTGCGTTTGAAAATGTGTTTTCCTGGCTCTTAATTTAATGCATGAACTGGTCAACACAAAAGCACGGGTTGTGTTGCTGTGATCTTTCAACATGGGCAGTTTCAAAATGATAAATAATAGGTCAAGGGGCTGTTTCTGTGGAGAAACCCTGAGAACAGCGGACCCCCCCTCATCCCATGCCTTTTTCTCCCATTCACAACGCCACGGGGGGAGCAGGTCGGGTTCAAGCGCAACAAATTACCTAAATATGGGCTGAAAAGGCTTCGGGGGACTTCAATTCAACCGTTAAAAATAATATTAATAAAAGAAGATTTAGGAAGCCAGGTGGGCGGAACACAATGCTAAACTGCAGTCCATAACTTCAGCTAGCGAGGACAAAAAGTGGCTCTTTCTTGGTCAGTATTTGTGTTTAGCCTGGGTAGAATAGGGGTACCTCCACATACAAAGGCGAGAGGAAGAAACACAGAAAAACGAAATTTTCAGCCTGAGTGGTTACTTCAAATGAAATCTAAAGGCTGAGGCTCAATGGGCCCTTTTAGCGGAGGGGAGTGTTTTTTAAAGGAATCGCAGCAGTGGACGTGTTTGGCATTTGGTGGCCCTTGTCCTCCAATTGTGCGTACTCCACGGTGGATGCCTTCTCTCTGGGCTCACTACACTCCACAGACAGTACAGTCTGGGGCTCGAACATAGACAGAAATCATGTTTGACTTCCCTTTTGCTCAACCACATCTGTTCCCATGCCCCTGAAGGCACTTCGGTTGCGCAGCTACAAGGATGTGTACGCTGTAGTTAATGCGAGTGAGTGACAGCTCAATATGTTCCTTACATAAGTCTAAAAGTGCTGCTGACCTAGGCATGGCCTTGAACTTGATTCTCACCTCCTATAAATGACTCTGGATTATGAACAAAAGAAAATTCAGTGACATTTAGTCTTAGTCTAGTGAGTTTGGAACAGACGTTGTTGTGTTAAAGAGTGGAAAAAAATCTTTACTTGGTAAACTGTGTGAATTTGTTTCTTCTGTGGGCTTTTTTTGTCCATACAATGGAAGTTAAAGGAATAGTTCAGCCAAAAATTTTAATTATCTTTCATCTTTTTATGACTTTCCTCTTTTAGCTGAACACAATCGTAGTAAGAGTTATATTGGACACCAAAGTTTTTTGAGTCCTGACGTTATTCAGAATATCTGCTTTGTGTTCCACAAGAGACAAAAAACTGCAGGTTAGGGTGAGAAAATGTTGACAAAATTGGGGGTGGACTGTCCCTTTAAATTATGTTGTTTATACCTGCCACCATGTTCTGGCTAAAATCTAAATGCAATGCTGGAAATAGCATGGCAACCCTCTACAATGCGAGTAAAACACTCGCATATGCGAGTAAATCGTCACTCTGGGCGATTAAATAATATCTATCATTAGCCATTGGCTAATAAAATCTCAGATTTTTCTCACCAGTGTGTGTTAGATGCTAAGAATAAGTTTAGCATAAATATATTTTTACTCGCTGAACAACAAGTTTCGCTCTCGTCAAGCGATCTATACGATTTCAAATCAGCTCATCTGACGTACCGTAAACTCTAGTGTGAGAGTTTCTCGCACAAGCGTGAGAGAGAGTCTTACATACCACGCAAAATCGACACGCTACATGTTAACAATATTCTTTGTTGTATTTTCCTGTCAAAATAATGGAGTTCATTTGGATTTATTCAGCTTTTAAGAACAAGCAGAAGATATGCTGTTTTTTCCGGTAGTGGGCGGAACTAATGCACAAACGGCAATCTCATTGGCTGGCGCTCATCTTTTCCTGTCCCTGTTTTGATTTCGGCAAATCAGTTTGAGCGAATGCTGTCAACGTGATTAATATTCATGAACCCAGCAGCTCATCAATCCTTAGTGCATATTGTTATTAGTAGTAGAATTAGTAGTATTATAATTCTCTTTTAATAATATAATATAATTACTTTTATAATTTTTTTTTACAGAAACACCAACAATATCTTAAGCACCACCACCAGTCCAAAGTTCAGTTAAATGATATGCATTCATACATGGTTACCAACAGTTTTATTTCTAATTACTAAAGTTCTATCATTAAATAGTGCTTGATTATCATAATATCATAACATAGTCTAATGCTTGATTGACTGATGTTAAGCGTGTACGTTCAGATATTTGAAAAGCTGTGCCATTTTACAAAGATATTGATACATTTGGTGGAATTATATTATATTATATTATATTATATATATATAAATATATATATATAGCCAATGGTGATTCTATTGCCAAGGTGTGCGTAGAGGGTTGCAGGGTTGCTATTGTACATAGCAGACATTGCACACTACCATGCTATGTTTTCTATTCCAAAGATGGTTATCCTTCACAGATAAGGCACTACGTCAAGCTCAGGGAACTTATTCATGGACTAAAGTTGCATTAATGTATATAATATTTATTATTATTATTATATATACATAAATATCAGATAAAACAGTTCCGTGATCAATTTAAAAATGTACTATTTCACCCAATATACATGCTTGCCATGTATTTTTTGTGCCCATTAAAAGTAAAGCATCGTTAGCTTTGAAGATTAGCAACATCTGAACATCTAACGCTACTGAAACGCTACTGAGGAGCGCTGTTTGTGTGGTGCACGTGAGTCACCATTAAACATTTCCTGGAACCATTAATGGAAATGATGCGGAAACATTTCAAATCAGTCACTTTTGTAAAAATATGTAATTTTTCGCCACTAGAGGTCGCTTATTCAAAACAAAGGTGTAGCTTGGTGACGCCTTGATTTGGCGGAGCTTTTTTCAGCCGCAGACGAGCGCTTCCGCTTCTTCCGCTGTGGGGGAACGCAGCGCTGTTTTATCATATTACACAGATTTGAGTGTGTTAAAGGAACACTTTAAAAAAAAATAGGCTCATTTTCCAGCTCCCCTAGAGTTAAACAGTTGAGTTTTACCGTACAGCACTTTTAGCATAGCTTAGCATAGATCATTGAATCGGATTAGACCGTTAGCATCTCGCTTAAAAAAATGACCAAAGACTTTCGATATTTTTCCTTTTTAAAACTCGACTCTTCTGTAGTTATATTGTGTACTAAGACTGACGGAAAATGAAAAGTTGTGATTTTCTAGGCCGATAGGCTAGGAACTATTCTCTCATTCCTAAGTTCACTAAATTCACAAAACTAAATATTCAAATAAATGTTCAACTAAATTTCTGATCTGCCCGCATTGTCACTGTATGATAATTGAAATGAGCTGGATAAAAAATAAAGTTATGAAACTTCTCTTTGCCCTCAGTCAAAACGATTTGGCAGATTCGGCTGTTAGATCCACACAAGACGAGTTATATCTCATGTTTAACCACTAATGAGCGCTGAGCGCAGCTGATCGCCTGGATCTCACAACTCCAAAAACACAAGATAATTTTTTTTAAAAAGGCGCTCTCTTTATAAATAAACCACAGATTTGAGCTTTAAACAACTACATTCCCACTTGAAAAAGTCTTAAAACTACATTTTGTGACACAATAGTAGTATTTTTAAATTATGCTGGGTTTCTCATCACGTCACTTTACTACGTGACCGCAGCGAGCAGCTCCTGATTGGTTAACGCGGCGCGAATAGACGTTCTGATTTTTTCAACTCGGGCGTCAGACGCGAATTCGCTTCAAATGCGTGAATGCACAAAAAGCACCACTCGCACATAACACGCGTATCGCACAAGACGCTCAATCCGCGTCAATGAGGCGGAATCGCGTCCATCGCGCCGCGCAAAATGCGACTATCACGCCGCAGGACCTCCACACGCGCGTCAACGTGCCTTTACATTGACATAACATGGAAATCACTTGCGCTCTATTCGCGTTCGGTGTGAACGCAGCATTACACAGAGAGCGCTGGGGACTATTTCCAGACGCTGTGTAATATCATTGCGCCGCTGCACTCATGGGACGGCTCACAGCTCTTGATTATTACGCAGGAATGAGAGTATAGTTCCTGCCATATCGGCCTAGAAAATCACAACTTCTCATTTTCCGTCGGTCTTAGTACGCGATATAACTACAGAAGAGTCGAGTTTTAAATAGGAAAAATATTGAAAGTCTTTGGTCAATGATCTATGCTAAGCTATGCTAAAAGTGCTACCGCCAGACCCGGAGATCGGCTGAATGGATTCAAAAAACTGTTTAACTCTAACTCTAGGGGAGTCGGAAAATGAGCCTATTTTTAAAAAAGTGGAGTGTTCCTTTAAAGTGATGTTATAATGCTACTCTGCGTTAGCTCGGCGCTACTATGAAACATTTGTTCACACTGCAGTGAGCTAGATCATATTAGGCGGTAAAACATGGTACTCGCGGTAAATCAAGAACACCAAATGTAAACAAATTATAAGACTATCTGTGTTGAGCTATAACAATGATTTTTAGTTTTTTGGGGTTTTCTGTCGATGAATGTATCCAAACAGTTGCTCGCCTGTGTAATAAAACAAATCATATTTGGTGTTTCCATGGTTTCTACTAAATAAAACCGGAAATTGAGGGTAACCTGGGTATGTTTCCTGGTTAAAGTCACTTATTTCTCTGGATTTAAACATTCTTGGAAACATTTGGGATAATGCAAGTACACAAGTCAACAAAATAGATAACACCGATCAAGTCGTTTTTGGATACTTTAATCCCAAAATCTTACATATTGTGCCTTTAAGTAAATGTCGAGGTTCTATTTCAGTTAGAATGAGGATTTATAATGATTGGTAAATTGGTACTGTTGTTTATTTCATTTAATGCTAATGAATTGACCTGTGCTCTGAAATGTTTGAAAGCCCTGAAAGCAGAGTTAAAACGTGCAGCAGTAGCCCAGCATCCCGAGGGACTATGGGATCCAAAATTTGTTTGCGTTTAATTTCCACTTCACAGACAGCAGCACACATTAACAACCCTTGGGAAAGGTTGGAGAGCTGCCAGCGGGACAGAAGAAAAAGTGAGTACAACATAGGGTCATCGCAGCTCCATCAACAGTTCCTCCACAACTCCCGCATTAATTCCTCTCGTGTCATTCTACTCGGCTCTAATTATATTTCGGGTTACCGCAGCTCTTACATTCGCTACTGTCACTGTCAGAGGGGAACAATGGGCTTTTTGCTGTTGATATCTCATTGTTAACATGTCAGGATATTGTTAAAGCTGAACAGCTTCTGTCGGAGACAAAGAGGAATTAACACTGCTCAAAGCACTGGCACAAGCGTCATGTCTTTTCACAGTATACAAAACCAACCGTACACTGAGATACTACGGACTTCCACTTGGTCAGATATTGTACATTAAGCAGAACTATTTGTGTATTTGCGTTAAAGTCATGAGCAAACAAATGTGCCGAAATCTTCCTTCCTTTCTCGAGAGCCAACGAATCTCTGTACTGAGAATGTGAACGCAAGTCGTATATAGGTTACCTGATAAACGACACACTTGAAAGACACAATTCAAATATAATACAATTAAGATTAGATGTATGCCAAAAAGCATTTTGATTTTTAAAAACAAATCATATGCATTTCATCTGTAAGATGCCCATGTACAAAGATAAATAAACACACTTGTTTAGATGAACAAAATGTACAGGGCACAGTACAAGGCTACAAGTGCAGGACAATACAGTTATATGAAAACAGAGAGAGACACAATCACTATAACCAATCACACGAGGGGCGGACAAGGGTGGGGATGACCTCAAAGGTTTATTTGCTTTAGGACCCCTACAACCCGTTTACAACATTTTCCTCATATGGACTTCCATATCCATCCATGCTCCAGTCCTGAAAGGCTCTTGAGAGGTTGGATCATGTAAATTGTCCAAATGTGGAATATTGTAATCCTAAAACAGTAAATATCGGAAAATGTACCAGTTATAATTCTCATTTTATGCTGTCCTGATGCATCCAGGTGTCACAGCTTTTACAAATGAAGGCTGGTTTAAATGGAGAAAGACTATTTGTGTACAGTTACAGCGCAGACACACGTTATCCTGACCAAAAGTCCAGCCATTCACACTTTACACAAAAATATCACAAATAAGCATTCAGAAACAATAAAAATAAAAACTAGGAGTAGCAACTATAGCTATTTTCTAGGGCTGTCAAAAGATTAATCACGATTAATCACATCCAAAATAAAAGATTGTGTTCACATAATATATGTGTGTGAACTGTGTATAATTATTATTTATATATAAAAACACACACAAGCATGTATATATATAATATAAATTATATAAATGTATACAGTATATACATGCAAATATTTCTTAAATATATACATGAATATTTATATAAACATAATAATTATACAGAGTACACACAAATATATTATGTAAACACAAACTTTTATTTTGGATGTGATTAATCGTGATTAATCTTTTGACAGCCCTACTATTTTCGCATTAAAAATCATTAAATCAATCTTTTTTTTTTTTATTTGACTGAAACTCAAGTTCTCATTACATATTCCATCTCATAGAATCAAGAAAATCTATTTTTACAATTATATCTACTTACAAGACGTGATACATCCCTGACTTATGCGTTATATGAAGCACTTTTTCTCACTACACAAACACTTTAAGACCTGCCAGATGTGTGTGTCTTCAGCACAGCAATGGTTAAAATAAGCCATCAGGGTTTGGAAACAATAGTCCAGCCTCACTCAGAAGACACATACAGTTTTAAATGACTTTCATAATCATTAGGAAAAACGTCTTCATTTAAATGAATTAATTACAACACATTAGACGTGAGGTTTCAATGGCAAAACATTGTGAAAGTCCTCCCTAAATTATACAACATCAACTGTTAAATGTATTCCTTTATATTCTCCTAATCATAAGTTAAAGATATCTATGAGCTGACAGGGCATTTTATACAACTCACACTGTAAGTAGGTTTAAGCTCTAATAATTTCTCTTGGATTAACTCTCTGAACCAATTATTTGAGAGGAACATGTTAATTGAACCATAAAATAAGGCCTGATCTAAAGAGCTTTGACCTGCTTGAGTACTAACCAACAGAAAATCATGTTACTAATCAAATAGAAATCCTAACACAAAGATGAAACGACTTTTAAAAATATATAAAATCGACAAATGTGTGTGTGTGAAAATCTGAGAAACAGTGGTCAAATGCAAGTCAGAGTGACTCACCAATATGCCAGAAAACTGTTTTTCCTCCATGCTTCTGAAGCTCGGATCGGCGTGGGTCCCCTTTCCAGAAGGATGCCCGTCCTGGCCTGTCTCTGTGCTCTCTGGGACTCGTCTTGAGCTGCTGGGGTATGCGTCTCAGTTTCTGCTACACACTGCTTCTTCCTCTCTCCGCTAGTTCAGTCGGTTTGCAATGTTGGGCTGAGGTGGCGTCTCTGCTTTGTGCTAATTCTGCGTTAATCCAGGAACTTTTCTATGCTGTGAAAGGAACATGTGACAGGGAGAAGGAGGGAGGAAGAGGGGGGAAAAGCAACTATTAGCTCTCAAACGTGTTGTTCTCTCTTTAAAACAATGATTTCATAACTGCTGATAAGCTTCAATTACAGTGTCCATGTGCTGGCTGGAGTGTGTCAGACTACAAAGTCTGAAATTATGATATTACAAGAAGTGATGCAGCGGATGCTTATATGGTAAACAAGGATGAAAAGATGTACTTTTTTCAGTAAATAACCAAAACAAAGGGCTACAGTACGGATGGGTACAGAACATAAGCTTGTACTGAGAACGCACAAACAACTAGAAAATGACAGTGATTGATCATGCCTACCGACGGGCAGCGTGATTGAACGTCCCACAATTATTCTGTTTTACTACAAAAATGGGTAACACTTTACTTGAAGGGGTGTGCATAAGACTGACATGACACCTTCATAATCATGACATGACATTCATGAATATGAAGGAGCTTTTATTCATGTTTATGACAACTGTCATTCGCTCAATTATGTCATTTTTAATGCAAAGATGACATTATTTGAGACGTCTTAGTTATGACAACTTGACATAAACCAATACATCATAACCTGTCAGTGTCTTTGTCATGACAACTTGACATTACCAAGACAACATAACCGGTCATAAACATGACATGGCAGATTAATTATCAAACTTAAGTATTAAAATTAGGGGTGTAACGGTACACAAAACTGACGGTTCGGTACGTACCTCGGTTTTGAAGTCCCGGTTCGGTATGGATTCGGTACAGCAGTTTTACAAAATTGCTTTTTATTCATTTTTATTCAACAGTGGTTTAATGAAAAAAATTGTGTCTGTCCTTAAATGAATTAAATTATAACTAAAAGTTTCTTAAAGATAATGCTGTAAACTATATAGGGAGCCCTTACTCACATATAGCTATTAAAGATTAACAGCAGAGCCCAAACTATTAGCCTAAATTCAGTTGCTATTTATTTTTAGATATAATAATCAACACTCATAAGCTTCACATAAGGCAGTTTTTGCATTAACTTCTAAATCGAATTATTTTTATTCATTGTTGAAATATAATCATTTAGTGGCTGTAATTTTCATGACAGGTTTATTTAAACATACATTAAATAAACAAGACATCACTAACAGGCTAAGTAGTATATAATGAATATATAACGGCTAATATAATGAATATAACGGCTAATATAATGAATATAACGGCTAATATAATGAATATAACGGCTAATATAATGAATATAACGGCTAATATAGTGCATGTATTCAGTGAGAGAGTTGATTTCTCTAGTGAGCTACAGCTGTGGACACTGAAGGACTTCTGAGTAAACGTGATTCTGCATGACATTGTTTACAAGCTGTTTTATTGTCTTTCCTCGGTTGAAACACAGATGGAGCGATTACACGACATATGATACATTTCAGTAAGTTGTAATGTATCCTCAACATACCTTAAGATGTATTAATTTATGTTTATTCTTTAGGAAGAGATGATCGCATTGACTCGCTGCCGCTTTAAGTTGAACTGATACGCGTCTATCAGTCACGTCACATTAAAGAGCGTTAAAACGGCATTTATCGTTTGAATTTCGTGATAAAATGGACTGAATACTTAATATGTTCGTGTGGGAACTCGGATTGAAGTGTGTTCCGCGCTTACAACAAGCCGACTGTTAACTGTTAAAGATTACATTCATAACCGTACACGCGTGCACCGTACCGAAAGCCCTGTACCCAAACGGTTCAATACGAATACATGTACCGTTACACCCCTAATTAAAATATTAAATATTATCCAAATTAAGTGTTAATACTCTGTCAAATTATTTTATAACAGTGTCATGAATATTTTTCTTGAGCTAAACTACAGTGGTACAAGTTGAATTTTGTCATTAAAATGTCATTAAGTGTCAATACTCTGTCAAAAAATTATTTTATAACTGAGAACTCACCTCAAAATGATAGCGTGGCACCACTGGTTAGGTGTACGCCATTATGATGGTGTCTTAGCTAGACTTATGCATGATGTAAAAAAGCATTTCAAGAAAATATAAATGTGTGGGATGCTGAAACTTTTTTTTTAAAACATTATGAACTGAAAAATATTCACGACGCTAACACAATTACTTTTTTAATGACAAATTCAACTTGTACCACTGAAAAAAAGATTTATGACAGGTTATGTTGTCTTGGTAATGTCAAGTTGTCATGACAAAGACATCTCAAATAATGTCATCTTTGCATTAAAAATGACGTAATTGAGCAAATGACACTTAATGACAGTTGTCATAAACATGCATAAAAACACATGTCATGATTATGAAGGTGTCATGTCAGTCTTATGCACACCCCTTCAAGTAAAGTGTTACCCAAAAATGTTCACAATCTTGAATGACATTTCAGATGTTGCACTAGTATTTAGTACCCAGTAGTACAGTAATCCACAATTTAAAAATCTAACGTTTCTTGGCCTTCTTCGCCATAACAGACTGTCAGTTTAAGGTAACAGCAAGACTCAAATAGCACCAACTGGAGCCTCTTAAATCACTTTAATGTTGTTGTGATCCACTCATCTTGACACTGGGAATCACACATCCTGTATTAAAGTGAGTGCTTCTCCAGACCAGCTATTTGAAATGAATACCTCAGCCTTGACGAGTGAACTTGTACTCATATTTATTATGGCAAGTGAACTTGCAATAATAATACTTAAGTGGAAAATTACTGCTGTTGAGTTGTTTTGTTTATTTGTCTATGAGAACAGCAGACAAGGATGGATGTGCAACATGCTAGCTGTATAGAATAACAAATGTGTGCGCGCGCACACACACACACACACGTTAAAGCATGGACTAAAGTAGGTTAAGAGACAAGTGCTCCATCCCTCAGCACCTCAAACCTTCACAAAAAGATGTTTTTATGTACAAAAAGCAGCAAGATAAGACATGAGATAAGCCAAGCAAACTCTCTGAACCAACAAATCCCTTATCAGTATTGAGTTGTCTATTGCACCACACAAAATGTGCTCTTTTCTGAATCTGAGTTGAGGACTGCATATGGAAAACCAATAAGCACTTTAAACAAGTCGCAGAAAGGACAGGCAGCATGAGTTAACAACAACAACAACAACAACAACTAAGAAATAATAATTATTACCAACAATTATTATTATTCTACATGCATAGTTTCGGAAAATGTCCTAGATGTCTAAAAATAAAAAAAGTAAAGATTTAAAAACAAAAAACTTATTACCACCAGCTTACAAAACCCACTACAAAAACCCAAACCTAAACAACCTCATCACTGTCATGTAATGTGGCAGCAACAAAGGACACAGAGCTGTAATGAGTTGCGTGAGTAAAAGACACGAGGCTTGTGCAGCGCTTCAGGTCTTGTGGTCGGAAGTTGCCACTGCAACCGAATGCACATGTGGGAGCTGCCACTCAACCTGAGAGATCATCGGAAACATCCTTCTGTGTGTGTGTGTGTGTGTGTGTGTGTGTGTGTGTCAGATATAACCTTTAACAGAAAGTAAACAACCAGTTCTGGGGAGGAGAAAGCCATTAGAATCTCAAGATGCTTGTCCTCAAGGCATTTTTGTTTAAAATATTAGATTACATTTATTAAAACTAGACTGACATTTTTTTTTCGAGTATGGCTCTTTATGAAGTTATAAAGGGCGGAATTCCTTGTATAGGCACTTCTCCCGGATGAGGAGATACACGCAGGGGCGCGGGAAGTGCAATGCAAATTTTGGTTTATTTACATGTATTCATTTTTAGAATTTAGTCATTTATTTGTAATAAACATTTTAAGTAGCCCATTAAAAAGTATTATATATATGTTGAATTATGTTTTTAAAACATACATGAGGTCATATTGTGACCGTTGCGGTGTGTGCGTAGAAAGAGCGGTAATATTTCCTCCAATGGAGAGCGCCTTTCTGGAGATTGTGTTCATTTCTCAAACTCATTCCACTCAGCGCCCAGAATGCCCTTTGTGACATATGCTGGATAAAATATAGGCATATCTGAAATAAATAGCTAGGGCTGTCCCTGACTAAAGTTTTTAGGCTATAGGCTATTTGCTTATTATTTATAAAAGGGATAGTTCACACAAAAATGAAAATTAGCCCATGATTTACTCACCCTCAGGTCATCCTAGGTGTATATGTCTTTCTTCTTTCAGACGAATACTATCAGAGTTATATTACAAAAGTCCAGGCTAATCCAAGCTTTATAATTGTATTAATAGTTGCTCTGTTTTTGAAGTCCATAAAAGTGCATCTGTCTGTCATATAACTGCTCCACGCGGCTCTGAGGTGTTAATAAAGGCCTTCTGAAGCGAATCGATGCATTTGTGTAAGAAAAATATCCATATTTAAAACTTTATCAAGTAAACTTTCGGCCGATTGCCCTCCGTGGAAACGTGTTGAAAGTGAAACTCAAGATGCGTGACGTCATGACGAGCGAAACTGGTCGCGTTAGTCTTTCGATCGGCAGATGACCTTTCAACACTTTTTCCATAAATTGAACATGGAAGGCTGTCGGCAGAAAGTTTACATTATAAAGTTTTAAATATGGATATTTTTCTTACACAAACGCATCGATTCGCTTCAGAAGTCCTTTATTAACACCCCGGAGCCGCGTGGAGCAGTTATATGACGGACAGATGCACTTTTTATGGACTTCAAAAACAGAGCAACTATTACTGCAATTATAAAGCTTGGATTAGCCTGGACTTTTTTAATATAACTCTGATTGTATTCGTCTGAAAGAAGAATGTCATACACACCTAGGATGACTTGAGGGTGAGTAAATTATGGTCTAATTTTCATTTTTGGCTGAACTATCCCTTTAAATCCGGGCAATTTGGTTGATAAAACATTGATTAAAATGAAGATACAATTTATACAAAACGAAATTCACTTTAAAAGAAAGGCTTTCAACAAAACAAAACTTAATGAAGTGTTCAAAATCATTTCTGACACCCATGTCTTCTGACATATTATGTGTCCTGTTCACATTTCAACGTAAATTAAATTAAAAAATAACATTATAATAACTAAATGCGTGTTTTAATGGCTACAAGTATCGTAGGCTACAGTACAGAGAAATGTCACTTTTCCCCTTTGCTCACATGCTCTGGTAAGATAGGCAGGTTTTTTGCGTAAATTTTTATTTCCTGACGCTGTGCAGGCTCTTTTATTGTATATGACTGTGTAAACCGCTCAGTAAACCTTTTATTTAAAGGTTTAATGTAGGCCACAGTCCATTGCATTACGATTGCGATGAAAAATGTGATGAGCAGTCCAATGTCCCGGTGTGTATGCTCTTTAAACGAGTGTTCTCATCGATATATGTGTTGTGCTTTCGTGTTTTACAGACTCAATATTGTTTCTTATAAAAATGTGGTGACCCCTCCCCCAAAACAAAATAACACAGCACCCCCAACCTAAAACATCTTCCCGTACCCCTGGATAAACACACACACACACACACACACACACACACACATCAACCAGTGAGAGCAAGAGCGCGTCCATCAACGAGCTTCGTTCGGGTTACGGGAGCCGTCAACAAAGTCACTAAAGAAGTGCATTTCTGGTGTTAGGGAAAGATCACCTTGTTCAATCTATTTAAGTAAGAGGCAGCAACAGGGTTTCACTCGCTCAATGCCTCAGCAGATCCACGTCAGACAAACTGTTCAGTCTCCCTCTTATGATTTATTCAATTATTAAGATGTTCATAATTGTATTAAGTACAAAATAATATTTTCTGCCAGTCTCATGTTAGAGTATCTATAGAGTAGTGTTGATCCTTCATATCTCAGCCGAGCTTGTGGAGGCGTGCAGTGGGAGGAGCTAAAGAGTCACGAGCACACACACACACACACACACACTTGTTTCACTCACCGCCTGCGGTTTCCACTCATGAGCGGGAACAAACACACACACTTGCAGAACTCCGGAAACACAAACTGTATCCACTGTTCCCTTAACGCTGAGTTATTTGTGAAGCTGAACAAGGGGATCTTTCCCTCACACACACACACACACACACACACACACACACACACACACACTTCTTTAGTGACATTGTTGATTTCATGGTCTAAAAACACAACGGCAGCGCCGCCGACGGCTCCTGTAACCCTGAACGAAGCTCATTGATGGACACGCTCTTGCTCTTGCTCTTGGTGTGTGTGTGTGTGTGTGTGTGTGTGTGTGTGTGTGCGTGTGTGTGTGTGTGCTCATCCAGGAGAAGTGCACATACAAGGAATTCAAGCCTTTATAATGTCATAAACTTTCCGAAACTTGTTTGAATCCTGAAGGAGTGTATTTGACACAGAAATACTCATACATCCAACTCATTTTTACAAATGTAGCCCATGTTTATCATGAGAATCAACTCTTTAACAGTGTAAATAAGTCAGAATGCATGAAATAGCATCAGACCCCCCCCCTAAAAAGTGTCTTAATGGTAGCAACGTTAATGAGTATTTTGCCCCCTCGGAACGCCACTAATATGAATGGACTCAGAAGCCAATGCAGCGCTCCAGAAGCCCGGTTGGATGTGGTGGGTGGAAGTTGGGAAATCACCTTGCAGACGCTGCTTGAAGTGGCTGATGAAGTGTCTACACTCCAAAGCTGTGGCAGGTCATAGGGTGGCTCTCATTAGCTCTGACAGCTTCCAACTGACACAGAGACTTAAACCGTCACATCAAATTCCCTCTCTCAGTTTCACTGGCATAACCTGCTAATCACGCAGGCATCATGCCTAGCTTGAGCTGAACAGCCAATGGGATCACAATTCTAAAAACGGACTATGTAGAGATGTTAGACGTGTCCTGGTGTGGTGTGATGCACACAAATAAGACTTCATCATTGAATCTGAACTTATCTCAAGAGAAAAATAAAAGATTGTCACCATAATTTGAAATGGAAAGTCTCATTATTGTAAAGGACCAGCAAACTCAGCAAACCATGACAACCCAAAATCTAATTTCTATTTAAAGGGATAGTTCACCCAAAAATGAAAATTAGCCCATGATTTACTCTCCGTCAAGTCATCCTAGGTGTATGACATTCATCTTTCAGATGAACACAATCAGAGTGTTCCAAGCTTTATAATGGCTGTGACTGTTTCTGAACTTTTTGAAGTCCTTAAAAGTGCATCTATCCATCATAAAAGTGCATCTATCCATCATAAAAGTGCATCTATCCATCATAAAAGTGCATCTATCCATCATAAAAGTGCATCTATCCATCATAAAAGTGCATCTATCCATTATAAAAGTGCATCTATCCATCATAAAAGCGCATCTATCCATCATAAAAGTGCATCTGTCCATCATAAAAGTGCATCTATCCATCATAAAAGTGCATCCATCCATCATAAAAGTGCATCTATCCATTATAAAAGTGTCTCCATCCATCATAAAAGTGCATCTATCCATTATAAAAGTGCATCTATCCATCATAAAAGTGCATCTATCCATTATAAAAGTGCATCTATCCATCATAAAAGTGCATCTATCCATCATAAAAGTGCATCTGTCCATCATAAAAGTGCATCTATCCATCATAAAAGTGCATCCATCCATCATAAAAGTGCATCTATCCATTATAAAAGTGTCTCCATCCATCATAAAAGTGCATCTATCCATTATAAAAGTGCATCTATCCATCATAAAAGTGCATCTATCCATTATAAAAGTGCATCTATCCATCATAAAAGTGCATCTATCCATCATAAGTGTCTCCATCCATCATAAAAGTGCATCTATCCATCATAAAAGTGCATCTATCCATTATAAAAGTGCATCTATCCAACATAAAAGTGCATCTATCCATTATAAAAGTGCATCTATCCATCATAAAAGTGCATCTATCCATCATAAAAGTGCATCTATCCATTATAAAAGTGCATCTATCCATCATAAAAGTGCATCTATCCATCATAAAAGTGCATCTATCCATTATAAAAAAGTGCATCTATCCATCATAAAAGTGCATCTATCCATCATAAAAGTGCATCTATCCATTATAAAAGTGCATCTATTCATTATAAAAGTGCATCTATCCATCATAAAAGTGCATCTATCCATTATAAAAGTGCATCTATCCATCATAAAAGTGCATCTATCCATTATAAAAGTGCATCTATCCATTATAAAAGTGCATCTATCCATTATAAAAGTGCATCTATCCATCATAAAAGTGCATCTATCCATTATAAAAGTGCATCTATCCATTATAAAAGTGCATCTATCCATTATAAAAGTGCATCTATCCATCATAAAAGTGCATCTATCCATTATAAAAGTGCATCTATTCATTATAAAAGTGCATCTATCCATTATAAAAAACGCTGGAACGCCAGTCTCTCGTGAACGCGCGGATAACAGTTCGCGGAAATTAGAGAGTACAGGTTTGAAAAGTTTTAAATGTATTTAAATACAGAAACAGTCATTCACTGCCATTATAAAGCTTGGAAGAGCCAGGACATTTTTTCAATATAACTCAGGTAATATTTAATATAATCTTTTATAACTCTTTCGTCTGAAAGAAGAATGTCATATACACCTAGGATGACTTGAGGGCGAGTAGATCATGGGGTCATTTTCATTTTTGGGTGAATTATCCCTTTAACAGTGAATGTCATCAGACACGCGTAGAAAATGAAAACGAAACACATTTTCCCAGCAAGAGCAAAACAACCCAGACTGGTAGCTATTTTAAGGTTTATGCTTCTCCTTTTGGTCTTGAAAGCCATGATTACAACTGAGCAGCTGAAGTAGCATGATATGAAGTACTGCACCTCCTCAACTCCACCCAACACAGATAACAAAGAGCAGCTCCAAAACACTGCCATGCCTTCCCACTACTGTCAACTCTACCTCATGTGACTCAAATCGTGACTCAACAAACCAGACCCTTCTTCAATAAACCATTGCAATATTTCCTTCTCTTTGGTGGGTTTATGAACTGGTTATATCACTGTTAATCATCCATTTTATTTCTATCATTGTTTTGTCGTGCTAAAGGTATTTTATGTAAACACAAACTTTTATTTTGGATGCGATTAATCACGATTAATTTTTCCCCAGAACTAAAATTAATATAAAAAAATATATATAAAAGCATAGAGTGTTGAAAAGAGTATGCCAAAAGTCCCCGGATGGTCTCAACGGATGGATTTTTGAAGTTGCAACAACCCATCGTCCTTTTGGAGGAGGATTCAGTTCAGAACTACAAACATGAGTAAAATGTGTTAAAAACTACAAACATGGCTGGTGTGCATGACTGTCGGTTAAGTAGAGATAAAGCTGTTTGAGTGACTAATAATCAACATTTAACCTGATATTATATTTCCTCTGCAACAACAATGTGGACTTCTATAAAAGATCCGTTTGCCCATTATAAGTTTTAAATGCATAATTAGGGATGCACAATATTATCGGCACGACATCGGAATGGGCCGATGAACGCTTAAAATGTAAAAATCGGCAGATATGAAAAAATTATGCCGATATGCCTTGCCGATATGATAACGTGTTGATATGAGCCTGCAATAACTTGCGTGTGCAAGGACTGTTATAGCGATAAGATACCGTCAACCGTGTGGCACTAGGACCTGGAGGAGCTTCTGCTGCGCGCTAGAGAGTGGGGAGACAAGCAAAAACAAGCAAATCCATTGCATGTACGCTGATTTATATAGTCAGTTTTTAAATGCTGCCTTGAATTTGTGAATGCGCGTACAGAAGGACGTGACTGTCAACGCAGGGTTGCAAGGTTTTCACAACAAAACTAGCCCAAAACAGAAGCTCCTCCAGGTCCTAGTGCCCGCCCTCTAGAATGTCACATATTATTATTGGGGTGCTGTTATAGTAATAAAATGAAAAGTAGAATACACAAACTTCTTTTTCTGAATAAATAAAGCAATAATGGTGTCATAAATCACAATCATGACACTTAAATAATTAAATACACAATTAAATATTTTTATATTAACCTGTAATACAATTTTATGAAATGGATGATGAAAAATAATTTTATTCTTTCTAATTTTATTTTTATTTGAAGCTAAATACAGCATCAACTGATGCCATGCCTCCCCCACTTCATGTGCACAAACATTAAATCCAAAAATTAAATATTTAGGTTACAACTGCATTTGTCTGGGATGAAAGGTCACTGACTTTATTATTGTTATTTTCAGAGCTTTTAATATACTCTTATTATAAAAAGAACTTTATTAACATTTATTTATCTTTAACAAGTATCTTTTAAGTAAGGAGACCTCAGAAATCTGAAACCACAATGACAAAAAAAAAAGGTTTTGCTCAAAATGGTGTCGTTTCCAAACAAAGGATAAAAGTATATCGGTATCGGCCAAAATGAGGTTGAGCAAAAATCCAATATCGTGCATCCCTATGCATAATGCTAACATGACGAGGGTTCGAGCTACTTCTTTTCTCTCCAATACGTTAGGGAATGAAATTAAATGTGGAGGATTTTAACTGTGACATGATGATTGACAGGCCAGTTTACAGTGACAGGGTGCGTGTAGCTATACGACAGAGTGTCCGATAAAAGACAATTTAATGACGTGATAGTATGTCCCAAAGCTTGTCTACCTAGTAAGTGCATACTTTTAGGCCGTAGTGCAAGTAGGTGAATTGGGACGCAGCACCTCTGAGTTGACAGAATGTTTACACCGAGCCCGCTGAACATATGGAAACCTATTCTGAGACTATCTTCATACAACATGCCTCTGGAGGTGTTATCTGCATATAACTGAAAGCACACGTGTTTATCTTCATTAGAATAACAAACTTTGTGCAATTTTCTGGCAAATGTTCAACTCAATTCATCAATTTGAAGTTCTCTGTCCTGCACATACTGTACATTTTAGAAACATACAGTTAGGGATACTCCGATCAGGATTTTTGCAGCCGATACCGAGTACCGATTTCTCTGATCGGTCCAGCGAGCACTAAACAGCGCGGTGAGATCCGCGTGCATTCAGCGAAAAACACAAATGACTCGGTGATTTAAACTAGTTTAAAGCCAAACAATTTACTGGCTTTACTGTTGTGACACTAACTACTGCACCGCATGGTACTGTGGCAGAAATGTGGGATATATTCATATATAATTGTATTATATTATTAATGTAGACTAATGTAATTATAGTATTAATGTATTTGAATGTATTAAAAGAGTAATGGAATATTATTACAGTATTTTTTATAGAATTTGTGCATACTAAATGTCTTTAGGCTAGGCTACTGTTTTTCATACAAATACCATAGATACATTTTACCATGGTAGCGAAGAGCTACACTGTAAAAAATTATCGTGATTTTAACGGTAAAAAACTGTAAAAATGCTACGGTGAAAAAGTTTCCGTACTATAAACAGTGAGTAACTGTAATTGATCTAACCTTACAGTAAAATACCGTTAAATTTACAGTTTTTGGAAGTGAAAAAGAACAAGTCATTGTGTAATTTACAGTGAAAAACCGTAAACTGACATTCCCAGAATTCCCTGCGTGACACGTCACATTTGATGTGTTTTCATTGAAATAACTGTTTCTTCTTAATCAGTTATGACCATTTGGGTTTTATTACATCTAATGCTGTTAAATTAATGTTTATTGCATTTTTAAAATTTCAATGTGTGTTACCGTGATGGTGTTTAGTGTTTGTGTGAATGACACTTGTGCACCTTCTGTATATTAGTATTGTCCTCCTCAAAAGCTTTGATTCATCATGTGACTCATCTCCACTGCGATTGGTGGATGTCAGTATATATCAAACGTGCATTACAGATATTAGTATTTCAATAGGTTGATCAATCATTTAACATGATTTCAGTTAATGAAATACAGTTTTTACCGTACATTTATTATAGTGTACATGTAGTTATTACAAAATAAATGTTTAAATTATATGGTTTTGAACTGTAAAATAAACGTTTTTTAACCGTAATAATTATAAACCTTTAAATGATACGGTTTTGAATAGACAGTAAATTAAGTGCTGTCCCGTAAAACCTAAAATGTTGCTAGCGTAATTTTTACGATAAAGTTTTGGCAACCACATCTGCCGTTTTTTTACCTGGATTTTTATTTTACAGTATATAAGCGTGTTTTTAACTGTGGTTATCATGATCTAAATCTATGATACTATGGAAGACCAATGGTTAATTTTAATAAAACGCAGACTCATAATATTTATATTTTACCATATAAAAAAGAGGTTGTTACAATTTTTACAGATGTCCGTGTTTTTGTTAATGAACATAAATTTACATCAGCATCCTCCTAACTCAAGCTACTAACTGTCAACTCACTGTCAAAGGTGCATTTCTCATGGTGCGTTCACACCGGGCGCGATTCGCGCGAGTGATTTACATGTTAAGTCAATGCAGAGACGCGAAATGGCATTCTGCGGCGCGATTCGCGCGATTGAGGCGGCGCGAATGACGCGAATTGAGAGTTTTGAACGCGCGATTCACGCGAATCGCTCAAGTTGAAAAATCTGAACTTTACCGGATATTTCGCGCCGTGTTAACCAATCACGAGCTTGCTCTAGTAGTGATGCATTTACAAGCGGAGGCAGAAATCCGAACAACAATGGAGGACAAGATAATCGTGGCCGTATGTGGATACCCGGAGCTGTATGATACATCATCCTATCACTGCAGGAACAGGAATAAAAGGAATAAAGGAATAAAAAGGATCTTGCTTGGAAGAAAGTGAGTTATTGTGAGCCATTGTGAGCCATTTCACAACGAGACAGGAGCAGAAAAAAAGAGCCAGAGCCAGCGGCAAATGTGAGAAGGACTAGCCGAGGAAAGGCGGGTCTCGCCGGGTAAACGAGCGTGGAATGCCACTGATCGCCTGGATCTCACAACTCCGAAAACGCCAGATAAAATGCTCAAATAGGCACTCTTTTTATAAGTTAACCACAGATTTGAGCTTTAAACAACTATATTATCGCCTGAAAAAGTCTTTAAACTACGTTGTCACACAGTAATAGTAGTATTTTTTACAAAAAAGACGTCAAGTGACCGAGACGAGCTGGCTCATATAGGCTCATATAGAATCCCCTCCCATGACGCGAATTCGCGTCTGTTGTGTAGTTGTCTCGCGCGATGTTCAAGCGTCCACCTTCGCGCGAATCGCGTCCGGTTTGAACGCCACATAAGAGACAAAACATGTAATATTATTAATACTGCACTGCAAACTCTGTTGAAGATATAAGTCAGGCAACACAGACATGTTTCATGACTAGAAACAATATCACCTGTTAGAACATGCAGAAACTAAGACATTCATTTTTTCTATTAAGAAATGTATTTTGTTAAAAGGTCCTATGGCATGGATTTTTTATTTTGTTTTACGTGGTTTAACGAGGTCTACGAGGCACGAGCCTGCTGCCAGAGAGTCACTTGGGAACACTTCTCATCAGGTCTCTCAGCACGTCTCAGTTCAGTGAACTGTTGTAGTTACTAGCATATACTTCAGGTTATTCGTTTATTTCTAGTCGGAGGGGCTGTCACTCATGTCAGAAAGTTAGTAACTTTAGTAAATTATGGATCAGCGCTGACTCGAGACGCGAACCGTTTAGAACGATTCGGTTCGATTTGGTGAACTGGTTCGAGTGGTTCACTAAAAAGAACCGGTTCAAAAGAACGATTAGTTCGCGAACCAGACATCACTAATGTACCAGAGACGGAGCGATTGCTAAAAAAGTTATATATTGTAACTACTGAGTTGTGAGAGCGGTGTCAGCATGAGTTTACTTTGTTTGTATCTGAAAGTTCTCAATAAACACGAGTCCCAGTCAGGCCAAGATCGTCTTCCTCCTTATTCTACCAACTTTGTAACACATGTAATGTACCATTACAGGAGATGAATGAGTTACGAGTAAGTGTTGATTATAACATTATTTTTAGATATTTTCCTATCATATGAAAAACGTCAGTGAGTAAACAGCACAAACAAAAACACAGCGCAGTAATCGAATGTAATCCAGTTTATTGTGGGGATAGCTGGCTAGCCTAGCCCGGAGACCCTCAGAGTGTGCACGAATAATAAAGTTCTGTGAGAACTTGAATAATTAGCCACACATCAGAAATCACTGATCACAGATCAGAAGGAACTGAAAAAAGACTTTTGTTTTCATTTGTACATCCAAACACTAAGAAACTGCCAGCATTCACTCGTTCACAAGCCATGATCTCTCGAGGACAAATGAATATGGCGCTCGCATGGGCGTGCCAAATTCTCTGGGCAGAGGAAAGGGAGGTAACCGTTCCTGTTATGATGTCATAACAGGAAAATTCCAGATCAGCTTGTCTGGGCAGTCATTTTCTCAAAGGCAGAGAAAGACAGCCAGAACTCGGTTTACACCGATCAAAGTTTCTAGCCACTTGGGGACAATATTCAGGCTAGGGGAACTCATATTAATGTTGAAAATTAATGTTCATTAAAAAATTAAAATTTCATGCCATGGGACCTTTATGGAAAAATGACTGGAAAAGTGTAAGGAATTCAAAAACGTGAAGTGTTTGTCATATTCTGACAATAAAAAGTAGTTTAAAACCACAATTAACAGTCTGGTTTCTACAACTTTCACTTAGGAGCAAAAATCTGCCTTTAAATTTGAAAGAAAGAAATATTTGACATTTATCGTGATAATTATCGATATCGACTGATATGAAAAAAAATTATCGAGATCACTTTTTGGCCATTTCGCCCAGCCCTAGCTGACGTCATTAAATTGTGATCGGTTCGTGAGAACGGCCAAGTTTAGCAAGTACTGATCGAGTCATAAAATATGATTACCGGCCATCCCTACATACAGTATGACTGCACATATTTAGGCAACAATATAGATAAACTAAAATTATAACATTGCTGTGATTACTGTGGTGTGGTTTTCAGCTGAGAAGAAGACTGGGAAAAGATTTTACAATCTGACCATTTTTTTCAGTTATTCCAGCTTCCCTTCCTTCAGTTGAAGCAGTTTGTTTAACATGTATAACTACTGAAAATGGGCATGATAAAATGAACAGGAACTTATCAGGTCTCGCCCACAGTATTTCCGAAAAACAATGACTGGTTTACATGGAAAAATTCTTGAATCTCAACATTAGGAAGTTCAAGCATGACAGTACAAAAACAACAACATTCCCCGCTTCCACTCAACCAGCAAGGAAATATTGTTCGTAAAGCCATTTAATCCCATTGACTTTACATTGTGGACAAATGGTGGACAATCTGTCTGGACAGGAAATTCAACGTTTTGATTTTTCGGTCTGATGAAGGTGCCCATGCATGGGAGCACAAATTGTGAAAAATAGAACTACCATCCCAGACTACATGACGACAGACTACCCATAACTACTGCATCCTGGTTTTTACTACTGAAAACTACTAAAACAGCTCTAAATAGATACTATGGCCAGAGGGTTTCAATAGCCATCGAATGATAGCGCTTTGGGAAAGAAGAGTCCTCTCACAGACTATTATTAACCCCTACATTTCACACAACAAATCTCCAAAAAAAACTTTAAATTAGTGGTCGACCGATATTGTTTTTTTGATGGCCAATGCCGATATCTTAGAGAGCAGGGTGACCGATATAACGCCGATATATAATATACTTAATTTATATTTATTTTAATTAATATTTAATAAACTAGAAATATGAAAATACTTTCAAATAAACATGCTTATACTTTAGATGGCAACTTCTTGATTCTGTATTTTTCACAAATAAAGTAATTGTTTAAAAATATATGAATAAAGAGGAAGTTAACACTGTAGGCTAACAGGGCACTCAGTAATATGGTACGTTTGTGCGCACTGGTAATCATATTTGTTTCAAATACAGACAAGGTAGCACTAAGTTTACTGTGTAAATGACATTAAAGGTGCACTATGTAAAAAAAAATCATTAAAATATCCAAAAACCACTAGGCCAGAGTTATATATTGTGTTCAGTTGAGTACTTACAATATCCCAAATGTTTCCAACTATTTGTAAATCGTGAGAGATTACCATTTTAACCGAGGAACGGGACGTGTGAGGGCGTGGCCTGTCTATGACATCAGGACCTCGGTTTCCGGTTTTATTCTGCAGAAGCGCTTTACTCTCACTGCAGTGTGAACAAGTGTCATAGTAGCCGCAGAGAGAACGCACAGAGTAACGTCATCCCATCATCAACACACTCAGATGTGTCTAATATGATCAACAGAGCTGCGTTACCTCACACTCATGAGCGGAGGAGCAGAAGTGGCGACTGTGGCATAATAAAAGTCCCGCTGCTCGCGAGGCGTGTGTTGCGTTCATCTCATTATCAATCTCTCCAGCGGTTCCTCAGCTCCACAACACTCACTCCTGCTCTGCTTCAGACTACAGTAACGTTAATAATCACATCAACATGATTTCTGCCCGAGTCCTATCCCGATTCTTTCCCACCGGCTGTGAGCTAAAGACCACGTCCCAAGATTCTGCGCTCAAACCTGCCGTCATCAAACTACGCCTTTGTTTTGAATAGGCGACCTCTAGCGGACGGAAAAGTTACATAGGGCAGCTTTAAAACGACATCTCGGTCAACTAAATCATGGTCAACTTCTCATATTTTAAAGGATTAGTTCACTTTTAAATAAACTTTTGCTGATATTTTACTCACCCCCATGTCATCCAAGATGTCCATGTCTTTCTTTCTAAAGTCGAAAAGAAATTAAGTTTTTTGATGAAAACATTCCAGGATTGTTCTCCATATAATGGACTTCACTGGGCTCCAAACGGTTCAAGGTCCAAATGACAGTTTCAGTGCAGCTTCAGAGGGCTTTAAACGATACCAGACGATGAATAAGGGTCTTATCTAGCGAAACGATCAGTTTCTGTGAGAAACCGAGCAGTATTTATGCTATTATCTTATCAGACGAACGTGATCATCTCTGAGCTCCACCATAACTTCCGCTAAGTGAGGTCAAAATACGAGTGTGGTCATAGATATATCGATCATAGATGCCTCATTCTACTGATCCGTGCAGGCGCTAATGAGACATCTACGATCGATATATCTATGACCATGCTCATATTTTGACCACACTTAGCGGAAGTTATAGATACTATAAATTATAGATAGTTATATATACTGCTTGGTTTCTCGCAGAAACTGATCGTTTCGCTAGATAAGACCCTTATTCATCGTCTGGTATCGTTTAAAGCCCTCTGAAGCTGCACTGAAACTGTCATTTGGACCTTGAACCGTTTGGAGCCCATTAAAGTCCATTATATGGAGAACAATCCTGGAATGTTTTCATCAAAAAAAATTATTTCTTTTCGACTTTAGCAAGAAAGACATGGATATCTTGGATGACATGGGGGTGAGTAAATTATCAGCAAAAGTTTATTTAAAAGTGAACTAATCCTTTAAGATCAAGGATTTCAAGTTTGAAGCTGAACTCTCCTGTCCGCATTCACTTCTCACAGAGCGACCGTCACACACAAACACATTCATGCTGAAGATCTCACGGCTGGATTACATTACATCTGAGAGGATTGCAAAATTAATTGTTTATTGGATATCCAGAGATTTGTTTTAATGATATAGATGCGTATTAGCTGAATGTTGACGGTAAATGAGAAAGTATTTTAACTTATTGTTTGCCTTTCCGTTGCTAATAATATAAAAGCAAACACTATACTTTTTCGCAAACCGTTTACTTTCTTTATTTAACCGGTCTATATTATAACATATTAGATATGGCTGTTGAACAGAGGCGTAAACTAATGAAGACAGAGAAGAATGTGAGCGCTGTGTGATGAAAACTGACCACTCGTCAAAATAAAAGTCCCGCTTCTAACACATCGGCTGGTGCAGATATTTTAAAAATGCTAAATAGCAGACACTAGTTTAAAGGTGCAGTGTGTAAATTTGCGCGGCATCTAGTGGTGAGGTTGTGAATTGCAATCACTCACCGCTCACCCCTCCCTTTCAAAGCACATAGAGAAGCTACGGTGGCCGACACAGGACAAAAAAAATGTGTCGCCTGAGACAGCAGAGAGTGACTAGAACTCTGTAGAACAGTTTGTCCATTTAGGGCCACTGTATAAACATGACGGCACAAAATGGTGGCTTCACTGTAAGGGGACCTGCGGTGTGTGTAGATAGAAATGACTCATTCTAAGGTAATAAAAGCATAACGGTTCATTATGTACGGTCTTTATACACCACTGAAAACAGTTATGTATATTATATTGCATTTCTGTCAATACATCCTCATAAATATTACACACTGCACCTTTAAATGATGAATTATGGCCATAGCAAAAGCAAAACGCAAATTTCTTTTGAAATTCAATAGAATACCACACTCTGACACCTTTCCGGCTTGTGACGCAGAATGTCAACACAGGACATGTTTTATGCATGGGAGCTAAACCACACCATGTGTGGTAAAGAGGTTGTGCATTGACAGTGTGGTCACTTAATGCATGATTTGACACACCTCTATGCACTGCTCTGCTCAATCATAAAAAATCTTGACATGTTTGCGCACAGATTGGGCCCAGATGTTGCAGTGTGGTATGATTATTCTGCATCTCATCTCTGGTAAAACATTATCTCAGCGTGCCCAACATGATGGATATGCACGGGCAAAGTATGCTATATAACAAATCTGTTACATCGCAGGTGACCCTCATTTCTTTTGAGGCCTGTGTGCAACTGAATGTGGGAGGAAGGGCTTTTTTCTATTTTTGTGAATTGGAAAGAAGCCACTGATGTTTTAATTAGAGCCTAACCGCAGAATGAAGCAACTACAGGTTGTATTATAGTGTGCTGAATATAGATTCAGCCCCATCAATGCAAGAGCCAGGTTAAAGGGATAGTTCACCCAAGAATTAAAATTAGCCCATGATTTAGTCTTTCGATCAGCAGATGACCTTTCAACACTTTTTCCATAAATTGAACACGGAAAGCGGTCGGCAGAAAGTTTACTTTATAAAGTTTTAAATATGGATATTTTTCTTACACAAACGCATCGATTCGCTTCAGAAGGCCTTTATTAACACCCCGGAGCCGCGTGGAGCAGTTATATGATGGAAAGATGCACTTTTATGGACTTCAAAAACAGAGCAACTATTACTGCCATTATAAAGCTTGGATTAGCCTGGACTTTTGTAATATAACTCAGATTGTATGCGTCTGAAAGAAGAATGTCATACACACCTCGGATGACTTGAGGGTGAGTAAATCATGGGCTAATTTTCATTTTTGGGTGAACTATCCCTTTAATGCATAAATACTAAATTACTGTTAAAAGTGCAGTGTGTGATTTTTAGCAGCATCTAGCGGTGAGGTTGTGAACTGCAATCGACCAGCGCTACGGTGGCTGACACAGGACAAAAATGTCGTCGTCGGAGACAGCAGAGAGTGACTAGCGCTCTGTAAAGAAGTTTGTCCATTTAGGGCCACTGTAGAAACATGACGCCGCAAAATGGCGACTTCACTGTAAGGGACCCGCGGTGTGTGTGGAGAGAAATGGCTCATTCTAAAGGTAATAAAAACATAACAGTACATTATGTAAGGTCTTAAAGGGATAGTTCACACAAAAATTAAAATGTGATGTTTATCTGCTTACCCCCAGGGCATCCAAGATTCAGGTGACTTTGTTTCTTCAGTAGAACACAAATGAAGATGTTTAACTCCAACCGTGTCAGTCTGTCAGTCGTATAATGCATGTCAATGGTAGCAAAATCTATGAGAGTAAAAAAAAAACATCCATACTAAACCCTGCGTGGCGACACATTGATGTCTTAAGACACGAAACGATCGGTTTGTGCGAGAAACTCAACAGTATTTATATAATTGTTTAAGTGAGTAAGTGAGGACAACGTACACAATATGACGTAGAGATACGGGCAAGAGATCGCTTGCGTAAACTACGCCAGATCGTGTACATTGGACATAGTGGTGTATTAGAGGTAAACGATTATATAAATACTGTGCGAAAAACCGAACAAACCGATCGTTTCGTGTCTTAAGACATCAATGTGTCGTCACGAGCCGCAGGGTTTAGTATGGATGTTTTTTTAACTCTTATAGATTTTGCATTACACGACTAACAGACTGACACGGTTGGCGTTAAACATCTTCATTTGTGTTCGACTGAAGAAACAAAGTCACCTGTATCTTGGATGCCCTGGGGGTATATAGACATTTACATTTACGCATTTGGCAGACGCTTTTATCCAAAGCGACTTACATTGCATTTAAGGTACATATTTTACATTTTATCAGTTCTTGCTTTCCCTGGGAATCGAACCCATGACCTTGGCGTTGTTAGCGCCACGCTCTACTGTTTGAGCTACAGGAAAGCCTTTGTTTAATTTTTTAAAAATAATGTTTAATTTTTAAAATTCAAATTTAAATTTTTTTAATAGACATCAAATTTTTATTTTTGGGTGAACTATCCCTTTAATACACCACTGAAAACATAGTTATGTTATATTGCATTTCTGTCAATAGATCCTCATAAATACTACACACTGCACCTTTAAATAAGTATTGTCTATTTAATCTATAATACATGTCTAAAATAAAGCATTTATCTATACATGTTTTTAAAAAACTAGCTGGTTTAGATTTCAAAACAATGCTATGAATATAGCTTCTATAGTATATTAGCCTGAAACAGTAAATCATTCCAGAAATCTCTCTTCTCTAACTTTAAAAAAGCAGCATCCACTACATGACAAAGTTACAAACAAACTAAGCATATAAAGAACTGTCCGGAAAAGCATATGCAAGTTAAAGTAGGGTAATACTGTATTATTTTACTACTTGGCAGGAATGCATGAGAAAGTATTAAACCCAAACTACAGAAGACGACAAACCACCTGACACAAGTTTAGGTGGATACTTAATATATCTCATTTGCAAGTCACTTTGAATAAATGTAAATGCAATAAGAGAAACCAAAAGTTGCGAGTAACAACATTCTGTGACAATATAGTTTTATTTTTCCCAAGACGAAAAAAAAAATCCACTTTTCAAGAACATTACCTAATGTATGACTAACTGTATATTATCTAGTGTTTGTTATTTAAGAACACAGATTACATAATCATCATTGAGATAATGTTAGTGCTTAAGTAAGAGAGTTAGCTGTCAATGTAAAATCATTACAATCAAAACTATTGACAAATCTGTCAGGTAAATGTGACTTCACATGAGATAAAAATGAAAATGAAAGCAAGAGGAAAACCCCTTTAAACCACTGGAATATTTTTCACCACCTGTCATGGAGGAATTTAGTTTAACACACCCTTCACATGCAAGCTTATTGAACAATAAGCCCAATACATAACTAGCTAAATGTATAAACAGCTGACACTCTCCCCATCAATGCAATCTGACCTGAAACAAATCATAGTTTAACGTTTCTATTAAACTAACCACTGAATATCTGAACAATAATAGCAAGTCTTTAACCCGATGCACTAAAACACGGAAGGATTATTCAGCTGTAGGCTACACCACTGGTCTTACCTCGGTTTATACAGAAGACAGCACTGCTGGTGATACTGGGAGTATTGCCGGTGTTGTTTTGAAAACCATCTCCTCATTAAATTGATGGACACTTCATTGCAAAACTTCCAATATTCAAAGTACACGCTGTTCATATGTGGCTCAGCCCCCTTGATGATAAACTACCCTCCCTCTCCCACACACACACACACACACACACAAGTGAAGATAGTGTTTAAGTTTTAAAGCTCTTTATACATAACTTAAGCATAATTTAACTAGCAAACATGCGTCGACTGATCGTTCTCATCTGAAAAATGAGAAATGCATGAAATACTACACCATAAATGAACATTCATGAAGATAAACACTCAAATAATTTAGACGTATAGTAAATAGAATGAAAATGAATTAGCACCGGTTATGCTAAACAGCTTTAACAGATGCTCTGGCTAAGATTAAGACATTTACCGGTAGTGTTAGTGAGCACGTGCGTTTCCGGGAGAGACAATAGACCTACGATTATAGTCATACAAGTAACAGACACACATTGCAATTGCACATAAAACAGCTGCTTATTACTTTCTAAATGTGCTATTTTGGGGTTCTGGACCCTATGATAATGTGATACATGTATAAAGAGTGAGGAGCTGCCACAGCCTCATGCTCTGTCGCATAGCAACACATTTCGAAGCGAACACACGAACATCACGGGTGAAATGAGGACGTTTAGCGACAGACGCACATTAGTTACCTTTTTATTCACTAAACAAGATGCTGGAAGACGATATAAGGAGGATATACACGCTTCCCCATTCATGCCGTTGCGCAGCGTAGCGGTGGGTGTAACAACTGCGAGCCACTCAAACCAGTGCTGGCCTCAGGAGGACGAGAGGGTTACCATTGGTCGGTCCCTCTCTAAGTTTGCCACTGTGTTGAGAAAATGGCATGAATACGCAACGATATTACATTATTTCACCAAAGAGGCAGAGTCTAAGTGGGTCTGTTGGAACTTATGGAAAAACTAAGGAGTCATAAGTGTGAAGCTCTAGTTTCTCTCTTTGTGATAGTTTAAATGTACTGTCATGCCTCAAATGAGCCTTAAAGGGATAGTTCATCCAAAAATGAAAATTAGCCCATGATTTACTCCACTCAAGTCATAGGTGTATATGACATTCTTTCAATTCAATGAGTTATATAAAAAAAATGTCCTGCCTTTTCCAAGCTTTAGCTTAAAATAGCAGTGCATGCCCGTTTCTGTTTTGAAGTCTCCATAAAAGTGCATCTATCCATCATAAAAGTGCATCTATCCATCATAAAAGTGCATCCATCCATCCATCCATCATAAAAGTGCATCTGTCCATCATAAAAGTGCATCTATCCATCATAAAAGTGCATCTATCCATCATAAAAGTGCCTCTATCCATCATAAAAGTGCATCTATCCATCATAAAAGTGCATCTGTCCATCATAAAAGTGCATCTATCCATCATAAAAGTGCATCTATCCATCATAAAAGTGCATCTATCCATCATAAAAGTGCCTCTGTCCATCATAAAAGTGCATCTATCCATCATAAAAGTGCCTCTGTCCATCATAAAAGTGCATCTGTCCATCATAAAAGTGCATCTATCCATCATAAAAGTGCCTCTGTCCATCATAAAAGTGCATCTATCCATCATAAAAGTGCGTCTATCCATCATAAAAGTGCCTCTGTCCATCATAAAAGTGCATCTGTCCATCATAAAAGTGCATCTATCCATCATAAAAGTGCCTCTGTCCATCATAAAAGTGCATTTTTTAACATAACTCTGATTGTATTCGTCTGAAAGAGGAATGCCATATACACCGAGGATGACTTGAGGGAGAGTAAATCATGGGATAATTGTAATTGTTGGGTGAACTATCCCTTTAAGCTACCGTAAATTCTATTGATGCCACACAACCTGTAACCTAACCTAATCTTCGTTGTCATTGGTCCTCCATTAAACCACTCAATCATAAAGTCTCTTCAGGAAAGTGGAGTCTGATTGTAAGCTTCCGTGTAAAACCTTTGTCAGTGAAAAAAAGTCTGCATCATTATTGACATAATTCAGTTTTGAACATTTAAAATGAATTCTTACTCTGGTTAGTTGGATTTGATGTATCATCCTGTGTGTTTAATTAAAGTTATTTTTCACATTTAGCCTCCATTTTAATCTGCTCACCAGTATTTCTGAACACTTACAGCATCTGTCCGTGAGCTCCACTACGGCTGTGTCTCAATTCGGGGGCTGCATCCTTCAAAGGCCGCATTTGAAGGCCGATTGCGTCACCGCAGCGCGACGAAGGCTGTCCCAATTCGAAGGAGCCTTCAAATGCAGCTGCCGTCCGTGTTGCCAAGTCCGCGGTTTTTCAGCCGAATTAGGCTACTTTTTAAGTTGTTGCCGCGGGTAAAAATTATTTCCGCGGGTTGGTTTCTACCCCATAAGTACGATTTCGCCGCTCCAACACCGCCAAACGTTAAACTCCAGTGGAGAATTCGGCCGCTCGATGGAGAAAATCGCATTGGGAGTTTTGGGCTAATTTTGTTGCAGAGACCTGGCAACCCTACCCACCGTCCTTCTCCCCGGCCGCGAAGGATAGAACCAACCAGGACAAGTGGATCCTTCGCAGTGTATTCCTCTGCCCATCCCGCGGCCGAGGAATACACTTATACATGTAAGTATTGTGTTTTAATTTACTCAAATAACTAAAGAAACATTTTAAAAGCCGGTGGTCTTTATTTCTGTGTTACCACTGCACGGCTTTATTCGTTTGGTGATCTGATGTAATATTTCGTTTTGTTTTATGGATGAAGTAGCAGACAGCTTTATTAAAATGAGGGCAGCAAATGAGTATTTATTTACCGGGCCGAAAAACTCGGCCAGTGTGGATTGGAGTAGGCTACGACCCATTTGTAGTATTTCCATAGGTTCTTGTGTAGGTAGGCTATATGGAGGCTTTATCCTATACAAAGCCCACAACAAAAAGAATATAGAATTTGAGTATCTATAAATATGATTTCTGGAGTATTTTGTATGTTTGTAGGCTACTGATGCATCATATCTTTTTAATTTTCTTAAGATTGCACCCCTGCCTTGCAGGTTAAAAAAAAAAACTTATTACAACTTAAAAAAAAAAAAAAAAAGTATGCAAGTTAATTATTTACAGACATGTTTATTTCCTCTGCCTTAGTATTGAAAGTGTCCTGGGACAGGTGAGGGAGTGGGAAACTTGGCCATGGTTTGTCTTCATGAATGAGGTGTTGGGACAATCCCACTGTCCTCATTGCCTCCATCCCTGAGGACACACCAGGGCCAAGTTCAGCAGTGGATGACCAAGATGAGGAGGAGCAACTCCAGCCAAGAGGAAACGAGACCGGGAGGATGAGCTGATGGAGATACTGAGGGAGGACATGAAGTTTCAGCGAGAGACAGAGGAGAGCAGGGAGAGAATGGACTGATTGTTTTCTCTTCTTGAGAGATTGTTGAGAACTAAAATTTTGGTTTTGTAAATTAAAATGTGTAAATTAAATATTATCGTTCTACACATTATTTTTGTTATGCAAGTTATAATTTGTAAATGAAATAAATAATTCTGTACATTTATTTTTGTCATGTTAATACATTTGTAAATGAAACAATAAATTGTTCTATACATTTTTATTTACAGTACTTTTTACAACTATTTACATAAGTTACGTTTAAGATTAGAAAAACAAAATACATTTTAAAATTAACAGTACATAAAACAGATGGAAGAAAATGTTTTTATGTAGTCTTTTATTGAGCTGGGCTGGGAGACCCTGGTGAAGCCTCTCTGGGTCAGCGGGACATCTGGGATCAGTGCATATTTCTGTCTACCAACAGGTTTGCAGTGCTGACTTATTCAACGGCTGCAATGTAGCTAAGATGTTTTCAGAAAGAGGGAAGAATAAATTAAATTAACTCATCCTCAAATCAAACCATAACATATTTTAACATGCATAACTCTTCTATGAGCTGCACTCTGCAGGACAGCGGCCCTCCAAGACCAACGGTGCCTATCCCTAATCTAGAAGACATTTATTTAAGACAGTGTATTTTATTTTTAGATTCTTTTTTAAACGATAACTACTATCAAAATCTAATAATCATGTGTAAAAAGTCAGTTTTTCATAAAACCACAATATTTGCCTCTGAGATGAAGTTGAATAAAAATCTGAGGTACTTCACAATTATACTCAAATACAGAGTAAATGCATTTCGTTACATTATTAGTAATATTTAGCAACTGTTGAGAGCTGCTGTTGAAGAGAACTGAAATTAACATTTATACTGGACTTTAAAGTTATATTCAACTGCCCAAAAACAAAACCACTAAATATGTAGTATAAACTATATAAAATCGTATGTTGGTAACATATTTAGTCAACATTTTATTTTATCAGTAGATACATTAGATTACTGGAGTAAATTGAAACCCAATACTTGCATTTAAAAGTGTAATCTGGCAATTTCTCTTCAAAAATCTGACGTCGCGGCGCGCAATGAATTCTGGGGTATGCAAGGCTGCGAAGCATCCATCCAACTATCCTTCATTTCATGGGAAAAGAAGGACGCATTTGCAGGCCGTATTTTGAAGGAGCCTTCGAAGGACCTACGAATTGGGACAGTCTTCGTCGCGCCGCGGTGACGCAATCCGCTATACCTTCCACTGTAAACGAGTCTCGGTGCGTCCTTTGGAGGCCGCGTCGGCCGCGCACTTCAAAGGACACGGCCTTCAAAGGATGCAGCCCTTGAATTGGGACACAGCTAGAATGTGGCATTGCATCAGCAGGTGTAACATCAGCGACAACCCATAGGAAAGACTGCCATCTCGTGGTAGAAATGGTTACCTGCAGATAAACTTTACACAATGAAAATTAATTATGATTTTAATGCACGACGTTGGATTGTGCTTTAAATGCCTGAAATTGTCTTTGTATTTAAATATGGAAAGTAATTATTCTTATATTCGAGAACTCCCCTGTAAATCGTGTCATATTTCATAACCTGTGGGAGACTGCACATTTTGTACGGACAACTCGTTTTACCGTGAGCTGACTCAAGTGACTCTGGTAAACATGTGTTGTTTCGATTGAGAATTATTTTTAATAAACGTCACGTCAGCCTAACCCTAACCCTGTTGGAGGCTGCATTTTCATGACCAGTTCTAGGACCCTAGCAATGATTTAAATTGATTAAGTTTAATTTATATATTGTACTAACCAACCCCTAGCCCTAAACCTACCCATTGGTAACCCTGTTGAAATATGTAAATCTAATTAAGTTTAAAATGGCTGTGCCTTGTTAAAAGGGTCATTCTTTATTTGTGGTGGCAAGTCGTGTCCCTTTACTTTACAACAGTTGAAATAGACTTTAAATACCAATAAATTATAAAATATTTTCATGGTTGTATTCTATAGGATATACACAATTTGTGCTCTATTAATAGGTACATTTTTGTTTTAAAATACATATTTAATTGAGTTTGAGAGATTGCATTTGTAACAAAATACACTCACCTAAAGGATTATTAGGAACACCATACTAATACTGTGTTTAACCCCCTTTCGTCTTCAGAACTGCCTTAATTCTACGTGGCATTGATTCAACAAGGAGCTGAAAGCATTCTTTAGAAATGTTGGCCCATATTGATAGGATAGCATCTTGCAGTTGATGGAGATTTGTGGGATGCACATCCAGGGCACGAAGCTCCCGTTCCACCACATCCCAAAGATGCTCTATTGGGTTGAGATCTGGTGACTGTGGGGGCCATTTTAGTACAGTGAACTCATTGTCATGTTCAAGAAACCAATTTGAAATGATTGGAGCTTTGTGACATGGTGCATCATCCTGCTGGAAGTAGCCATCAGAGGATGGGTACATGGTGGTCATAAAGGGATGGACATGGTCAGAAACAATGCTCAGGTAGGCCGTGGCATTTAAACGATGCCCAATTGGCACTAAGGGGCCTAAAGTGTGCCAAGAAAACATCCCCCACACCATTACACCACCACCACCAGCCTGCACAGTGCTAACAAGGCATGATGGATCCATGTTCTCATTCTGTTTACGCCAAATTCTGACTCTACCATCTGAATGTCTCAACAGAAATCCAGACTCATCAGACCAGGCAACATTTTTGCATTTTGGTGAGGTTGTGCAAATTGTAGCCTCTTTTTCCTATTTGTAGTGGAGATGAGTGGTACCCGGTGGGGTCTTCTGCTGTTGTAGCCCATCCGCCTCAAGGTTGTGTGTGTTGTGGCTTCACAAATGCTTTGCTGCATACCTCGGTTGTAACGAGGGGTTATTTCAGTCAAAGTTGCTCTTCTATCAGCTTGAATCAGTCGGCCCATTCTCCTCTGACCTCTAGCATCAACAAGGCATTTTGGCCCACAGGACTGCCTCATACTGGATGTTTTTCCCTTTTCACACCATTCTTTGTAAACCCTAGAAATGGTTGTGCGTGAAAATCCCAGTAACTGAGCAGATTGTGAAATACTCAGACCGGCCCGTCTGGCACCAACAACCATGCCACGCTCAAAATTGCTTAAATCACCTTTCTTTCCCATTCCGACATTCAGTTTGGAGTTCAGGAGATTGTCTTGACCAGGACCACACCCCTAAATGCATTGAAGCAACTGCCATGTGATTGGTTGATTAGACAATTGCATTAATAAGAAATTGAACAGGTGTTCCTAATAATCCTTTAGGTGAGTGTATGTCCCCGCCATACCTCAGAAAGGTCTCATGGAATGTAATGGCAACAATATACATTTTTTAACGTAAATAAGCTTTAAAATCAATAAATAAAGCTATAAAAATGACTACATGTGAGCTTAAATGTTCAGTTCTCTCTATATATCAACTAAACTATAACTTTTACTTGCATTGACGTAGTAAGATTGTCCTCTTTCATAGACAGCTCTTTTCTTCATGCTGTGTATATTTGTTTAAATTCTTAATATTTTTCAATCATGTAATATTCTGCAGAAGAGAGAAGTGAATCTCAGTTGATCCACAGCGTGTGATTGGCTGTTCACTACTGATGATGTCACAGCTAAACTCCTAAACTCAGGATCAAAGCCTGTGACAGAGAAAGCTGATGATCAGCATCATGAGACCAACAAAGCCTGAATAGATTGGTTTGGTTTTGTCAACTCAAAACTAATCCTTTAACAATGAGTTTGTTAAACTACAATCATGGCACAGGCCCCAGGTCTCCTCTGTTGGAGTACAGGTGGATAGATGGCGCTGTCGCAAAAAAACTAGGGTCCTAGAAATGCAGTCCTGAAACTGCAGCGGTCCTAAAAGTGCATTGGGCGGTTGTGTGGCTAAACTGCATACATATTTACGACAGTAGAGGGCGACAAACTGTAGCTTTACAATACTAGCAGCAATAACATGTTGTGTATGAGAGAATACTGTATTTGTGTTCTAGACCAGTGTTTCCCAACCACGATCCTGGAGGCACACCAAAACTGCACATGTTGCACGTCTCCTTTATTCGACACGGCCATTTCAGGTCTTGGAGTCTCTGATAATAAGATGATCATTTGAATCAGGTGTGTTTGACTAAGGAGACATGCAAAATCTGCAGTGTTGGTGTGCATCCAGGATCGTGGTTGGGAAACACTGTAGACAACCGAATTTATTTGTGATGATTAAAGGGTCACTAAACCCCAGCTCAGAGCTTAACTCCACCCACTGGCAATTTTTGACAAAAAAAAAGTATAATGGTTGACAATGATGGTGATGTTACATAAGCTAATTAGGCTACTTGATTTTACAATATTAGAGTGATGATAACTGTTGTAGACATTAAAAAAAGGCAAATGTTAATAAACGAAAAGTGCAAATCACATAAAACTTTCTTTTAATTTGATAAATATTTCTATTATCACGAAGAATGATTTGTTTTGCATTCACGTTGTAAGTTTTCTCCCAATATTTCTATAAGGAAAAATTATTTGTGTATATGGTTTTAATACCCGTCAGTGTTGTAACAGCAAATTCGAGATAAGAAACGTAAGAAAATGAGACAAAAAGTTCAGAGTACAAAAAAAGAACGCTTTTAATTCTGAAAATCCATGAAAAACAACACTCCCTGACTTAATACAAATGTTTAAATGGAGATTAAAAAACATATAGTCTATACAAAAGTATGGGTCCTGCCCCGTTTTTTATACATCTGGGAAAGTACTACATAATTTACCTTCTAAATGAACAAGAACCTCCTTCTATTAAATACTGTCATAATTTAAAGCAAATGACATTATACTGCTATTCACATAACTGCTGTCCCAAAATAGGAATTGTCTTAACAATATAAAACTCTCTGGTCGTTTAAAATAGATATAGTCTCTCTCTTTCTTTCTTTTTTTTTTTACATGTGCCTCTTCATGTGCAGGGCCAGGTGATCTGATCGGGAGAAAGCTCTCTCGCACAGGTGGCACTGAAACGGCCTGTGTCCGGTGTGTTTCCTGTAGTGACGGGTCAACTCGTCTGACCTGGCGAACTTCCAGCCACAGCCTTCCCAACTGCAGTGGTAGGGCTTCTCACCTGTGGACACGACGGGATGAAACATTTATTATTAGGTACAAAAACCAAGGGAGATATTAAGTCAAATTCAACATGCAAAATAAAACGACATACCTGTGTGTGTCCGCATGTGCGCTTTCAGATGGGAGCTTTTCGTGTAGGTTTTCCCACACCCGGGGAATTCACAGCTGTGCGTCGCAGTCCGTTTCCGTGCCCACGACCGACGCCCTCGCTTCGGCTTGCTGTCTTCTGGGTTTAGAAATCCCAGGAGTGGCGAGGACGGTGGGGTCAACATCACATTTGCGCGTAATGGTTCGCTAAACATGTTGTAATGTCCGTGATACTGCGCGTACTGGGGAGGGAAAGGCGCGCTACTCATGAACTGCTGTTGGTGTGCAGTGTCAATGTGATGGTGAGAGTTCATCTCTGTTAGGATGCAGTCTTTCCTCCCTAAAATGTTGTCTTGTTGCAGGTGATGCCCGTAAGTCATCACGCGCTGGGGGTCCTGTCCATAATAATGACCCGCGTAGTCATTCGCCATCATGCAGGATTGCTCGATGTTTTCAGATTTGATTTTGTATCCCACGTTATTAGAACCGGACACGTGTGAGTGGCTTCGAGAGTTGAGAGCCCTTAGTTCAGTGTACTCCAGTCTGTCTAAATGTCCTTTCAAGCTAAACTCATGCGAGTCGCCATGATAATGCATGTCCGGGGTGAACAGCTCGGCTACCAGACTGTGTCCAGGCCGCGCGGGGAAGGTGTTGGCGCAGTACGCGCTCGGCGTCGGGTGGCATCCATCGCTGTCGGACACGGTGCTGCAGCTCTCCGGTGACTCTGGGAGAGAATAGGCGGGCGGCGGTCGCGCTGAGTTGTCAATGTCAGACGTGACGGTGTTGGACAGAATGAACTCTAGATCCAAAAACTTGGAAAGGTCGTCCTCGTCTTTGGCCAAAGGTGGAGATTCGACAATGCTGAACTCCACCTCGATGAGGGGTCTCACGTCCCCGACTGTCGAGCAAGTCTTTGGGTCAACTTTCCAATCCTAGGGGGGAAATATTCGGGTTAGACTGCGTCTTTCTCAGATGATCAGTGATTCAAATATATTTTTGTAAATCAAAGTGCATATTTATAAAGTAGCTAGCATGCGTTTAGGCTAAATTAAGGACTTCCCAGTGTCCCAACGCAACTACTCGGGATTCACAACACAGCCAAACGTCAACTGTCTTTCATTGTTTTAACAAAACAATTAGTACTTCTTGCAATGCTTTACCATACGATACGAATTAGCCAATAATGAATGTTGCCATGATTATTTTTGCATTAGTTAAACAGTCGCATTAATAGTTAAACGTATAAAATCCTGCATGTTAAACATATTTAAAATACAGGAAATAACTTTAAATGAAAAGTTGAACTCACCCGAACAATTGCAGACTGCTTTTCGTCTAAAATCTGGTTGCTTGAAAAAGAATTGATCGAAGGCAACATCGCATCTGCAAGAGCCATGTTGCAAATGTTAGGAAACTCAGTCTCATTCAGCCCCAGACAGACAATGCATTGCCTCTAATGGGTTTGACTGGTAGGCTACCTGTCCCATTATAAGGAGGGCCCGAGCGTCCCGTGGGCGTGCTCTCGTGACGTCGCTCGTGCAGTTGTAGCCTATCAAGCGTTTACTCTGGCTATCCTTAACAACGTGTAAATATTGTCAAAGCACAGTTGGCCTATAATTAAACGTAGTCTATACTTAATAAAACGTAAAGTCGCCTTATTATTACATTGAATTGGCTACTTCGATACTCTGGAGGATAACAGAATTACGCGCACGCTCAACCTGCTGTTGCAATTTCACTGTAAAAAAACAAACAAACTATACATTTTTTACTATAGGTCACTATACTTTCCAATTCTGAGGAGGGGGAAAATATTCGGGTTAGACTGCTTCTTTCTCAGATGATCAGTGATTCATATATATTTTTGGAAATCAAATCATATTTATAAAGTAGCATGTGTGAAGTTCTTAATGCAGTTCATTATCAGACATAAAATGTGCATTACTGCTTTTATTGTTTGACCAGGTTTTATTTATATTGTTTTCTATTGTGTCGTTCTTAAAACTTCAAACAAGATGTGCAATAATTACATTTTGTGTTAATTTATTATATGTATATAGTATGTTTTGTGTGTACTGTGAGTACTTTACTGTCTTCATGTACACTCTAAAAAAAATGTTCTATTTGGCACCAAAAATGGTTCTTCGTCGTAATCATAGGGGAACCACTTTTGGTGCTATATAGCACCAAATCTTAACATGTTCTGTATATGGTAGTGGTGCTATATAGCACCTTAGTCAAAGAACCGGTGAAAAACCTCTGAAGCACCAAAATTGGTGCTATATAGCACTTAAAAAGCCAAGAACCATTTTTGGTGCCATATAGAACCTTTTTTTTTTTTAGAGTGTAGGCTATTGCTGCTAAGGCACTTTAATTTCCCAAATGGGATCAATAAAGTACTACTACTAGTAGACTACTATATGTGTAATCTGAGTGCTGAAGGGGGCGCCACAAACCCCTGCTCGGCTAAACTTTTTGTAGAGGGCCATTCAAACTGTATTATTTTGCTAAATTATTATTATTTTTTTAATTATTAAAATGTGTTGAAATATTCAATATGAATTATGTATAGGGTATATCCTATATTAAATGTGTGTGATAGCCTAAACATTGCTTGATATAATAATGCAAACAACAAAACAAAATGTTTCAAGGGGACAAGAGAATTCACAGGCTAAATGAAATACTATTAAAACAAACATATGTTATATAATATGTAGGCTAATAGTTTTAATCAACCAGGCTCGTTCGTGTGAGTTTCACCTCTTCATTCGTATTAAAATGTGTCTGATGGGTATTAATTTATCCAGATCGAACTCCTGCTCAATTAGCATGTGAAAACCCAGCTGTAAAATCTCGGAGCCATCGAAACAACATGATAATCTCACCGTTCAACAATGCAGGTACATGCTAGTTAATGATCTCTGAGTCAATAGACCTCCTCTTTCAGTTGATTAAAATGTAAATGAATGGCCTAATGCTCTCGGGCTTGTGTTTAGAGACGAGGATTTCCACCTGATGCCTCCAAGACGTGGCATTAAATATCACCGACGCAGTTAAAGTGTAGGTAGAATAAAAAAAAAAGCTTCAGATATTGTGCATGCTGGATGTTTGCAGAGAAAAGGCGCGTGCCGTTCCTTCTGTTCTGTGAGCGCAAAACGCATTTGCACATCTCATTCTGTCTTATATAGTCATGTTATTTTTACCCTTTCTACGTAATTCAGATTCCGGTACAATCACATTGTCCGGAGAGAGAGAGAGAGAATTTCCTGAAATACAAAGGGTGTCCTTTTCCCTTTTCCCCAGCAGCACAAGCGCAAGTTTATTTCAATTGTAAAAATGAACTGAAAAGGCAACAGACGTGCGAAACATTCAACCTGTGTAGAATACATTATACCAAACAACATTTATTTATCATATGTTTAATGTTTTATCATATGCTAGGTAGCCTATATGTTTTAAGACACCAAAGCTGCATGGTGTACCATTATTATAGTTGCTTATTATTATTATATGTATTTAATGAATTTATTTGAACGCTATATGATATCATTAAATTTGCCAGGCTATATTTTTGGCTGTATACGAGCCTCACGCGTCCTGTCCTTGTGTATGAAAGGAACGAGAGTTTTGTTCCTTTGTTGATTTCTAAACACAATTAAGGAGATTGCAGATTGTCAGACAGAACACCGTCTTCCCGGAGACATCAGCTGTATTTACAAGATGCCTAATGTGGCCACTGTCCACTTTAACTGACCCACGAGTGGAGATAGATTAACATTATGGATACAAAAAAGTGCGTCTCTTCAAAGATGAACCGATAGACCCAGATACTTTATTAAGAGAATAAAGTATTGATGCGCCGGACACACACACACATTATCTTGTTCATCAGCTCTTCTTACCACAACACTGATAAAAGCATTTTTGTTTGACTGAGTTTACAATGTTTACAGTTTTAAAATATTGTAAAGTTTGTTTTTCCTTCTAATGCCCATGGATATGAGCTGTGTTTGCATGGACTTACTTAGAATTTCCTTGGTTTTAACAGCATTTTCCTGATAATATATATACAGAAAAAAATAAAAAATACTGTATTTGTCAGATTAAAGCATGCTTTGATAGACCGCACTATATTTAAACATTGGTTTCCACACATAATGTCCTTTAATAACACTAAACAGTGCATGTGTGACAGGATAAAACAAGCATCCACATTTATATTTAAACACACACACACACACACACACACACACACACACACACACACACACACACACACAATAATTGGCTTTTGATTATATATGTAACAAAAAATGATACTCATTAGTCATAATAGACTGAAGCTGTCTGATCAACACTTCACTTGCATTCATTTTCTAAATAAAAACATTTCATAATGTTTGCAAAACCCAGCTTTTTAACAGACGAAGCTGCAGATTAGTGCGTATTTCATCTGTCTAAGACATGCAAGCCTTTTTTTTTTTGGATCAGATAAGGAAAATGTTGATTTTATGAAGGAACACAATCCCAGAGTCTCCACCCATACACACGTATGGCTTGTAAATGATACGTGAGCTTTGTCAAGTATATATGTGCATGATAAACATCACTGTTTACATCCATATGTGTATATATGACTTGTTTTTTTGGGGGAAGACGATGATGATGATGATGTTCATCTTCTGTTAACAACACAGTTACACTGATACACGATTGTGATACAAGTAGAGCACTTTCTCACACACACACACACACGGATGGACAATCAAACACTGACCCAACAGATTCCAGCCTGAATTCAATTTATCACTGTTGTGTTAATGGCGAGCAGGCATGTTGTAGCAGCACTCCTTAAGACATGTTGAGAAGAATCGCCTTTCAGGGTACACAGGTTCCTTCCTCACAGGTTATACCTCTCCAATTTGCTGCTTAATGTAGTGACTAACGGCTGAGTCAGTCATCACACACCCACAATCAATTGTATCCATAAAAAAAGCACTCCTACCTGTGCTAACTGATCACATTGTTGAATTCATACACAAACATGTGTGCAGAAACCTTAAAATGGGACTTGTAGTTGTATGGCATATGCATTACAGTACTGATGAATTAGAAAATCCTTCCAAATCGATTTAAACAGAAGATCTGCTCCTTTCCCTTTCATTGTTCTGTGGTGTCTAAGTGCACGTAATTACCTATCGCTCACCGACTCAACCACCCAGACAAATTCGTGTGGACATAGGAGCAAATATTTGTGTCCACTGCAACGACCACCATCAGAGTCGTCCACTCGATCTTCCTGTGCTTGTCTAGCACACAAGAACGACAAAAGGACAAGTCCTTTCACTTCCACTGGACCATGATAAAGACCCACTGCAGAATCTCAGACAGGGTACAGGTGAGGACAAAACCTCCAGTGACTCAAAGGTGGTCTGAACGGCCGCGGGGCAAGTGTAACCACACACAGCAGATCAACTAAGACTCTCTAACTGAAAAATTAATCAAGTTACAAGCGCTGCGGTATGCACACACACCAAATAATGGTATTTACTGTGGCTGAAGGCCTCAATCGCGTTTCCCTCCGTTTGTCTTCCTGTGCTGGCTTTTCATTTAGGCACTTTGAATTTCAATTACAATCTAATCTAGAGTCTCCAGAAGAGTAATTATCCCCCACCACCAGAGCAGGAGGGGAAACCCACCGTTATCTAACATAAATAGTCTCCCATGAACAATCTGAAAAAGAAACCGTGTACATATATCGAGGAGAATTAAGGATTGATCAATTCATGAAGGAGACACAGCACATGGTCTACCAAGGATGTGGACCGATAATCACGGGGAAAGAAAAATGTGAAGCTCAATTAATTATTTATGCATTATTATTATTTTTAAATCCCAGACGTGACATTTTTGAAGTATTGCAATGAGCCTTTTCAATGTGAATATTAGTACACATTTACTCACAGAACGGCAGAACTACATCAATATCAAACACTTTCCAACACATGGTTAAGTGCCATTGTGACTTCCAGTGGCTGCTCAGCCTCTCCCACTCACTGCTCCATGTCTCTCATCTCCCCTGGAGGCTTCTTTGTCTCCAAGTGTAATAGCTTCTGCCTGCTTTGGAGCAACTCTTGTCTGGGGACACAAAACTTGTCTCTGTGAATGACTGCATGTGTCTGGGGTCAAAAGTCCACAAGAGAAGCCGTTCCGTGCAGTCCTGTGCTCACACATGTCAGACAGGGTTGAAGAAATACTTACAAAAAAGTGTTGTTGTTTTTCCAAACAGAATTCTGTGACACATTCATACTCATCAAGAACTGTGTGTGCATGCCAAGGACAAATGTATTAGTAATTAGACTGTTAAAATGATCGTGACTTTAACAGTAAAAATGCTATGGTTTCCGTACTATATACGGTGAATAGCTATAATAGATCTAACCTTACATTCAATGCAATTTTACAGTAAAATACCGTTAAATTTACAGCAACAAGTCGTAATTTACAGTGAAAAAACGTAAATTGACTGTAAATTTCTTCTTAGTTTTTCTAATCAGCAGGCACGTGCAGGAAAAGGGGATTTGGGTGCTCGAGCCAAAATGATTTAAAAGTGCCCCTCTCAGACAAATATCAATGATAATATCGTGGTCAATAAAACTAAATAAATGTGATTATTATAACATGACAATGTATACAATAGTAACGAACGGCTCAAAAGTCAGACAATTTCTGTTGAGGCGTTGCCATGAGGCGTTGCCATAACGTGTTGCGTGCGTTTTGATTGACTGCTGATTTTCCACTGTTCGGAAACGGCTCTCGAGCCCAATATGGTCCTTTCAGAGAGTGTGTGGCCTCACGGGAAAACAGTAAACTAATTTTTTTTTTCGTCCACAATCAGAGCTAATGTGTTGATTTAATTACAAATCTATATATTATATATTTTAAAGTATTACACAATTCACCAATGCCCGTTTGTCATGTATATACACCAACCAATCGTGATCGGGCAAAGCAAGTTCCCATTCCATTGGGCGATGTGAAGTGGAGCGGTCATTTTCTGTTCTTATTCATAAATCGGTTGAAAATTACATGGACAGACGAACTAACGTTTGTGGAACGATTTCCTGCGGTTTGTCTCATTTTATGAATTGCATCACTGACAAAATGGATTTTAACTGAAAACAAACAAATCCCTGCACAAAACCAGTCGCGTTAATGGTAAGTGTTAAATTCACTTGTATTTATGTATATTGATACTCTGTTTACTATTTCATGAAACTATCAGTTAACAAAACCCAAGTGCCACCGGCACCTACAGGCCTATTATGGGAAGTGTAGGCTGGCGAAAGGACTTTATTATATTACCATGTTTGAATATTATGCAGCATTATGAAAGAAGTCTCTTATGTTCATCAAGCCTGCATTTATTTGATAAAAAACAGCAATATTGTGAAATATTATTAAAATAATGTTTAAAATAATGTAAAATATAATTTATTCCTGTGATCACAGCTGGATTTTCAGCATCATCACTCCACTCTTCAGTGTCACATGATCGTTCAGAAATCATTCTAATTTGAGGATTTAATGTCAATGATGGAAACTGTGATACTCTTTTCAAGATTCTTTGATTAATAAAAAGTTAAAAAGAACATAATGTAATAATATTTCACAATATTAGGCTACTATTTTTTCTGTATTTTTGATTAAATAAATGCAGGCTTGATGAGCATAAGGAGATATATATATATACACACATATATATATACACATATACATATTGCCCCTTTCTTACATTTGAGCCCCTGCCCCTGAAGAACTCTCTGCACGGCCCTGCTAATCAGTTATGTACATTAGGGTTTTATTTTACGTTTAATGTTGTTAAATGAATGTTTATTGCATTTTTTACATTTCATGTGTGTTACCATGATGGTGTTTACACTGTAAAACAAGTCAGTAAAAATAGGACACAATGTACTGTATAAATATGAAGGAATTGTCTGGGGGTTTTTTTGTTTTTTACAGGTGTTTTACCTGTATTTTGAATCACACATTGCATTAGTTTGTGTTTTACGGGTTAACTGAAATTTCTGTAAAATTACTGGATAATGTACTGGCAGAAAATTTGTATTTTTTACAGTGTAGTGTTTGTGTGAATGACACTGTGCACCTTCTATATATTAGATTTATCCTCCTACAAGCTTTGATTCATCATGTGACTCATCTGCACTGTGATTGGTGGTTGTCAGTATTTATCAAAGGTACATAACAGATATTAGTATTTCAATAGGTTGGTAATTTAACATTATTTCAGTTAATGAAATACAGTTATTTACTGTAAATTTAACTTCAGTCAGGTCCACTTAAGTGAGAAACAACAATGACAAACTTTTAGTCAACTTTTTATTGGCATATTTTGCAGAAATGTACATTTGGGCGACATGGCTCTGATCTAAATTCTCCATGAAAAGCCAAGACAGGGAACAGCAGCTGATTCTGGGGACAACCTCCCACTTTTTAAACTGGGAGGGCAGCGAAATCCCCCATTAAGAACAGAGTATGCATCGATGACAACAGAATGACATTGATTGAGTTAAACACAGTTTAAAGGACAACTCCGGTGAAAAATGAACCTAGGGGTAATTAACACATGGTTACCGAGTAGGTCGTTCTCTGGGATGCATTTTCATGAAAATCAAATGTAAAGAGTTTTATCTCTAAAAACAGATTAGCTTATAATGCTAGTATATGGGGCATAGAGTAATAAAATTAAATCACTAGTTAATACCACTAACAAGGCTCAAAATAGCCTCACACTAACACAGTAGCATAACGAGGGTCCCTACATGCAAACCGAAGCATTGAGAACTTTGTAAGTGTACAAACAGTTTAATAAGAAGATGCTTTATAAAGACAGAACATTACGCGTACACAGACAGGAGCCATCTTGGAAAACAGTCTCGACAAGTCGAGCCACGAACGCTGTGCTAAGCTGCGATAATTCATATCGACCAGCTCACTTAGCACAGCGTTCGTGGCTCGACTTGTCGAGACTGTTTTCCAAGATGGCTCCTGTCTGTGTACGCGTAATGTTCTGTCTTTATAAAGCAAGTTTATATAGTTATAAGTTTATAATATGCCATTGAAAATACATACGGGTAAGGGGTTCGAATGGGGGTCGCCATGTTGCCCCTCCATCTTGAAAGTACATTAGCCAAAGAGGGGCATACCCGTAAATTCAAGCTTCACCTTTCGCGTTTTAACACTCGATGGCACCGTGTCGAATGTGAAGAGGGGGATTGCTTGAGACTGCTATATGAAAACCTGAAAGCCTTTTTGAAAGTCTGTTGCTGATGGAGGATCACTCTTATTCTCGAGGATATGTAACAGAGTCGACAAGGAAGCGAAAAAGAGAATTAAGACGGCAACACAACAGGCAAATCAACACTAATGGACGAGGTCGAACTGGAAGCCATGTTAATCTTGGACTAAATCGGCCACTGTAGGAGTTAAAACGAAATCGGAATTGGGAGGAACAGAAACTAATATTTACTGGATGGTCATATACCTTTTCACCGCTAGATTGGGGAAAATATCACACAGTGTAGCTTTAAGGGTAACGCATTCACAGTCTGGGAGCAGCCACTGAAAACGCACGGTCACCTCTACTTTTCAGTTTTGATTTCGGAATACGTAGCAATCTCTGATTTGACGATCGGAGAGACATAACTGGACGGGAGGGACAAACCATTTAAAGATTTAAAAAATAAGAGCAGAATGTTAAAATCAACACGGTATCGTACAGGTAACCAGTGCAGAGAGCGTAGCACTGGAGTAATATGGCCCAGCTATCAAGCTTAAAGGGGAAAAACTATTATATTATCATTATATACTAATATTTCTCAATGCTTTACTTTTTTCAGTTTTGTTTTGGACCACATTGACTTGCATTGTCAAAACAGTTTTGAAATGAGTGTGAACAAATGACAGAATTGTCTTTCTTTTCTGACCTATTCCTTTAAGTGGTAACACTTCATTTTAGGGTTCAATTATCGCTATTAACAAGTTGCTTATTAGCATGCATATTACTAGGATATTAACTGTTTATTAGTACTTATAAAGCATATATTAATGCCTTATTCTGTATGACTGTATTCTGCATCCCTTAATCCTACCCAATACCTAAACTTAAATGCTAGAAAAACTACCTTACTAACTATTTATTCGCAATAAATTAGGAGTTTATTGAGGCAAAAATCATAGTTAATAGTGAATATGTGTTCCCCATACTCAAGTGTAACCCTTTAAAGCTACACTGTGTGATATTTTCCCCCATCTAGTGGTGAAAAGGTATATGACCATCCAGTAAATATTAGTTTCTGTTCCTCCCAATTCCGATTTCGTTTTAACTCCTATGGTGGCCGATTTAGTCCAAGATTAACATGGCTTCCAGTTCGACCTCGTCCATTAGTGTTGATTTGCGTGTTGTGTTGCCGTCTTAATTCTCTTTTTCGCTTCCTTGTCGACTCTGTTACATATCCTCGAGAATAAGAGTGATCCTCCATCAGCAACAGACTTTCAAAAAGGCTTTCAGGTTTTCATATAGCAGTCTCAAGCAATCCCCCTCTTCACATTCGACACGGTGCCATCGAGTGTTAAAACGCGAAAGGCGAAGCTTGAATTTACGGGTATGTCCCTCTTTGGCTAATGTACTTTCAAGATGGAGGGGCAACATGGCGACCCCCATTCGAACCCCTTACCCGTATGTATTTTCAATGGCATATTATAAACTGACGAGAATACTTTATTACTTGAAAGATGAAAATATACATTAATGAGCACATATTTGAAAGAACTAAGTGTTTTTAGCTAAGAATAAACGAAAAAAGTTACACAGTGTAGTTTAAGTTTGCACAAGACTTGTTGTCAACTTGTGTGGGTTATCTCACATAAGCTGTTTTGAATGTTTTCCTGAAAAACCGAGCAGCCAGGATACGATGAATTGAGTATCAGATCTGGAAATCGACCAGAAAAAAATATCTACAGTCGTCACGCATTCCATCAAACAATTATCAAATGTTGTTGGCTTGTGAGTCTTTGTCCATTTGAGTGGTTGCTTTGTAAAACTGCAGTACGTTTGACATCTGAATAAGAGGGAAAACACTCACCGCAGCTTAAAGAAACAACACCTGCCCGTGAAACGACAGCTTTTGTCCATCTGCACACGGTGGGCAATGTTTTCATTCATCGGGGGGTGACTTCTACTGTAAAGAATGTGGGGAAACGCACTGGAGGGAAACCCGTGCTATGAGCTCACCTGCCTTTCACTTCTGACAGACCTGCACTCTCCCATTGTCATTCCCCTTCTCCTGGTCCATTCATCCATTGACTTAAAATAAACGGAAAATGGGAATAAATGGAAGCGCTCGACATGATCTGTGAACGTTAAGGAGAGAAAACCTCTGATTGCAGTGCAACGGGACAACCGCAGGCGCAGTCTGTGCGCAAAGTAAATAAATGCCATATTTGAGCGGCTACATCGGCGTCAGATATCGATCGACAGCCCTCGCACTTGCTCCTATTGCGGCAGGTTGGGCTCAACAAGCCGTGGCATTACACACAATATCCCTCGCAAGAGAAAAACAATGTTGCGTATTGTGTAACCAAAACATGGCGTCAGTACCTGCAGGCTTTCAACCCAAAATGAGCACAACAGAAGACTCGGTGCATGTAAAATGAAATGAAATAGACCTGCTATTGTGAGTGACACTACTTGAGTTTCCTGCACAATGTGTACGGCACAGTCTCCGTAAGCTGACCCAACTGGGCCAGTTTATCAGTTAGCACCCTGGAGGTTTGATGGAGAGAGAAAAAACACATGTTTTTCAACAATTATTCATCAGTTTAAAATAGTCACCTGCTCTCAATCCGTAAGTGAATAAGTGACCTCTCTCTGTAGGTAATTATAGAGCAGTGTGTCCTGTGGCAAAACCTCAACTGTATTGTATATGAAGAACCAAACATAAATGATAAATTGGGAGATCTCAGATATCAAATTGCCATTTTAACATTTAAATGGCCCAGTCCACAGTCTGCTATAAATATGGCAAGTTATTTTGACTTTTATTCATTCACAGGATATTAATTCTATGGAAGCCCGTTTCCGCCACTAAATATAATAAAATAAAAAAATAAAATAAAAGAGTAATTGCGACTTTTTATCTCAGAATTCAGACTTTTTTTCCTCACAATTCTGAGATATAAACACATTCGGACTTTTTTTCTCAGTCAGAATTGTGACTTTGTATCACGCAATTGTGTGTTTATATTTACATTTATGCATTTGGCAGGATTTTCTTCAGCGGTTCTTCAGCGGTTCTTCAGCGGTTCTTCAGCGGTTCTTCAGTGGTGCTTCAGCGGTTCTTCAGCGGTTCTTCAGTGGTTCTTCAGTGGTTCTTCAGCGGTTCTTCAGTGGTTCTTCAGCGGTTCTTCAGCGGTTCTTCAGCGGTTCTTCAGCGGTTCTTCAGCGGTTCTTCAGTGGTGCTTCAGCGGTTCTTCAGCGGTTCTTCAGTGGTTCTTCAGTGGTTCTTCAGCGGTGCTTCAGCGGTTCTTCAGCGGTTCTTCAGTGGTTCTTCAGTGGTTCTTCAGTGGTTCTTCAGCGGTGCTTCAGCGGTTCTTCAGTGGTTCTTCAGTGGTTCTTCAGTGGTGCTTCAGCGGTTCTTCAGCGGTTCTTCAGCGGTTCTTCAGCGGTTCTTCAGCGGTTCTTCAGCGGTGCTTCAGCGGTTCTTCAGTGGTTCTTCAGTGGTTCTTCAGCGGTTCTTCAGCGGTTCTTCAGTGGTGCTTCAGCGGTTCTTCAGCGGTTCTTCAGTGGTGCTTCAGCGGTTCTTCAGTGGTGCTTCAGTGGTTCTTCAGCGGTTCTTCAGTGGTTCTTCAGTGGTTCTTCAGCGGTGCTTCAGCGGTTCTTCAGCGGTTCTTCAGTGGTTCTTCAGCGGTGCTTCAGCGGTTCTTCAGTGGTTCTTCAGTGGTTCTTCAGTGGTGCTTCAGCGGTTCTTCAGCGGTTCTTCAGTGGTGCTTCAGCGGTTCTTCAGCGGTTCTTCAGTGGTTCTTCAGTGGTTCTTTAGCGGTGCTTCAGCGGTTCTTCAGTGGTTCTTCAGTGGTTCTTCAGTGGTGCTTCAGCGGTTCTTCAGCGGTTCTTCAGCGGTTCTTCAGTGGTTCTTCAGCGGTGCTTCAGCGGTTCTTCAGTGGTTCTTCAGTGGTGCTTCAGCGGTTCTTCAGCGGTTCTTCAGCGGTTCTTCAGCGGTTCTTCAGCGGTGCTTCAGTGGTTCTTCAGCGGTGCTTCAGCGGTGCTTCAGCGGTTCTTCAGTGGTTCTTCAGCGGTGCTTCAGCGGTTCTTCAGTGGTTCTTCAGTGGTTCTTCAGTGGTGCTTCAGCGGTTCTTCAGCGGTTCTTCAGCGGTTCTTCAGTGGTTCTTCAGTGGTGCTTCAGTGGTTCTTCAGCGGTGCTTCAGCGGTTCTTCAGTGGTTATTCAGTGGTTCTTCAGCGGTGCTTCAGCGGTTCTTCAGTGGTTCTTCAGTGGTTCTTCAGCGGTTCTTCAGCGGTGCTTCAGCGGTTCTTCAGCGGTTCTTCAGCGGTGCTTCAGCGGTTCTTCAGCGGTTCTTCAGCGGTGCTTCAGCGGTTCTTCAGTGGTTCTTCAGTGGTTCTTCAGCGGTTCTTCAGCGGTTCTTCAGCGGTTCTTCAGTGGTTCTTCAGTGGTTCTTCAGTGGTGCTTCAGCGGTTCTTCAGCGGTTCTTCAGCGGTTCTTCAGTGGTGCTTCAGCGGTTCTTCAGTGGTTCTTCAGTGGTTCTTCAGCGGTTCTTCAGTGGTTCTTCAGCGGTTCTTCAGTGGTGCTTCAGCGGTTCTTCAGTGGTTCTTCAGCGGTTCTTCAGTGGTTCTTCAGGGGTGCTTCAGTGGTTCTTCAGCGGTTCTTCAGTGGTGCTTCAGCGGTTCTTCAGCGGTGCTTCAGTGGTTCTTCAGCGGTTCTTCAGTGGTTCTTGAGCGGTTCTTCAGTGGTTCTTTAGCGGTTCTTCAGTGGTTCTTCAGCGGTTCTTCAGTGGTTCTTCAGTGGTGCTTCAGCGGTTCTTCAGCGGTTCTTCAGTGGTTCTTCAGTGGTTCTTCAGCGGTTCTTCAGGGGTTCTTCAGCGGTTCTTCAGCGTCAGTGGTTCTTCAGTGGTTCTTCAGCGGTTCTTCAGCGGTGCTTCAGCGGTTCTTCAGTGGTTCTTCAGCGGTTCTTCAGCGGTTCTTCAGTGGTTCTTCAGTGGTGCTTCAGTGGTTCTTCAGCGGTGCTTCAGTGGTGCTTCAGTGGTTCTTCAGCGGTTCTTCAGTGGTTCTTCAGCGGTTCTTCAGTGGTGCTTCAGCGGTTCTTCAGCGGTTCTTCAGTGGTGCTTCAGTGGTTCTTCACCGGTTCTTCAGCGGTTCTTCAGTGGTGCTTCAGTGGTTCTTCAGCGGTTCTTCGGTTACCCCTTTTCCACCAAAGCAGAGCCAGAGCTAGATTGGAGCCAGAGCCTAGTTCCAAATCGGTTCTTTGTGTTTCCACACCCAAAGCTCCAGCTCCGAGCCAGGAAAAGTGGTTCTTAAGTAGCACCAAAACATTGCTGGGCTAAAACAGGGCTAGAAGTAAGAACCGATTACGTCAGGCGCTGGGGGCGGGGTCAACAAGACGAACACAAACTTGAGATCCGCCATTGTTGAAATAGCAGCTAATGGAGCTAACAGCTGCTGCTCGTTTGTAATCTCCGTCTATGCAAATTACGGCGAGCTGCACGAATGCGTTGGATTCGCTGTGTTTTCGTTGTGTTTTGATGCCGATGTAGGATCGTAAAGCCATGTGAATCAATAGTAACGCAACATTTGCAGTGTTGATGGAAGGCTTGTTGGCAGCGGTGCTGTGCAGAGACCGATCGGCGATCGCCGTATGATCACGAGTCCAGCGAGAGCACACGACTCCTTATGCTTTTGATTCACTCATACGTTTTTTTTAAATATTATACGTGGATCGGTCTGCGCAGCGCCGATGCATCTCAAACAAGCCTGGTGTGTGTGTGTTTGTGTTTCCCGCTAGCGTTGCTGAGAGAGATGAGACGTATACAGTGACGTAAGACCTGGCTCTGTTGTGGCTCTCTAGCCTGTGGAAACGCAAACGGTTCTTAGAAGGCTCCTCAGTTGAACCAACTATGAACTGGGACTAGCTCTGGCTCCGATCTAGCTCTAGCACTGCTTTGGTGGAAAAGGGGTAAGTGGTTCTTCAGTGGTTCTTCAGCGGTTCTTCAGTGGTTCTTCAGTGGTGCTTCAGCGGTTCTTCAGCGGTTCTTCAGTGGTTCTTCAGCGGTTCTTCAGCGGTTCTTCAGTGGTTCTTCAGCGGTTCTTCAGTGGTTCTTCAGTGGTTCTTCAGCGGTTCTTCAGTGGTTCTTCAGTGGTGCTTCAGCGGTTCTTCAGCGGTTCTTCAGTGGTTCTTCAGCGGTTCTTCAGCGGTTCTTCAGTGGTTCTTCAGCGGTTCTTCAGTGGTTCTTCAGTGGTTCTTTAGCGGTTCTTCAGTGGTTCTTCAGCGGTTCTTCAGTGGTACTAATGCATTTAAGCTCATAATCGCATTAAACTAGGTGGCACTAACAGGCATGTAAACGCATTATTACCGCTCTGACCAAAGTGCGCATATGAGCGGACATACACAGATACTGTAATGCTGTTAACACAACTTCATGACATTATTCTGAAGTTTTCTCTTCTCCTCCAAATCACTAAACTCTGTCAACACAACTCACTGCGCAGTCTCTGCTCTGTATCTTCATCTATCACGGCGCCGAATAATATCCAGTAAGCTACGTCCATAAAAATGTATTATGAATTTGATGCAAGGAGATTTAAACATGCATACTGTATGCCTATCTGAGTGGGGTATAACCATTAGCGAATAATCAGAATAATGAAAATTGCATGTAAACTTGAGTGAAGTTGCTCATGTCATGATGCGATTAAGACCTCACTCTGATTATTATAAATAGTCGGTGCACATGTAGACGTAGTCATTGTCACTAGTGGCAATTGAATTGAATTTGAATGGCAGCCTATGGTGACATTTCACTAGTGAAAGTACAATTACTGATCAACAGTTCGAGTTTTTACTGGGTGAAATTCAATTGATATCAAGAATTCATATCCTGTGAATGATAAAAGTCCAAACGGCTTGCCATACTTTACAGCATTTAGTAGTTCTCAACTAAAACACCCGGCCAGCATGAGGCCGCATTCATTAATTCCTCCTTTGTTTGCATTGGAGAGTTCCTTGCAAATGATTTGTGGGATCAGACTGTGAACATCGTCATTTGCGCACTTAATGAGATTAAAAAGATATTAATCAGAATTACCAGGTTAATTAAGTCGAACTAATTAACCCTTATCAGAGTGAGGTCACAGCCAAATATTTGAGGCAAATAGTTGCTATGGGATTTTAACACTTAGTCTAGTCCTGGGCTGGACTTACATGACAACTAACAAATTACGGCTGGAAAGAAACCGCATGCTGTGAGCAGCATGTTCAGACCAACACAATCTTAAAATACTCTCCACACATCAGTCAAACCAACTATCAGTGATTCATTCGGCCCAATCACAGAATGCAAGTATTCTTTGACACCCCATTAACTAAGTAAGCATTTACTTTTGAATATGCACTTCTGTTTCGCTCCTTTTGTGTGGAAATGCATTTTTCTACTTTAATGTGCTTGCTCATGACAAGCAGACATTCAGGGAAAGCCCTACTCTGACAGTTAGCTTAGTTTTGGAAGCAGTGCTGGGTGTTTTCAGGCTTAAACAGGTGGAACTAGTCCTGCATTGGCTGTTAGCGATCAGGTCTTTGAGCTGCTAATAACTCCAGGGAGCCTAATGGTTGGGTCACACTCATAGGCTCGTTCACACCTGACCGGACAAGACCGGGCCGCTCCGTCCCATCACATTGTTACAAACTTCTATGGCTTACTTCCTTTGTGGAACACCACATTTCAACCGGGTTTGTCTATGACATGAAGGGGGTTCGAAACAACACTGAACCCCATTGACTTTTAGTGTATGGAGAAAAGTGCATTACTGAAAAAGAGAAAGTCGACCAAAAAATCACTTGAAATGTGCATTGCTCTAACATTCACTCAGGCATGAAGTGACAATGAAGAAAAGTACTAACTGGTATAATCATTATGATTACCTGAAATAGTCATTGTAATGAAGTATAATCTGGCAGGTCTTTGTATTCACATGAATTTAGCAATTCTAAAGCAGCGGCGAAACCAAAAGATGTGTTATTCTGCACCTCTGATGGGAGTTTCTGCTTGGCACTAGTCGTCTTCTCTTCCCAGCAGGATAAGACTTCAGCAAGAGAGAGAACTCCCTGGGAACAAAGCAGGACTATTATCAGGGGTAAAGGGTGGTCTTCCCGACACACACATCTCAGGAATTCCTGACATGGACTAATGCCAGGTCAGCCAGGAGCCACACCAACAATAATCTACTTTCAATTTGTCTGCCCAGGGAAAAAGAAAGAGAAGGCCAAGCGTGTGTTTCTGTGGGAGGCATGGAGCTCGGAGACGAGCCCTCTCCCGTGGCAGAGCCGCTGAACCACCCTTTAATGCCTAAAGACATCCACTGTCAGTGAGGTGGAGGACAAGTGCGAGGAAGAATGAAAGAATGGGGAACATTAGTCAAATATGCTGCATGTGTTTAGAACAAGGAACAAGGAAGAGGAATTTTCACAGAGCTTATGTTAATAATAAAAACAATGTCATTCATGTAAACAATGTTTTTTTTTAGCTTTATATAGCACCTTTTACAATCAAAGTGACACGTGTAGATTTGAAGAGAGATTACATTATCAAACAACAAAATAAAATAATAACAATAATAAAATGAATGAATGAATGAATGAATAATTTATAAAATAGTTAATAATAATAAAATAAATAAATACATAAACAAAAAAATAAAATACAATAAAAAATGAATAAAAAAATAAAATAAAAATGATAAAAAATAATTAAATAAATAAATAAAATAAATAATAATAATTAATAATGAGAAAAAATAAAATACATAAATTAAAAAATAACAAACAAATAAAAATAAATAAAATAAATAACAATAATAATAATAATAAATGAATAAAAAATAAAATAAAAATGATAAAAAATAATAAAAAAATAAAATAGAAAAAATTATAATAATAATAATAATTAATAATGAGAAAAAATAAAATACATAAATTAAAAAATAACAAACAAATAAAAAATAAAATAAATAACAATAATAATAATAAATGAATAAAAAATAAAATAAAAATAATAAGATAAAATAAAACATGATAAAAACATTTTAAAAATAAATAAATAAAGCAATTAATAAAATAAAATAAATAAATAATAATAATAAAATGAATAAATAAATAAATAAAACACATAAAAAATAAAATAAAATAAATAAATCATAAGAAAAATGAATAAAATACATAAATAAGTAAGTAAATAAATAAATAAGTAAGTGGTTTTAAATTTGTGGTGAGAATATTGCTGTGGTACTATGCAAACTCTAAAAAAATCTTTGGGTCAACAAACCAAAAACCATTGGGTTTAAAATGTAATTTATAAAGTAAACCAACGGTCAATATTTGACCCAAACAGAGCAAAAGAAGAATGCATAGCATTTTACATTATTGGAAAAATCTTACAAACAACAATAAAGTGCATATGTGGTGTTTGTGACAAATCAGCCTGATCTCATGAAAATGCATATCTATAGCATGAACTGTATTATTTTATATGACAAAATGAGTTTTTACGTGCAAATGTTTACGCAGTTTTCGTGTAAATATGGTTTACACTTTATAACGCACTTACCACTAAACCAATGGAGTGACAATGCGTATCATACAAACTCATTTTGGCATATAAATCACACAATAAATACAATTTCATGAGAACGTGTTGGACAAATACAGTACTTTTATTCGACAAGTTTACATTAAATTGATCAAACATGACAGTGAAGTCTACACTATTACAAAAAAACCCATTTCAAATGTGCTGTTCTTTTGAACTTTCTACTCATCGATGCTGAATTTTTTTTAATCAAGGTTTCCACTTAAACTTTCAACATGATACAAATGTTGCATATTGAATATGAAACTCAACATACAAAAGCTAATCAATTGAGTAGCTCACGTCTATTAAAAAGGCATCAGTGGTTTTGTTCTGATGGTTTATTTCACCCAGGTCCATTCGAGATAAGAGTGTCTGAGCTGGACCTTCAGCGGTCAGATAACAGCCTGTCTCAAGCCTCAGGTCAATAATAATAAGAAAGGGGACGTTTAGCCCTCCTGCAGGAGCTGTTGATCCCAGATGATCTGATGGCACGAGATCTGGAAACTATAGCTATGAAATATTCTCTCCAGGGTGCTAATTGATAAAAATGACTTCAACTGCCCTGGTTGGGTCATCTCCAAAGACATTGTCCAGGAAAGTGATCTGTATCATGTCTCTCTCGCCACATGGTCAGCAGGGTAAGAACAGGACACCAGATGAAGCTCAACGTTCATGATGGCATCAGTCCATTCTGAGGAAAGCGAGAGTGCACTTCACACATCTCTGAGGTGTTATCTCTCTATCCCCTCTTGTGTTTCCGTTAGAGCTGGGACTCTATCTCCGCCCGCCGCTGGTCACTCTGGTCTGTAGTGAAGTGATTACTGCTGATTACACCTTAACAGATCAATAACGTGCTGGACGGAGGAACAGGCTGTCCCCTGCTGTTCAGACCTCCAATCCAGAAAACGTCTGAAATTACAAATAATAAACATGACATGCAGAATTAATGCTATTGCTCAGTGGACAAGAAAGAGACGTGCTTGACTATGTAAGAAAATGTGAGACCAGCTTAATTGCATACTAAACATTCAATAGACAGCGATTATATAATTCGAATTACTATAATAACTATGGAAGCCTGTTTCCATAATCAATAAAAAACACTAATTGCGACTTATTGTTCAAAAGTTTGGGGTCATTCAAATGTTTTTGAAAGAAATTCATACTTTCATTCAGTAAGAGTGCGTTAAATTGATCAAACGCTTCTTATTATTATTACTACAAAAATGTCTATTTCAAATAAATGCTGTTATTTTGAAAAAAAATTAATCAAATAAAAATAGACACATTAAAAAATCTTACCAACCCCAAACTTTTAAACGGTTCCTTGCAACTTTATTTCTCATAATTGCATCTCTTTTTGAGACTTATAAATTAAGTCGCAAAAAAAGTTGCAAATAGGAGGGGAAAATTATATATATATATAGATAATGAGTCGCAAAAAAAGTTAAAAGTTGCAATTATGAAAAAATAAAATAAAATAAATATATATTAAGTCGCAAAAAAGTTGCAATTATGAGAAATATATATATATTATTTATTTGTCTCATAATTGTAACTTTTTACTCTTTTTGCGATATATATCTATATATTTCTCATAAATGCAACTTTTTTGCGACTTCATATATATTAAAAAAATTCTTCTAATAATTGCAACTTTTTACTTTTTATATATATATATATAAATTAAGTCGCAAAAAAGTTGCAATTATGAAATATATATATATATATATATATTTATATATTAAGTCGCAACAAGAGTAAAAAGTTGCAATTATTAGAAGATTTTTTTTATATAAATATGAAGTCGCAAAAAAGTTGCATTTATGAGAAATATATAGATATATATCGCAAAAAGAGTAAAAAGTTACAATTATGAGAAAAAGAATGTATATATTAAGTCGCAAAAAAGTTGCAATTATGAGAAATATATATATATTATTTATTTTTCTCATAATTGTAACTTTCTACTCTTTTTGCGATATATATCTATATATTTCTCATAAATGCAACTTTTTTGCAACTTCATATATATTAAAAAAATTATTCTAATAATTGCAACTTTTTACTCTTTTTGCGACTTAATTTATATATATATATATATTATGTCGCAAAAAGGTTGCAATTATGAAATATATATATATATATATATATATATATATATATATATATATATATATATATATATATATATATATATATATATATATTTATATATTAAGTCGCAACAAGAGTAAAAAGTTGCAATTATGAGAAGAAAAATAATGTATATATTAAGTCGCAAAAAAGTTGCAATTATGAGAAATATCTCACAGTATTTTGTATCTCAAAAATTAAATGTCTTTTGTATTTTAAACTCTTTTTATACTTTTAAATGGGCATCAAATGTAAATGGTGCATATTTTAATCCAAAATGTATAATCTCAAACCTCCAAAGATAGATGGCTCCAGACTTAAGTGTCAAAGTGTAAGCAAAGCATAACAAACAAACATCAAACTAATACTATTATAAATGCAGGAGAGCAAAAGGATGAGTTTGATCTAGTGTTACTCATAAACGGATCATGTCTTTTAGACTTGTACTACAACAGTTTTTCTATGTGATCCATGAGAAAGTGTGTCCTTTGTGCAGACTTTGGAGTATAGGAGCCATGACCGAATTGGTACTTCAGGTCCCTAGTGTCCTGCAAATGAGTTGTGACAGGCATACGACACAATCAGGAGCTCAAGCAAGCTCTTAAACAAACAGAGCCCGTTCCCATCACAGACCACACAGCTCGACCCGACCCAGCTCACTGCACATCACAACCCCTGGAAACGGCGCCTGTGATAAACATCGAGCAGGACCACATGAAGAGAAAAACCAACAGCTAATTACACTATTACTGCTGCAGGTTGTGATAAAGTTCCCAATCGCAAATGTTCACAGCCACTGGCAAAAATGCTTCCTCCTTTCCCCCCTAAATGTGGCACATCCTGTCAGGACCACGATAGCTCGACATAAACATGACATGTAATGGTCTTCATAGATATTTGTCACAATCGGAAAATGTAAAAATGTGCTTTCACTCTTGGAATATGTGGGTAAGGAAAGGGAAACAGTCTTTGGGAATATAACACGGATCCTAATGAGAGCTTTTGTGGGGTGGTTTATGTTATACGCAGCTTTATCTGACAGCTGCAGATTAATAAAGGGCCAAATATCCCAACGTCATTAAAAGTTGTTTTTGCTGATTATTCATGTTTCTCAGAATTGTTGACTCATTATCAATAAGCCGTGATCTTATCATCCGTGTTTAGACAAGTCTTATCAAAACACCATGTCATCAGCTCACACTAAAAGCTGCTCACGGTGCTCAGTGCCGTTTTATATTCATATGGTGATATATAGCAACCCATTCTCACTCCCAAGGCGTCAAAATCTGAAGCATGGTCAAGTGCCTTCCGCGTCACAACGAAGACGCTAAAGTCACCAACGGGCGTCACTATTTTGACGCGCTGAGTGCTCCATTGATTTCAGTTGTTTACCCAATGCGTCAGATCAAGACGCATTTTATTCTTTGCATTTGTAAAAGCATACATGATTGTATTCATATTTAAAGGTGTGAGATGGTGGTCCAGTGGGTTAAACCATGGGACTGATACGCAGAAGGTTGCTGGTTCGATCCCAGCGGTCACCACCAGTGTGTCCTTGAGCAAGGCACTTTACTCCATGTTGCTCCAGGGGGATTGTCCCTGTAATAAGGGACTGTAAGTCGCTTTGGATAAAAGCGTCTGACAAATGCATAAATATATAAAATATATATATTATAAATATAAAGGTTACTTTTATATTTTGGAGCAGCTAACCCAACTCCTACCCTAAACCTACCCACTCCTAAACAATATAAGACACACAACAGGCAAATACAAGTACAGTCACAGGTATTTATTGCAAAAACTTACCAACAACAGTATAAAAGCATTAACTCGTGTTGCATTCCAAGTCTTCTGAAGTCACACGATGTCTTCATGTAAAGAACAGAGTTGATCTTAAAGCTACACTGTGTAACTTTTTTAGTTTATTCTTAGCTAAAAACACTTTCTTTCAAAAATATATGTGCTCATTAATGCATATTTACTTCTTTCAAGTAATAAAGTATTCTCGTAAGTTTATAATATGCCATTGAAAATACATACGGGTAAGGGGTTCGAATGGGGGTCGCCATGTTGCCACTCCATCTTGAAAGTACATTAGCCAAAGAGGGACATACCCGTAAATTCAAGCGTCGCCTTTCGCGTTTTAACACTCGATGGCACCGTGTCGAATGTGAAGAGGGGGATTGCTTGAGACTGCTATATGAAAACCTGAAAGCCTTTTTGAAAGTCTGTTGCTGATGGAGGATCACTCTTATTCTCGAGGATATGTAACAGAGTCGACAAGGAAGCGAAAAAGAGAATTAAGACGCAACACAACAGGCAAATAGCTGATAGCAGCAATGAAATGGTAAATAAATTACGAAAACGTTAAACTATTATTCATTTTACATAGATGTCATAACCTACATGTTAACTGACAAATTAAATAACTGCAAATTATAATAGTTTTCTAAAGTATCCTCATCACTTGAAGGAACACTAATGGACGAGGTCGAACTGGAAGCCATGTTAATCTTGGACTAAATCGGCCACCGTAGGAGTTAAAACGAAATCGGAATTGGGAGGAACAGAAACTAATATTTACTGGATGGTCATATACCTTTTCACCACTAGATGGGGGAAAATATCACACAGTGTAGCTTTAATGTTTTAATCGCTGAGATGATGATCCCACCGCTCCGTTAACGCACTCATTCATATCTCATTCAAATAATACACACGCCTCTTAGCATGACGCATTCGGTCACAAGACACACGAGAACCAATGACATTTTACAATCAAAGCTGACGTAATGACACCATTGGTCACGAGATATACGAGAGCCAATGCAATTTCACTATGAAAACTGACGCAACGGGCGGCAATATTTGAAATTGTATGTGTTCGTGATCTTCTGCGGATGGAGACACTGATCGCTTTTGGGGATTTCCTTCACACAAATCAATCCCTTGGCCTCGGAATATTTTTTTTTTTTTTTTTTTATAAATTGTGCATGCAGTCACATCTGCCTGTTATATCTGTGTTTTATATTCCACACAAATGGGTAGGTTTAGGGATGGAATAGGGTTGGGTTACATGTTAAAACGTGTCTAGATAGCGTAAATAAAATGATGCTGGCTGATTAAATTGAGAATCACAGTCCAACATGTCATAATGGCAAAATCATAACCCAATATATGATCAGCATGACGATAACTTTCCCATGCCCAACGCGTCTGTGTCTGACGCCAAAGGTTTCTCATTGAAATGAATGGAGCACTCAGCGCGTCGATATACTGACGCCTAGCATGTCTTTATTGTGACGCGGAAGGCACTTGACCATGCTTCAGAATTTGACGCCTTAGGAGTGAGAACGGGTTGTGTGCCACAGCCATCTCTCTCTTTCTGTCGCTCGGCTAATGTCCATCCTGTGTCGTGTGTTTTGAATAATGACTGCACTGAGCGCTCTCTTCTCCCCGTCATTAGTAGACACGCCCCTTACTGCTGATTGGCTATACGTTTGTTTTGGTACTCGGCCCGAGACACTTTTCTAAAGCAGTTTTGAAATATAGCTTACCCCACTTTTAAGCAACAGTATTAGACTAAAAATGTGTTAAAGATGTACTTTTTCTGTACTTGTTTAGAAAGTTTGGGTAAATGTTATCCTGCAAAGATGTGACTATATACAACCCGTTCTCACTCCCAAGGCGTCAAAATCTGAAGCATGGTCAAGTGCTTTCCGCGTCACAATAAAGACGCTATGTAGGTATAGTATATATATATATATATATATATATATATATATATATATATATATATATATATATATATATATATATATATATATATATATATATATATATATATATATATATATATATATATATATATATATATATATATATATATATATATACACAAGATTATATACACACCAAATAACTACTTTAGACGTACTCTACATTCATCAATAATTAGCTACAAATAAAGGAAAATTAGATTAGATTAGATTAGATTAGATTTAACTTTATTGTCATTACACAAGTACAAGTACAAGGCAACGAAATGCAGTTTAGGTCGAACCTAATTTGCCAAATACATAATTTGGCAGGTGAACACTTCTCCGTTTGGTTCACAAGGATCTGCCTTGCGTGCAAAGGCAATCAGAGATTAGCATTAGCATAACTGAAGAGGTGTCCCTCCGCATACGTGATGACATCCACTGTAACATTTGGACTGATATTACATCCACAATCTAGAGTTACACTCTGCCCCCTGTTGTGCAGACATCTCCCGCCTTAACCCTGCTGTAGGCGCTCAGTATCCAGTGGCGGGACGCGAAAGGCTGCTAGGAGCCTCTTCTCCATCCCTGGAGAACCTGGTGAAGCACAGACTGTTTGTCTTAATGTACTACATCCCCTGCCAGCGCCTCCAGGCAAACACAGCCATATTTTTCTATATGAAGGTCTCCCAGGTGCCTGAAACCATATAGTGCATCTTACAAAAGGTAATTAAAAAGAGCAAAAGCATGCACACAGAAACTGTAACGCAAGTCCTCTCCTTTCAGAGGCCTGTTTTGTAACCGCTGTCGGAGGGGTAAACGGATCTGCGGTGGCCCGGCTGAGAGCGGGGAGGAGGGGGCGGGCGATTAAGGATGCCTCCGGGGCATGAAGCAGGAGAACCAGGTGAAGATTATTCATCTCACTGTGAGAAAATCTAAGGGCTATGGCATGGCGACACCCCACCCTCCCTTTCTTACGGAGCACGGTTACCTGCTCCCATTGACTCTGGTCTCTGACAGTTCGCTCCAGAACTCATTGATCGTCATAATGCGACCCATAATTCATCAGTCATCACTCTGAATCAATGATAGCTCCTATAAAGACAACTACATAGTGAAGTTATGGACAATGCAGTGGGATAACTTCACAAGACTCACCAATTATTTTTCATCTTCTGCAGAAAATGTTGTTTTGGTCATCTTATATTTCTTAATACTGTTGTCATTTTAATGACTTGTGTTTTTCAGACTCAGAGACAGCAAATGTTGGGAAGCAGACTATGAGAACTTAACAACTGAATAAATAAAATGTATAAAGAGTAAAATATATAATTATATACATTTTTTAAAATTATTTTATATTTATATATATATTAAAAATATATATATATATATATAAAAAAAAAATTCACTCTTATTACTGTATTTTTTATCTTAAACTCTAGCGATTGGGTTGTTTTAACCCAGGTAATGGGTTGTTTAAACCCAGCGATTGGGTTGTTTTAACCCAGCGATTGGGTTGTTTTAACCCAGTTGATGGGTTGTTTTATCCCAGTGTGATGGGTTGTTTTATCCCAGTGTGATGGGTTGTTTTAACCCAGCGATTGGGTTGTTTTAACCCAGTTGATGGGTTGTTTTATCCCAGTGTGATGGGTTGTTTAAACCCAGCGATTGGGTTGTTTTAACCCAGCGATTGGGTTGTTTTAACCCAGTTGATGGGTTGTTCTATCCCAGTGTGATGGGTTGTTTTAACCCAGTGATTGGGTTGTTTTAACCCAGTTAATGGGTTGTTTAAACCCAGCGATTGGGTTGTTTTAACCCAGCGATTGGGTTGTTTTAACCCAGTTGATGGGTTGTTTTATCCCAGTGTGATGGGTTGTTTTAACCCAGTGATTGGGTTGTTTTAACCCAGCGATTGGGTTGTTTTAACCCTGCGATTGGGTTGTTTAACCCAGCCATTGGGTTGTTTTAACCCAGCCATTGGGTTGTTTTAACCCAGAGAATGGGCTGTTTTAACCGAGCAAATGGGTTGCTTTAACCCAGCAATTGGGTTGTTTTAACCCAGCGATTGGGTTGTTTTAACCCAGTTGATGGGTTGTTTTATCCCAGTGTGATGGATTGTTTTAACCCAGTGATTGGGTTGTTTTAACCCAGCGATTGGGTTGTTTTAACCCAGTTGATGGGTTGTTTTATCCCAGTGTGATGGGTTGTTTTAACCCAGTGATTGGGTTGTTTTAACCCAGTTAATGGGTTGTTTAAACCCAGCGATTGGGTTGTTTTAACCCAGCGATTGGGTTGTTTTAACCCAGTTGATGGGTTGTTTTATCCCAGTGTGATGGGTTGTTTTAACCCAGTGATTGGGTTGTTTTAACCCAGCGATTGGGTTGTTTTATCCCAGTGAATGGGTTGTTTTAACCCTGCGATTGGGTTGTTTAACCCAGCCATTGGGTTGTTTAACCCAGCGATGGTGTTGTTTTAACACAGTGATTGGGTTGTTTTAACCCAGAGAACGGGCTGTTTTAAACCCAGCAATTGGGTTGTTTTAACCCAGTGAATGGGCTGTTTTAACCCAACGATTGGGCTGTTTTAACCCAGTGATTGAGTTAAATATTTGTCCAATGTGCTGGGCTGTTTTATTTAACCCAACTATTGTTTAAAAATGACTATGCCTGGCTTAAAATGAACCCAAAATAGGTTGGAATTTAAAGGCAATTTAAGAGGCAATTCATTATTATTAGAGGTATTCATTAAACTTAGTAATAATGTTAATGTATTAAAATGAACCCAAAGTATGTTTGCAAATAGCATTTATTAATATGTTTAAGCAAGTTATATAGTAATTTTTAAACAATAGTTGAGTTAAATAAAACTATCCGGCAAACATTTAACCCAACCGCTTGGTTCGTCAAATTTCAACCCAACACGGGTTGTTTTAAAGCCAGCATTTTTTAGAGTGTATATTTAATCTGATTTATTTTATTTGATTATTTAGTGTTTGCTTCTGTATACACACACTGCGTAATAAATCAGGAAATAAATATTAAATACTACAAACAATCATCTTGTAATGGCGATAGGAGACGTTTTCCGTTGTCATTTCCACAAGGGTGTAGTAAAAAGGATTTGAAGCACACTCTAAAAAATGCTGGGTTAAAAACAACCCAAGTTGGGATGAAAATGGATTAACCCAGCGATTGGGTTGTTTTAAGCTAACATTTAACCCAACCGCTGGGTTAAAACAACCCAATTGCTGGGTTAGTCCATTTTCAACCCAACTTGGGTTGTTTTTAACCCAGCATTTTTTAGAGTTTAGTGTTGATATGGGAAATACATTTTTAGTAAATACACTAAGTTTCGTCATCCTGGTAAAGTTTTAAACCATGTGTGTTACAACTAACCCTGCGTTACCCTGTGCCCCGCTCACCGCTAGTTCCAATTGAAAACTATTTATTTTCTGACGTAATAAGGCCACAGTTTATCTGTGACTGTGAGTTTTAATGTTAGTTCTTCTATTTGCAAAGCTTGAATCAGATAGACAGCATGACTCAGACTGACTCTTGGAGAGATCGCGGACCTCAGGAATGTTCTCAAAGCCTTCAAAGTCCAGCTCTTTACAGATCTCACCACTTCCGTTAGAAATGTCAACTGGGGACAGTTCGTTTGATCCCGGAGGTCCCTGGAGATCACAGCTTGAGAGGCGATGACATTGGCACAAGGGGAAAAAAAATGGGGAGCGTGAAAGAAAGAGAGAGAAAGAGAGAAGACAGAGAAGAGGCTTCAGTTACAGTGAACACAATATGCCAAAGATGGAGACGGGGGGTGGGGGGGTGGGTGATTCCTTCTGTATTTTTAGAAAAGTGTCGGAGGTGAGAGAGAACTGGAGGAAGGGAAGCATGATCATGAGAAGGTGATACTGCCCTCTGGCAATGAGACAAATTACCACCTTTTCTTTTTGGTCTCTTGTTTTGAGAGGTGGTCAAAGCTCATGCCTGCTTATCAATGTTTCCCCCAGGCCTCAGCAACAGGTGTAGTTCTCTGAGGGATTGTATACCGGGTCCAACATTTACAGGATTTAACCGGGTTAATACCAATTACACAAATACCAATATCAACATCAAATATGTGACCCTGGACCATAAAACCAGTCATAAGGGTCAATGTTTTGAAATTGAGATTTATACTGAATTAATACGCTTTCCATTGATGTATGGTTTGTTAGGACAATATTTGAAAATCTGGGATCTGAGGGTGCAAAAAGCAAACATTTAACCCAACCGCTGGGTTAAAACAACCCAGCTGATGGGTTAGTCCATTTTCAACCCAACTTGGGTTCTAACATTTTTTAGAGTGTACTAATAATATATTTTATATATATATATATATATATATATATATTCACAGTAGGAAATTTAAAAAAATTCTTCATGGAACATGATCTTAATATCCTAATGATTTTTGGCATCAAAGTAAAATTTATTATTTTTGGCTCATATGACTTATGACTTGTTTTGTGCTCCAGGGTCACATATATATATAAACAAGAAAGGCTAGAGAACCCCTTAAAAAGAATATATTGATTATAATAAATACAATGAAGATAAACAAGACTTGCACAGACAATAAAAACATTAAATTATCAAAAACATTTATATACATATATAACAATTATTAAAAATAAATGTATGTGTCTGAGTATGTGTGTGTGTGTGTGTGTGTGTGTGTGTGTGTGTGTGCGCGTCTGTGTGCGTGTGAGAGAGAGAGAGACAGAGAGAGAGTAAATATATGAATATTTGGAGATACAACTATTTCAAAATGTGCAAAAAATCTAATATTGAGAAAATCTCCTTTAAAGTTGTCCAAATGAAGTCCTTAGCAATGCATATTACTATTAATAATACATTTGATATATTTACAGTAGGAAATTTACTAAATATCTTCATTGAACATGATCTTTACTTAATATCCTAATGATTTTTGGCATAAAAGAAAAATGTATAATTTTGACCCATACAATGTATTGTTGGCTATTGCCACAAATATACCCGTGAGACGCACGACTGGGGTTTTGCTCCAGGGTCACATATGACTTATATTACACTCTAAAAAATGCTGGGTTAAAAATAACCCAAGTTGGGTTGATAATGGACTAACCCAGCAATTGGGTTGTTTTAAGCAAACATTTAACCCAACCGCTGGGTTAAAACAACCCAATTGCTGGGTTAGTCCATTTTCAACCCAATTTGGGTTATTTTTAACACAGCATAATTTTTTAGTCTCTAATTCATGGCATGTCTGTTCACCTACCCCTAACCAATAAACACTTATTATTCAACACACATTAGATGCTTTATTTCCACTTTCCGAATATTTTCTTCATTTTTATTGAAAATAAATGTCTTTCCGATCTGATATGTGATGAGAAAAGGGAGAAGAGCGAGTTCGGCAAAAGGCGGATTCCAACCTCAGATCGATTTGCGTCAAAACTTTCCACCATGTGCATTAGCCCTACCCTATTACCACTGTATAGTAATTTGGTGTCTTCCGTAATTTTGTCTGTAAAAAAACAGAAGTTTATAATAAACAAGGCGAGCTATTTGCACTTCCACAGTAAAAAAACATTACTTTTCAATTCCGTTAAAGAAATTTGGACCCACCCACATTTTTTTTGCTTCCAACGCCCATGAGTAAATGTCACATATGGAATTAAGTAAACTCTACTTAACTAAGTTAGATCAAATGAACAAAGAAAATAAGTCATTTTAATTTGGCCAGTAAAGGGTTGAGTAATTTCTACTTAGTTGAAGTTTCCTTTGCAATACATTTTACTCAAAAACATATAACATTGAATTAAAGCACACTTGTTTTACTTAGAAATATCTAAGTAAATTACACACACACACACACACACACACACACACACACACACACACACACACACACACACACACACACACACACACACACACACACACACACACACACACACACACACACACACACACACACACACACACACACACACACACACACACACACACACACACACACACACACACACACACACACACACACACACACACACACACACACACACACACACACACACACACACACACACACACACACACACACACACACACACACACACACACACACACACACACACACACACACACACACACACACACACACACACACACACACACACACACACACACACACACACACACACACACACACACACACACACACACACACACACACACACACACACACACACACACACACACACACACACACACACACACACACACACACACACACCTATAGATACTATACCTACATAATAGAAGTAAAGTGGCATCTGAACACAGAGACTTTGATACACAATACACCGAGACCTCAACATTTGAAGGATCGTTTCTGAGTATGAATGTGTAATTTTGAGTATAAAATGAACTCCAAATGTCACAAAATGGCAAGTTACTACAAAACAACAAAAGCAATGATAAAACAGAGTAAATACAGCTGGAAAACAGCAGAAAAATCAAGCGAATTCATTATTCAAACCCCAGTGCATGATGGGAACACCAGAAAAGTTGAGTAGTTTTACGTTAAGTATTTACACTTTAATTTCTACAAGCTTGAATTGAGTACTAATATAGCATTTACTTAGTAATTTAATTCTTCCTTGAACTAACTTTTTCTGTAGTATTTACTTCACCACAGAACCCTTTTCAGGGAGTAAATTTCTAACTTAAGTTTATTTTTCATCTCTGTTTTATGTGTTTATTTAAAATAAGACAAATCTGATAATATTGTAATCTTATATCTGTTATTTGACAGTTGTTTAATGCTGATCTAACAGCAGAAGACACGAGCCGGGGTTATGAGCAGGCGGGGCATGTTGTCACAATGAGCCCCTATTAGAAATATGATATTATATTGTATACTTTTATGAATTCTATTGAGAAATCATGAGATAAGGTGAATAATGACTGGGAGTCAATGTTCAGAAATGATTAATAGTTATTATGTTTTGAACCGTGATGTATAGCTGTGTTTTGAGGTGTGTTTGTGTCAAACTCAAAAATTAGTGTATTATTAAAAAATGCCATTATTTTATCCAAAAAAGTTAATTGTAACAATTAGATTTTAATCCGATAACATATGCTCATGTTATAATGTACCCACCTATGGGGCATGTTGTCACATTTCACTTCCATTCTTTCGTGGGAAATCAAGAAAAAAGTATACACTGTATTAATGAAACAAAACCACATAATTGTACTAGACGTGTGTGAAATGAATGTACTCTGAAGCCTGAAACTGAGAAAGTCAAAAAGCGTTAGGTTGTGCCCCGCTCTCCCCAACTTATTGTAAAAAAAAAAAGAGCCTAAAACATGAAATGTAAGATTAAAAAGCTCAGCAACAACAAATGTGGACAAAATAAAAATGACCATGTAAACTGAGCATAATGGCATTTTAAGAGCTCTAGAAATGCAACCATTTTTCAAAATTACACCCATTTCTTTCTGTCACAGAAAACCACATGAAAATAAGCCACTTCACTGATTAATTGTGCAATTTTAAAATGGGAAATTCTATAGTGAGGAAGAGAACAGCCGTGTTCTCAAACACTCATTCCATGATCATGAGTATGGGACTCAAGTGTGTCTCATTTAGCTCAAACTGCAGCGGAGGTTAGGAGATATTTCGTGTTTTGTATATAAAAGCCTCTTGTACACATTGCAAAACCATTTTGTAATTATCATTTCCCACAGACATGAGAGTTGCCTCATTCAGCTGTCCGTATCACAATAAATCCATCCCAAAATAGGAATAATTACTTATAATGGACGGCAGCTCCTCCACCGGGACCGCTCATTGAGACAATACAAAAACGAGTCATCTCTTCCACCAAAACATGACCGTTTATATTAACGCAACACCATTTGCCCAGAACTCGATGTGAGCGATGAGAATAACTGTGCATGAAGAGCCAACGCCTGTTTTTGGTGATGCTGGCGGTGAAACAACTGCACAAACCAGATGGAATCATCTATTTGCGACATTTCCAAGGTGTCAGGGGTGTAAGGGAAGGTTGTGGATCTGTGTGTGTTGTATTGCGATATCTCTCTGAGCCAGATCCAGTCAGGGCACTTGGAAACAGGAAGACCCCACTAGCTTTTCTGTGAAATCATGGAAAAGGTCAGAACACTTTCCCATCTGGAGCAAAACCTATGCATCCAGAGACTTGCACCTGGCCTGCAAAAACAGCCTTCCAGATCACAACCTCATGATATCTAACTGACAACACCGGGCTAGGGATGTGAGCTGACAATAAGATGACACCACAAATAAAAACACATTTCATAGTGCAAAATATCAGATCAGATCAAAAAATGCATTTCGACTCACGATCATTTTGGCCCTGTATGACTGTTTTATTCTGTGGAACACAAAAGAGGAAATCATACTTAAATTGTTTTTGTCATGCAAGGATAATACGTCCAAAACAACACTGAGCTCATTTTATGGACGAAAAATAATGAGACATACAATCAAGATATTTTGATGTGTCTCACAGAAGAAAGTCATACAATTTTGGAATGACAAATGAGTAAATGGTGACATTTTTTTATATTTAAACAGTGATAAATTAACAGACTAAGGGCCAGATTTGCTAACAGCTCGCGCAGACGCAAACCCTCTTTACTGTCAGGACCTAAAGACACGCAGTGATAAATCAGCACTGAAAAGGCATGGACAGGGTTATTTGTGCGGCTGATCTTATTGCATATGCATTTGTAGGGGTTTCCCTTTCAGACGCAAAATTTATGGGAGGAGAATATTTAAATGAATCATGTTTGCGCCATTTTATGGGATTGCACTCTCACGATAATTTGCCCTGTTTAGTAAATCTGAAAAACAACCCATTCCCTGGGTTAAAGCAACCCAAATGCTGGGTTAAAACAACCCATTCCCTGGGTTAAAGCAACCCAAATGCTGGGTTAAAACAACCCAATCGCTGCGTTAAAACAACCCAATCGCTGCGTTAAAACAACCCATTCGCTGCGTTAAAACAACCCATTCGCTGCGTTAAAACAACCCATTCGCTGCGTTAAAGCAACCCAATTGCAGGGTTAAAACAACCCATTCCCTGCGTCAAAACAACCCAATCCCAATCTCTGGGTCAAAACAACCCAATCCCAATCTCTGGGTCAAAACAACCCAATCCCAATCTCTGGGTCAAAACAACCCAATCCCAATCTCTGGGTCAAAACAACCCAATCCCAATCTCTGGGTCAAAACAACCCAATCCCAATCTCTGGGTCAAAACAACCCAATCCCAACCTCTGGGTCAAAACAACCCAATCCCAATCTCTGGGTCAAAACAACCCAATCCCCATCTCTGGGTTAAAACAACCCCAACCCCAACCCAATCGCTGGGTTAAAACAACCCAATCCCTGGGTTAAAACGACCCAACTGCTGGGTTAAAACAACTCAATCACTGGGTTAAAACGACCCAACTGCTGGGTTAAAACAACTCAATCACTGGGTTAAAAAAAAAATCAGATGACTACTTGTAAGACTATAGTATAACTATAACTCAAATTTACACCCATGAACAATAGATTCATACACCAATCTGAAGGCCCTGATGAAGGCCTGTTTGGGCTGATATGCGTTGGTGTTTCTTAAAGGGATAGTTCACCAAAAGATGAAAAATTCTGTCATGAATTCCTCACTCTCATGTCGTTCCAAACCCGTCAGACCTTCCTTCATCTTCAGAACACAAATGAAGATATTTCTGATGTAATCCGAGAGCTCTCTGACCCCTCCATAGACAGCAGTTTAAATTTAAATACTAAAATCTATGCGTAATGATAAGTCCGAAGATATTCTAAATTCAGATATTCAATAGAGTGGTATTTAAAAGTTATTAAACATTTTACCCAAGCCATTCATAAACAGGTTAATCCTGCTCTGAAAATAATTTGAGCATTTAAACACAATGTACTTCAATTACACACCTAATTTATATATAGACACAACTATATATAGACAATAAGTCTTAGAGGATTTTGTTGTGTTGCTGTAAACCTAAAGGACAGACAATGAGGGTTCATTTGCAGAGCATGACATACCCTGTGTCCACATGCAACTATTTTTGGAAAGCACTTCGATGTCCTTAAACGTCTCTATCTTCAGCACCCTGCAGCAAAACTCTTATTTCACGCCGCTCTCCTGCGGGAAGCAAAGTTCTCAAAGATGAGAAAATAACAGGCTGTCTCTTTAGATTGTTGGCGTGGCTCTCGTATACCTTCAGAGATGAGTGTGGTGTGCCCAGGCTAGCCCAGACCACAACCCCCTGTGGAGCTGAGAGGACCCAGCCCATGTCTAACCCTGTCTGAGAAGATTCAGCAAACGCACCGCCCGGCGTCCAGAAGGAACCTGGACCACCGCCGTTAATGAGCAACTCAAACATCCAAGACCTACAATCAAGGACCTTATGAAGCATCGGGAATGTTCTGCATTAAAATGAATAAAAGCTAATTTGTCAAAAAATCATCTCAAACATGCATCTCCAGTTTCCACTGTAACATGAGACAGAGCTGAAGAAACACCCCTATGGTTACTTATAATCCACTATAATTACTACCAGCGAAGCTAATCGTGAGATAAAATAATAATCATGTAAATTGTTTCACATCTTTCAACGGAGCTTTTCATAATTACATTCAGTAAACCATTACATAACATTTGAATCCACCCATTTCACAGGAACAAATTAAGAATATTATGTCTATTATAATTATGGAGCTAATACATTTTCTCAAAATGCTTTAGACATATGTGACCCTGGACAACAAAACCAGCCATAAGGGTCAATTTTTTAATACATCACCTGAAAGCTGAATAAGTGAGAGAGAGTGTGAGAGTGTGAGAGTGAGAGAGTGTGAGAATATATAAATATTTGGAGATACAACTATTTGAAAATCTGGAATCTGAGGGTGCAAAAAAATCTAAATATTGAGAAAATCTCCTTTAAAGTTGTTCAAATGAAGTCCTTAGCAATGTATATTACTCCTAATAATATATTTTTTTAATATATTTACAGTAGGGAATTTACTAAATATCTTCATGGAACATGATCTTTACTTAATATCCTTATGTTTTTTGTCATCAAAGTAAAATCAATAAAAAAAAAATTGACCCATACGACTTATGACTGGTTTTGTGCTCCAGGGTCACATATATATAAAAAAGAAAGGCTAGAGAACCCCTTAAAAGAATATATTGATTATAATAATACAATGAAGATAAACAAGACTTGCACAGACAATAAAAAAACATTAAAATATCAAAAACATTTATATACATATATAAAAATTATTAAAAATAAATGTATGTGTGTGTGTATAATTATATATATATATATATATATATATATATATATATATATATATAATTCTGTGTTTGACCCCCTTTCGCCTTCAGAACTGCCTTAATTCTACGTGGCATTGATTCAACAAGGTGCTGAAAGCATTCTTTAGAAATGTTGGCCCATATTGATAGGATAGCATCTTGCAGTTGATGGAGATTTGTGGGATGCACATCCAGGGCACGAAGCTCCCGTTCCACCACATCCCAAAGATGCTCTATTGGGTTGAGATCTGGTGACTGTTGGGGCCAGTACAGTGAACTCATTGTCATGTTCAAGAAACCAATTTGAAATGATTCGAGCTTTGTGACATGGTGCATTATCCTGCTGGAAGTAGCCATCAGAGGATGGGCACATGGTGGTCATAAAGGGATGGACATGGTCAGAAACAATGCTCAGGTAGGCCGTGGCATTTAAACGATGCCCAATTGGCACTAAGGGGCCTAAAGTGTGCCAAGAAAACATCCCCCACACCATTACACCACCACCACCAGCCTGCACAGTGCTAACAAGGCATGATGGATCCATGTTCTCATTCTGTTTACGCCAAATTCTGACTCTACCATCTGAATGTCTCAACAGAAATCCAGACTCAGACCAGGCAACATTTTTCCAGTCTTCAACTGTCCAATTTTGGTGAGCTTGTGCAAATTGTAGCCTCTTTTTCCTATTTGTAGTGGAGATGAGTGGTACCCGGTGGGGTCTTCTGCTGTTGTAGCCCATCCGCCTCAAGGTTGTGCGTGTTGTGGCTTCACAAATGCTTTTCTGCATACCTCGGTTGTAACGAGTGGTTATTTCAGTCAAAGTTGCTCTTCTATCAGCTTGAATCAGTCGGCCCATTCTCCTCTGACCTCTAGCATCAACAAGGCATTTTGGCCCACAGGACTGCCGCATACTGGATGTTTTTCCCTTTTCACACCATTCTTTGTAAACCCTAGAAATGGTTGTGCGTGAAAATCCCAGTAACTGAGCTGATTGTGAAATACTCAGACCGGCCCGTCGGGCACCAACAACCATGCCACGCTCAAAATTGCTTAAATCCCCTTTCTTTCCCATTCTGACATTCAGTTTGGAGTTCAGGAGATTGTCTTGACCAGGACCACACCCCTAAATGCATTGAAGCAACTGCCATGTGATTGGTTGATTAGATAATTGCATTAATGAGAAATTGAACAGGTGTTCCTAATAATCCTTTAGGTGAGTATATATATATATTGTGTGTGTGTGTGTGAGAGAGAGAAAATATATGTATATTTGGAGATGCAACTGTTTAAAAATCTGGAATCTGAGGGTGCAAAAAAATCTAAATATTGAAAAAAAACCGGCTTTAAAGTTGTCCAAATGAAGTCCTTAGCAATGCATATTACCACTAATAATACATTTTTATATATTTACAGTAGATATTTACAAAATTTATAATACAAAAGGAAATTTACAAAATATCTTCATGGAACATGATCTTTACTTAATACCCTAATGATTTAACCGAAAAATCGATAATTTTGACAATGTATTGTTGGCTATTGCCACAAATATACCCGACTGAAATATGACTGGTGTTGAGCTCCAGGGTCACATATGCATAAAGCAAAACTATCTTTAGTACAGGCTATTCTAATATCTAGTGATGCATTTCCCATTTCTCGTGCCATAAGACTGTACAATCTACATCAATCATGTAAGGACGACATGGGTGAATTATAACTTTATCCCACCTGCATATGATGTGTGCAGTAATCAAATTTCATAAAAAATGGTCTGGATGGACAGACAGACAGTAATCTAGCGAGCTGTGGTCATTATCGGCCCTTCCTGAGAGACAATGCATATGGATGTGGGACAGGTTAAATTAGAGGTTGGGTCTTGGTGTGGTTCAGACTCACCTGCCCCACAGGTCTGTGGATGAGGTCTGAGAGCGGCCGGAGGCCTCAAGGCGGGCCTGGGAAAGGGGCTGCATGCTGAGGCTCATGAGGAGCTCTCCGCCTCTCACGGCAGGGTCTCTGTCAGTCAGCGCTGGCCCCCTGCAGCCCACAGACCTGCCAGGACACAGCATAGAGAACACACAGGTGAGTGTAAGGGAGAGGAAGGATCTCTGCGTGGGGCCTTAGATATAACACTGTCTAATGTTCTCAAAGGAAGACGACTTGACGGATGATGGACAAATAGGCCATGATTGAGACTATTTTAGAGGGATTATACTGCGTTTTATACGTGAAATTGTCATTTTGAGTGATGGATTTAGGGATAAAGCAATGTTAACTGAAGAAAGATTTGGCGATTTGTAGTGCTAGTTTTGTTGTTATGTTAAATGAAACACCACACTTTGATAAAGTAATAATAATACTGCAGTATGCGTTTGAAGTGTATTTTCCATGCAGTCATGTGTAAAGTGGAAGTGCGTGTAGCATTTAATCAGTTAGCGCTCCTTTAACCACTTGATGTTGTCTTGGAAATCAGCCTGAACTGTGAAAGTGTTTATTCATTTAGCTATTTCTAAAGCTAACTTCACTGCAGGGCTTGTTGTTGGACATCTACACCGATCTGTTTTGCTTGTGACGAAAGTGTGTCGAACAGCTTGCAATAATTCCATAAATCCTGGCAGGGGGTAGGAGTGCTTTTCCATGACTGTGACTCTTTTATTAGAGCTTGAAAAATAACAGCATTTTCCAAAAGATCAAATATAAAAAAAGCTCTTTGATAGCTAACATGTTGGCATACGGCATGACTTATTGTGCCAAGCTTCCATGAATAGGCTTCCGATTGTGCACAAAATCTTTTCTGTCTATGAATAATCTAAAGAAACTCTCTCACAAATGGATTGTGTGTGTGTGTCGATACAGACATTATGGGTGGATGTGTGTTGTGACTAATCACAAGTCAAAGCTGAACCCACCTAAGCCTGGGGAAGAGGGCAGAGGAGCTGTCAGAACTCAGCTGGATGCCACTACCTGGACTATTAGTCATCACACAATAGGAGCCATTTATAAACACTGAAAAGAAAAAGAGATTGGACAAATTAGTTTTACTGCACTGGGTATCATTTTCCTGACAACAGACAAATATGTTAGGAATGAAATGCGTACATTTTACAGATGATTTTGGATCAAACATGCACATTGCCATTCAAAATGATGGGGTTGGCAAGATTTCATTCATGCTTTTGAAGTCTCTCATGCTCACCATACGAACAATAACGTTAAAATATTTCCAAATGCATTACTGTGATGACAGGGGTGTAACTTCCGGTACAGTGTGTACCGAACAAATTCAATTCATGAATGCGACGTTTAACAGTCGACTTGTTTTACGTGCGAGTCCCCACACGAACATATGAAGTATTCTGTCCATTTTATCACGAAATGCTCTTTTATTGACGCTCTTAATGCGAGTGAACATGATCATCTCTTCCTAAAGAATAAACATGTGTGTTGAGGATACATTACAACAGCCATTCCCAAACTGTGTGGTCCGTGGAAAGGCAAAATAAAATAAAATTTTTACCTTCATTTTACCAGGAAATTCCCATAAAAATAAAAAGAATATCTACGCCTATATTGATATAAAATGTAAATTAAATTGTCAAGTTATTGTGTGATTACTAAAATAGGCTAGTGGCGTTCAAGTTCAGTGCCTCACTTTTTGAGGACTTGTAAACTTTAAATAATAACTCTAATAATCCCCTAAATTTGCCAAAGATTTTGAAATGTTGACTATATCCAAGTGTTCTTATTACTGTAAGCCCGTTGTTTAAATGAACCTGATTATGCACTTGAGTAAATAAATAAAATAAATATGTGGCAGCCGTTGTATACAGTAAACTTTCTTTTAACAAGCCTGTTGTACTGATGTGATGACCAGTTCTAGTTTTAGTGCTAGTGAGCCTATTTAGAGGTGCGGATTAATTCAGGTAGGTCTGTGTGTAGACATATATTTTATTATGTGTATTATGAGGTGGTCCGTGAAATTTCTTGATAACAACTTCATTGCAAAAAATGCTTTTCTTACTTAGTATTTTTGTCTTGTTTTCAGTCCAAATATCTAAAGAATCTTACATTAAGAAGCATTTACTAGACAAGCAAAAGTTTTTGTCTTGTTTTGGGGGAAAATAACTCAAAATTAAGGGAGTTTTTGCTTAAAATAATCTGCCAATGGGGTAAACAAAATAATCTTAATTCAAACAGAAAACAAGATTATTTTGCTTACCCCATTGGCAGATTATTTTGCTTATTTTAAGCAAAAACTCCTTTAATTTTGAGTTATTTTCCCCCAAAACAAGACAAAAACTTTTGCTTGTCTAGTAAATGCTTCTTAATGTAAATTTTTTTAGATATTTGGACTGAAAACAAGACAAAAATACTAAGTAAGAAAAGCATTTTTTGCAGTGTAGTGGTCCACACACACAAAAAGTTTGAAAACCCCTGCATTACAACTCACTGAAACGCATCATGTGTGGTGTAATCGCTCAGTGTTTCAACGGTGAAAGACGTCAATAAAACAGCTTGAGAACAATGAGCATCACATTTACCCTATTCAGTGTCCACAGCTGTGAGTTCACTAAACACATGACCTATATTAGCCGTTATATTCATTATATTCTACTGAACCTGTTACTGATGTCTGGATTATTAATGTGTGTTTAAATAAATCATGAAAATGACAGCGCCTGTGTATAAATGATTATATTTCAGCAACGAATTGGAGTAAAAACATCATTTTATAATTAGATTTAGAAGTTATTGCAAAAACTGCTTTATGTGAAGTTAAATGTTTGCACACAATGTGTTATTTGAGTGTTGATTATTATATCTAAACATATATAGCGACTGAATTTAGGCTAATAGTTTGGGCTCTGTCCTTTAAAGGGTTAGTTCACCCAAAAATTAAATTATGTCATTAATTACTCACCCTCATGTCGTTCGACACCCGTAAGACATTCGTTCATCTTAGGAACACAAATGAAGATATTTTAGTTGAAAGCTGACGGCTGAGAAAGGCCTCCATTGACATTCAGTACATTTACACTCACAAGACCCATAAAAGGCACTAAAAACGTCGTTACAAAGTTCATCTCACTACAGTGGCTCTACAATAATTTTACGAAGCGCGACAATAGTTTTTGTGCGGAAAAAAAAAAATCAAATAACGACTTTATTATATATATGACGCAGAACCGGCGTTCGGACATGTGACCCAGAAGCGAGGAGGAGATTTGTTTACAACGAGCAGAGGAAGACGCGCCGTATCTAAGCTGTTGAATTCTACATTGATCGTGCTTTAGGTCTCGGCGTAGAGCTCAAAATGGGACTAAAGTGTGCATTTCATGGATTCCTGAACGCCGGCTCTACGTCATATTTTCGCGCATGCGTCGTGGTGCTTCGTGAGTTCACGGCCGAGGACAACATGGAAGACAAGAACTTGTGGAATAAAGTCGTTATTTTGATTTTTTTTTTCGCACAAAAACTATTGTCGTCGCTTCGTAAAATTACTGTAGAGCCGCTGTAGTGAGATGGACTTTGTAAGGACGTTTTTAGTGCCTTTTATGGGTCTTGAGAGTGTAAATGTACTGAATGTCAATGGAGGCCTTTCTCAGTCATCAGCTTTCAACAAAAATATCTTAATTTGTGTTCCGAAGATGAACGAATGTCTTATGGGTGTCGAACGACATGAGGGTGAGTAATTAATGACAGAATTTTCATTTTTGGGTGATCTAACCCTTTAATACTATAGTAATGTGCGAGTAAGGGCTCCCTTTATAGTTTACAGCATTAGCAGAGAGATTTTTTTTTTTCTTTAAGAAATATGAGTTTTCAGAAGCCATTACTCCTTTAGTCACAAGATCGTTCAGACATAATTCTAATATGCCAAATCCATTACTCTGGATTTAATTTCTATGCTCTGGCTTCCAGTTCACTACAGCATTTATTTTAATGTGCCGTTTCTTGTTTTTAAATCCGTCTTTAAGTACATCCAACCAGGGACTGATAAATGTCCTCCAGGTAAGGCTGAAATTTAGAGGTGATCGTGCTTTTGCCGTTGCTAAACTCTGTAAAAGCTGTTTTTATTAGAACTGCCTCTACACTACATGGTTTTAAAAGCTTAAAACATTTCGGTAACACTTTAGAAAAATGGTCATTAGTTAACATTAGTTAATGTATTAACTAACATGAACTAACCATGAGCAGTACATTTGTTAATCTTTGTTAACGTTAGTTAATATAAATACAGCCGTTCATGGTTTGTTCACAGTGCATTAACTAATGTTAACAATATTTTAATAATGTAAATGTTTAAATTAGCATTAACAAAGATACATAAATGCTTTATAAGTGCTGTTCATTATTAGTTCATGGTAATAATGTAGTTAACTAATGAACCTTATTCTAAAGTGTTACCAACATTTCTTTTTCTCTGACTTTTAATCATAATTGATTTATTGTGTAGTTGTTGGTTTTGTTTGTAATATGTTATTTTGTGTATGTATTGATACATATTGTACAGCACGTTGATTGATTTTAATTGTGCTATATAAATAAAGTTGAAGAAGCTGATTTGGTGTGCAGGAAACATTTCTTAATATCATTTTTATCTAACAAATGCTGGGTTAAAAACAACCCAAGTTGGGTTGAAAATGGACTAACCCAGCAATTGGGTTGTTTTAACCCAGTGGTTGGGTTAAATGTTTGCTTAAAACAACCCAATCGCTGGGTTAGTCCATTTTCAACCCAACTTGGGTTGTTTTTAACCCAGCATTTTTTAGAGTGTATGACTTTCTTCATCGCAACACAGAAAGGAAATATTTTTTTGCAACCCTTTTGAAGCTTGAATGTCCACATTCATTATAACTGCACGAAAAAAATACCAACCAGCACAACGTATCCTTTTGTGTTCCACAGATGAAATAAAGCCACGCAGAATTGAAATGAAATGAGAGTGAGTAAATAATGAGGAGTTTTAATTTTCTGGGAAATTATTATTTGAACAAAAACACCTCGCACGGTTCACTAACAGGTTCAAGATGGTGTGATGTCCAGGTGAGTAAGATCCGAGGCCTTTCGAGCGTGCAAACCTGGTACCACTGGTTTGTACAGGCCTCTTAATATGCATCTGTCACGCAGACCATTGCAAGCACATTCAGGTTCTGTTGGGGCCGTGTGATAGTAGCTGACTCCATGCGTATATTCACACCATACGTGGGTGCGGTTACTCTAGTTCTAGATCAGCTAGTTTAGGGCTTAGTCAAACTGTACTGCTGCCAAAACAGACACGTTGAGATGCACGTTTTGGATGGATGCTGGCACGTTGAACAACTTCATACCATGACATACATGTCCATAATACTGCTTTATACTGTTATATGTCAGCCAAGGGTGACTCATTAAATAAATTAGCCTAGGCTGGTGTATGGCCGAGCATAAGAGGAGGTCAGCTAGTATCATGTCTCTTTTATGACTGGCACCTGGTGGGATTCTCCACGATTCCACCAGGCAGGGCGAGGTTGCCCACAGAGGAATGTTGTTGCTGTTTTAAGTGACTATTACTACCTGCTGGCTCTCTTTCACTCGGGCCTCTATTGCCTGGGGATTCGATTGGATTGGAGCTGTAAAGTCTTGTGTTCCATGGGGCTGGTCCCAGGGGTAAATTGATGGGAGGCAGGACCCTCATTCAGGCCCAGTGGGGGGCTACAATCGCAGGCCTGCCCTAGCCTTTGGGCTGCCCTGCTTCCAGCTAAAGAGGCCTCAGCAGGAAACGCTATCCCGGTTACACAGCCCAAGTGCCAAAACAGACACAAACAACTCTATAGGTTTAGCTGAAGAATCAATCATTGCTAAAGAAGGGTATATTAACCTACTTTAAAAAAAAAAAAAAAGGTCACAAATCTGGTATGTTATACGCTACCAATCAAATGATTGGAATAATTATGATTTTTTTTTAAATAAATGTTCTTAATGATCACAGAGTTTAAAAAAAACAAAACAACTTTTAATAAAAATAAAGTAATGTGAAATAATCTTGTAAAGAGCTACTTTCCTGTGATCAAAGCTGAATTTTTCAGTGGTCATTACGCCAGTCTTCAGTGTCACATGATCCTTCAGAAATCATTTTAAATTCAGAAACCAATCAGGAATAAATGAAAAAGTATTCAAATAAATGCAGTCTTGATGAGCATAATATATATATATATATATATATATACACACACACATACATATATATATAAAAAACTGAATTGTTTCAACCTTTTGACCTGTATTGTATATTTGTTTGTATTTGATGGGGATATGTTGTGAACAAAAACACATTAGCTATGTTTCCATCATCCTGTGTTTATGTGCCTTTTGAAATATCCCATCAGAAACGAGTGATGGAAACGGCAAAATTCGAAACAAAAAAAATCCCTTAATTCGCAAAAAAGTTTTTACGCTCACTTGAGGCGTTTTTTGACTAAGAGTTAATGCAAATAATGGGAGATGTAAACGCATTTGATGAATGCATTCTGATGTAGCGAACATTAAACCCAGAGCGCTCTTTTTAGGGAACCGGATCACTCTTTCAGCTCCCAAACGGCTCTGCATTTCCCACTTCTGGCTCTTTAAATTCAGACAAATTTAGTAATGTTTGTCCTATTATTGATATTTATGCACACATAAATGATTAAATGTTACTCATCTTGTTTTCTGACCCGATATTACAGATGATCTTTTCGCCACATTGCTCGACCACATACAGGCTGCATCCGAAAACCTAGACAGCGTTTGTGCATGAAGGCAGTGTAACCGTTTAACGATCTACAGCAAAAGAGAGAGAGCTTTGGTGAGAACTAAACAAATATTTAATTATTAGACATTTCTCGCTAGAAATGACATCAAAAGTGGAAAATGTTGGTCAAAAACGTACATTTACACACAATCTGACCAGCAAACGCAACTTTCGAACGCCATCTTTTTCTTGCTCAACTGTCTCAGAATGGAACGCACAGGATTGTGGGATATCAAAAGCAGCGAAGGATACATATATGCTGCCTTCAAAACTTGATCAGATGGAGGTCTCTCAGGAGACAGGAAGTGAAGCTAACATTAGATTCGGACATGCCTTGATATGTATCCTCCGAAGGCAGCATTTTCAGGGTTTCGGACGCAGCCAGTGACTGAAAGCCTGTAACTGTATGTGCGTATTAATCTTGCATTAATATACAAAAAGGGAAAACGTCTCTAAGACGGGAACTTAAAGGCCGACTCGTTCGTGAACGACACATCACTACTGTTTCCGCTGATGGTGTTTTATTTACTGTTGGTTAATAGGTTACCAATACCTCCGTCGTCTGCTCAAACAACTCGATAGAAACCCACCTAATGTGCATTTGGAAAACGTAACTTTTGCGAACTTTGAAAAGATTTGCTTCATGTTTATTGTTTCATTCCCACAGGTGGAGCTGATCCAGATAGAAAGGCCTTCATCAGGCAGTTCCCGTCGTATGCTTTTAAAGGGGTCTGATAATCTGCACTTCACATCCGCTCTGTCACCTAAAACACACAAAGTGCTGAAGGAAGAGGAGAGGAACAGCACTTCCCCTGCCTTAGAAATCTCAAAAAACAACAACGAGTGGCTAGTGTAATCCCAAATGGGCCAACATGGCAGGTACAGGCCACTGCGGTCGGTCCTTCATCTCCAGTGATTGGATGTAGTGGTGTGGCTGAGAGGATGGTGGATCCTCACGGTTAAGGGGTATTTAGTAAGTAAGGAAAAAGTAAGGAAATGTGCTAAATTAATTATTTGGCAAGCTTAAGCTCCAAAGACTTTTTAAATAAAATTAACATGTTAATGAAAATTAACATTTGATTCATTATTTTGTCAACTGTGTTACAGACAAATGCTGTGTCATCAATCCACTATGCTGAATTTAGTATTATTCACCATCCTTACCCACGATTTCCATCTCCAGAGATATCGTCCCGATCTATTTTTCTGACTGTTTAAGTTCCCATTTAATGAACTAAAAACCACACAACACAGTTGACAAGAGTAACACCATTGACAGGACACATTAGAAGGAAAAGAGAAAACTCTCTTTAAAATGATAACTTTCTTTTTATTCAACAAATGAAAGGACAAGCAATTCATTAAACTATCCATGTGAATCCTTGTCAAATGATACAGTTGATGGGTAACACAGTTGACATTTTGGCCATTTTAGGGTCTTTTGCAAACTGCTGGCCTTGGACTAATTAGTAGTTGACCTTGATTAACTTATGTTTTTATATTCTTTCTCTACACATTTATAAATATAACGTGATGCAAGTTCACCAGAACATGTTGATAACACAGTTGACGGTCAATTAATCTACTCTATGTGCAGACAATAATAAAGATCATAAATTGAAGAGGAGAAGTTATGACTTACCACACGGTCTTCAAATTTCCCTCCAAAAAAGGACATGTGACTTTGGAACAAACCATTGCTGATTTATAGGGGGTTTTATAGGGAGTAACACAGTTGGGGGCAGTCATGGCCTAGTGGTTAGGGAGTTAAACTGGTAACCCAAAGGTTGCTGGTTCGATTCCAGAACCGGTGGGAAATGACTGAGGTGCCCTTGAGCAAGGCACCTAACCCCTAATCGCTCCCCGGGCGCCACACAAGGCTGCCCGCTGCTCTGGGTGTTTGTATACACGTTTGCAGTGTGTGTGTGTTAACTACTCACTACTCTGCTCCTAATGTGTGTGCATTAACTGGATGGGTTAAATGCAGAGGTCAAATTCCAAGTATGGGTCACCATACTTGGCCGTCACGTGTCACTTTTTGTCTTTTTTGACACTAATTTATTGGACATACACAAAATTGATGATTTAATGTGGCTGCATGAACAAAATATTTTTTAAAACACCTTTCTTATAATTTAATGATTATTTTGGACACATATTTATAAGAAATACATACAGAAACATGCATTTTAGAGCTAATCTGAAGAGCAAAACCTCACATTTACCAAATCGGACAGCACAAAAACAGCAAATTCCAGTATATAATATGCTATTTTTGCAGGATAAAAGACAGGTATCCGTTGGATTTTTGTATTAAATGAATAAGAAATGTCCCCTGATATCAAAGCTATCCTTGCTTGAAGTGAAAAGTCAATGAAAAATTTGTAAAACTGATAAATGAGTCCACGGACATGACATGTACCCCATTATAGAATGACTCGTGTGTGTACCTGCTGCCTCGAACTTAAAGTTCAAGTTTGTTACGATTCAAAAATGTCACCATTGTGGTCTTGACTTCAAGAAACTCAAGTGTTTTCATCAATGGCTCTAAAAATCCTTTAATGAAAGATCAACTTGTCGCTGTTTGGATTCAATGATTGGATCATTGCAGTGATTATTGTGTTTCTAGCATGTTATATTTGACAACAGTACTTCTAATCCTAATTGATGGAGTGTGTAGCTTTTCGTTTCTTAAACAAACATGTAGGAAGACACATCATGGCCGTATTCCAGGATGACAATGTCAAGATTCATCAGGCTCAGATTGTGAAAGAATGGTTGGGAGGGAGCATGAAGGATCGTTTTCACACATGAATCAGCACCTCTGATCCAGACCTGACTTAGGCCCTGTCCACACGAACACGGGTATTTTCAAAACTGCAGCTTTTTCTTTGCGGTTTGGCCGTTCGTCCACACACAAACCAGGGATGCAGACGGGTGAGGGGTAAAAAAGGCGAGAACATTGCGTGGAAAGAGATATTTTTATATATTTACTTTTCATGCTCATTTCTAGACACTTAAGTATCTTTGCATCTGCCTGAAAACTAATTCTAACAGGTAAGAGGTAAAAAAGTTTTTCTGTTTATGTAGGGCAAAACAACCCTTTATAAAACACAAAAATATGTTCAGGGAGCTGAATACATAAACAAAACAAAAACAAGAAGACAACAACCAGATAAAATATATGTTGAAAATTGAAGATCTCACTGATTGCAAATGCATCAATATGGGATACTTTGTACACCGCCTCTTAAGTTAAACCCTATTTCTTCAGACGTTTAGCCACCAGAATTTCAAGGGCCCGCTTCCTTTGTTATGTCTCAATCTTGGCCGTTTTTCTTCGACGCATTTATTTTCATTTTTTATTTTTATTTATTTATTTTATTACCTTGTAATGTCACTCTTCACAAAACGAGAAAGATCAGCCTGAAAACACTTTCTCATTGGATCTACGCAAATCTCGCAGGTGACCTACTTTGATCTCAAAAAGGTGAATTCTCACCTAAAGGTCTATGACAAACACAGTATCCGGACACTGAAACCAAACTTTTTTGGAAACTCCTGCCAGGGTGAGCATTTTTAGAAACTCTGGCTGCTGTGGTGTCGTGTGGACAGTGAAACCGGAGATTTTGACTTGTTGCATCAGAACCGGAACGGCAATAAATTTTTTCTAGGCTTCTGATTGGCCAACATGGCTTTACGGTTAGGGGTTATTGTAACAGAGTTTGTTCGTATGGGAAGAAGGAGGCGGGAACCGGCGAACATTCAACAAGTTTAATAAAACAAATGAATCTCAAATGAATGAATGAATCGCAATTTCTCTGCGAAAATATATGTGAGATGGTGGTCCAGTGGGTTAAACCATGGAACCGATACGCAGAAGGTTGCTGGTTCGATCCCAGCGGTCACCACCAGTGTGTTCTTGTTGCTCCAGGGGGATTGTCCCTGTAATAAGGGCACTCTAAGTCGCTTTGGATAAAAGCGTCTGCCAAATGCATAAATGTAAAATGTAAATGTCGCCCCTCACGGACGACTGCCGCGCACACACATAACAAAACGTAAATAAAATACAACGCAAAATCCCAGGCCTGGTCCTCTCTCGTCCTTCACCGGTGTCGCTCGTCCTTATATGCCTCTGTGCTCCCTCATGAGAGGACTCGAGACCGGTGTGCCTCGCAGGTGACGTTCATCCTCAATCACGCAATCTCGCTCGCTCCTCCCATGTCTCTCGCTCGTCCACCTCGCCACAGTTATATTGCCACTTGTTGGTTTGGCATGCCCTTGACAGTACTTTATAGTGTGTTTTTGCGTTTTCATGTGGACGTGATTTTTTTTTTAAGCTGAGGAGGGAAAAAATAGGAGGCCTTAAATTCATTGAAAGTCTTTGGGATGTGCTGGAGGAGACTTTACAGAGTGCTGGACTCTTGCATTGTCAGTACATGATCTTGACCAAAAATTGACACACCTCTTGATGGAAATAAATGTTATGATGTTATGTCCATCAAGAGGTGCATACATTTTTTGGTCATGATCATGTACTGACAATGCAAGAGTCCAGCACTCTGTAAAGTCTCCTCCAGCACATCCCAAAGACTTTCAATGAATTTAAGGTCTGAAAACGATCCTTCATGCTCCCTCCCAACCATTCTTTCACAATCTGAGCCTGATGAATCTTGACACTTGACATTGAATACGGCCATGATGTGTCTTCCTACATGTTTGTTTAAGAAACGAAAAGTTACACACTCCATCAATTAGGATTAGAAGTACTGTTGTCAAACATAACATGCTAGAAACACAATAATCACTGCAATGATCCAATCATTGACTCTTAAGCATTTGCTTATTTAAATCCAAAGAGTGATTTTTTTTGTTTTGTTGTTGGGCCGGAAAGTGTATTTTAACAATACAGTCAAAACTATAATTACAGGCTTCTCCTATCCTTTAGAAAGCCCTTCTTCTAGATTCCCCAGCAAAGCACACTACCCTAGTCATACTTTTTCAAGCATTAATATTAGGCTACTATTGTAAAATATTGGATAAGTACAGTCTTGCTTTGCAAAATCACATTTTGATTGGCACACATGACACATTAACCTACAAACTTCACATGCCACGAAGAATGCAGCTCTACTGAGTCGACTAAAGGTACAATGAAATATTTTTATAATGTTTTCATGTTTATAGCGCTGTATATAATTGGATGTAGTTAGTTGATTATTTCACTTGCTGCGTCCCAATTCGCCTACTTATACTACGACCTAAAAGTATGTACTCTTTTTGTGAAGTAGCAGAAGAGTATGCAAGCTTTGGGACATACTACTTCATCATCTTTAACGGATGCTGTTGCTTAGTTGCGTGCAAACCGTTCAAATCCTCCACATTTAATTTAATTTTCCTACCGTATCAGAGAGAAATGTAGTAGCACGTTGGTCTGCCATTCGCGGGTCTTTAATGCAGAGACTCCTCTCATGTGTTTGCAGTTTAATTATAATGATGCATTTAAAAGTTAATGGCCAAAAATATCATTACAAAAGTTCACAATGCTGCTGCAGGTGAAATATAATGCGGATAATATTGAATAAATATATTTTCATCAGGTTAGATACTGATAATTGCTCACTCAAACCCCTTTATCTAACCCTTTCTACTTAACCGTCCGACTCGCATAACCATCATGTTTGTAGTTTTTTTTAACACTTTTTATCCGCGCTTGTAGTTCTAATCGAATCCTCGTCTAACTCGCAATGGGTTGTGGGTAATATCAGCCGTTTGAATGCGCATCGATCTGCACTTCGAATTCTGACAGGAAATAGTAGATCATCCGGGTATCTTTGGAATACTCTTTTCAACATACTACAATTTGGGACATACTGTCATGTGTCAGGTTCTTTCTCTTTGCTTCTCACTATCCTTTTCTTCACTCACTCTCCTTCCTGATTGTCTCTCACACACACACACACACACACACACACACACACACACACACACACACACACACACACACACACACACACACACACACACACACACACACACACACACACACATGCACACGCACACACACACTTTCTCACTCGCTCGTTAGGCTCATCTTCTCTCTGTCTACCTGCACCTGTTAGTCATCGCAATCAGCGCCTCGCTGCCTTGTGATGACACCTGTACTTTTGTTTGAGTGCTTACCCTTTATCTAGTGTTTGTTCTTACTGCCTCTTGTTGGATCATTGTTTCATGTCGTGCGTTACGACTGCTGCTTTCTTCATGTCTGATTTGCTTTGGAAGTGCTCACCTGGTCTTGTTTGTCTGATACAGCCTTGCGCCTAAGTTTAGTCTGAGTTCTGCATTTGCTGCAGGAGTACCTTCGCGGTCCTCTGTTCCTGACTGTGATTTATTCTCAAGAACTGCCTCCACCTCTACTGGTGTCCCGATCTCTCTCCTCTTCGAGACAGGATCATCTCAGCTGCCTTCTCAGTTTGTTTTACCAGTTCTGTGTGCCTTAACGACAGACTGCCTTGTTTATATTCTCATTAAAGACTGTTGTTATCCTGTCAACCTCTGCTTTTGGATCCATTCTTTATTGACTCTGACACATACTAATTCTTTTTTCGAATACTATTTAGTACGGACAGTATGCGAATTGGGACGCAGCGACTGTATTTTTATTGTTTGCCACCAATTGCAGTTCATGCTGTTCTAATTCTTTTAATTAATTTTGGTGGTGTCATGATAATCATGGATATCGATGAGTCGAATTTTCAAATATGTTGGCCTAGGCAATTTACTTCTTTGGTTTCATGGTTGTAGTAGCGACAGATTTGTTTGCGATACAACAAATATGTGAATGGGCCACAACTGTTAATGTTATTTCCACCACATTATACTTTTAACACAATTCGGGATGCGGCATGCATATTCATGGCATAATGTTGGAGACTGTGAATGGATACACACAAAAAAAAAACTTCAAATACAAAGGGGAAAAGTGTGTTTTAGGACTATTGAATTTCTACAGAAATGTATAAGAAATAATAATATATTACTTTATGTGTATATGTAATTCATCCAGCTTCATAAAAGGTCAAACAAGCTTCCCAATCCCAAGTGCATTTACACCCAGTGTACTTTTAAACGTTGAAAGATTGCATGAGGAGAACATCATAACGGAAACAGCTGAAGAGAGCAGGCATGTTCCTGCAGTGTCTGACAGTCAATGTGACACTGGCTAAACTCTTCAGCACCTCTTTGCTCTTTCCTCTGTTTTCACAGGTGCCTGTTGCGGGTTGTTTTAGGCAGAAGTCAGGAAAGAGGTGGACAGCCCACGTCATCACCTGCCCAGGGTCAGCTCTAAACTCATGTCTCACAGTGTTGATCCAACAAGGGCACAAAGTGTACTTCCTCCACCCAAATTTCAGCATCTTAGTCATTCGAGTCATAAACCAGATTCATTATCCCATCTCATGGGGAGCATAAAGGAAATTGTGTCAGCCCTGGAGTCATAATGTTCTGCATGATACTTGGGGGAACAGACATAGAGCGCATTTCCTCTATCAACACTTTAACACCACACATGCTTCCATCGTGATGATTCACGTTTCTCCAGGGTGAAATTCAGGAAACAATTATAAAAATGCTGCTGATCATTTGCTGTTCTGTTCCCTACATAAAACTGTATCGTACACCAGGCATACCATTCTGACCTAATATTGTGTTGGTCCCCCTTTTGCTGCCAAAACAGCCCTGACCCGTCGAGGCATGGACTCCACTAGACCCCTGAAGGTGTGCTGTGGTATCTGGCGCCAAGATGTTAGCAGCAGATCCTTTAAGTCCTGTAAGTTGCGAGGCGGAGCCTCCATGGATTGGACTTGTTTGTTCAGCACATCCCACAGATGCTCGATTGGATTGAGATCTGGGGAATTTGGAGGCCAAGTCAACGCCTCAAACTCGTTGTTGTGCTCCTCAAAGCATTCCTGAAGCATTTGTGCTTTGTGGCGGCGCATTATCTGCTGAAAGAGCCACAGCCACCAGGGCATACCGTTTCCATGAAAGGCTGGACATGGTCTCAACAATGCTTAGGTAGGTGGGACGTGTCAAAGTAACATCCACATGGATGGAGGACCCAAGGTTTCCCAGCAGAACATTGCCCAAAGCATCACTGCCTCCGCCGCCACGCCTTCTTCCCATAGTGCACCTGGTGCCATGTGTTCCCCAGGTAAGCCACACACACGCACCCGGCCATCCACGTGATGTAAGAGAACACGTGATCATCAGACCAGGCCACCTTCTTCCATTGCTCCGTGGTCCAGTTCTGATGCTCGTGCCACTGTTGGTGCTTTGGGCGGTGGACAGGGGTCAGCATGGGCACCCTGACTGGTCAGCGGCTGTGCCGCCCCATACACACCAAACTGAGATGCTCTGTGTATTCTGACACCTTTCTATCAGAACCAGCATTAACTTCTTGAGCAGTTTGAGCTCCAGTAGCTCGTCTGTTTGATCGGACCACACGGGCCAGCCTTCGCTCCACACGTGCATCAATGAGCCTCGGCCGCCCATGACCCTGTGGCCGGTTCTCCACTGTTCCTTCCGTGGAGCACTTTTGATAGAGACTGACCACTGCAGACCGGGAACACCCCACAAGAGCTGCAGTTTTGGAGATGCTCTGACCCAGTCGTCTAGCCGTCACAATCTGGCCCTTGTCAAACTCGCTCAAATCCTTCCGCTTGCCCATTTTTCCTGCTTCTAACACATCAACTCTGAGGACAAAATGTTCACTTGCTGCCTAATATAACCCACCCACTAACAGGTGATGAAGAGATCATCAGTCTTATTCACTTCACCTGTTGCCTGATCGTGTATTTGACTAATGAACTTAATTAAAATACTCACACAACCCATTTAATTCAATTTTGCCCATATTAGAGCTAGATTTCTTTTGATCAAAACTAAATTTTTACATGTTTTTAAAAGAAGTCTCTTATGCTCACAAAGCCTGCATTTGTTTGATCAAAAGTACAATGAAGACAGTAATATAGTAATTACTGTTTTACATTTTATTTTATAAATTTTTTTTTTTAAAATATATATATCTGTGATGGCAAATCTGAATAGAAGCCATTAATCCAGTCTTCAGCCTGAAGTAATGCAGTTTTCCAACTAAGGAAACATTTCTTATTATATCATCAATGCTTTAATATGTTTGTGGAAACAGTGATATGTGTTTCGTTCAGGATTCTATGATGAATGAAACGTTCAAAAGAGCTTGCAAAAATGCTCACAGGACATTTAAACATGCAACAAAAATAAATAAATAATTAAAACATTTTTACACTGTTTTCAACTTTCTTTGGGGTCTTATTAACCAAATAATCAAACATTTCCAACTGACCACAATTGTTACCAAGAATAAGAAAGAAAGAATTTAGGATTAAATGTGTTTCTACTGTCAGTTATATGACAGATCATGTCATAAAATTCCTCGTTAACAGAAATAACTCCTCTTCAAACTGTCAGAACTTACACAGAAGAGCTGAATAGCTCGGAGTATTTCTAGATGAATAGAGGCCAGAGATGACAAAAGAAAGGTGTCCCTGCAGGCACAAGTGCACCGGCCCAAGAGGACATGATAAAGATCTGGTCTGGCCTGGACATTGCCGTTTCAGCTCCAGGGCAAGACAATAGGATGAGTAGATATGTGCCATCAGATAAACCCGTCTCTCCTGTTCCTCCACATTACAGAGCCCACTGCAGGAATCTGAAGCTCTGAATATAAATGGAGCCCACCTGCTCACAAAGCACCATCACCATCCGGCCTCCAAGCACACATTTGGATCATTTATTTTAGAGTCACTTAAGCGACAGAAACGTCTATGCAATTCCGTCTGAAATGATCTAAATGTTGTGTAAAAGACAGTCAAGACCCTGCACGCAGAGAACTGTTTTACAGCCCGCTCTATGATCTGGATGAAAGCTTGGACCCCTGCGGAGACAATGAGATTCTGATCTTTAACTCACACACATCAGCACCCATCCGTCCCCGCTCTAATTACATAGAGAACAGCCATGCGAGAGGACAGTGACGTCCTCTGATCAGGACCTCCGTCATGTCATGCTGGACACACATATTTTAGCCGTTCCTGCGGTAAATATTCTCCTACTACATCTTCTGTCTAAGCCACGGGTATTAGAGGACACTGTTGATTTAAATGGTAAGTACACATTTGGAGCAATGTCAAGACAAGCATATCAGATGATGTAGAAATGTGTTCAGTGTGCTGCAAGTTCACCCTAAGAGATTTACAGAGAGACAATCACACAGGAGCAACTCGGGATTAAATGCCTTGCTCAAGAGCACAATGATGGCTTTATGCCAGTTCATTTAATATTATTTATATACTATTATAGTATTCATTCCAGTGTTGGGAGTAACACATAACAAGTAACATGAGTTACGTAATCAGATTACTTTTTCCCCGAGTAACTAGCAACTTTTACAAAATATCTGAGTTACTTTTTCCAATAAGTAACGCGAGTTTGTTTCCCATTTATTGACTGACAGCTCCCTATGTTGAGAGAAATCCACGGTAAGGTGCAGAGGCGTTGTGTGTGCGTGGTGTAAACATAATGGTTTTTGTAGTTCTAGACTAAACGTGAGCATGCATTTACTCATCTTGCACAAAAACAGGTTCAGTATTCCTCAAAATGAATAAAAACTGTGAAATGCAAACTCAGAATATTACCCAAACCTGCAATATACAAATACACTTTATGTGTTTAATCTCACTTTATTAAGCAATGCCTTTGCTGCTGACATTCGATGGCCAATTCAACCATACTAAAACGCAAAAATGACATTAGTTAAACAAAGCAAGCCCAGCCCAGGTGAGAAAAAGACATTACTTTACATAAAAAGTAACTAAGTAATGCAATAAGTTACTTTTTTTAGGGAATTTCATACACTATATTGCCAAAAGTTTTGGGACGCCTGCCTTTACATGCACATGAACATCCCATTCTTAATCCGTAGGGTTTAATATGGAGTCGGCCCACCCTTTGCAGCTCCAACAGCTTCAGCTCTTATGGGAAGGCTTTCCACAAGGTTTAGGAGTGTGTTTATGGGGAATCTTCTAGAAGCGCATTTGTGAGGTCAGGCACTGATGTTGGACGAGAAGGCCTGGCTCTCAGTCTCCGCTCTAATTCATCCCAAAGGTGTTGAGGTCAGGACTCTGTGCAGGCCAGTCCAGTTCCTCCACACCAAACTCGCTCATCCATGTCTTTATGGAGTGACGCTTTGTGCACTGGAGCGCAGTCATGCTGGGACAGGAAGGGGCCCTTCTCAAACTGCTCCCACAAAGTTGGGAGCATGAAATTGTCCAAAATGTCTTGGTGAAGCATTAAGAGTTCCTTTCACTGGAACTAAGGGGCCAAGCCCAACCCCTGAAAAAACAACCCCCACACCATAATCCCACCATAATCCCCCCTCCACCAAACTTTACACGTGGCACAATGCAGTCAGGCAAGTCCCGTTCTCCTGGCAACCGCCAAACCCAGACTCGTCCATGGGATTGGCAGACAGAGAAGCGTGATTGGTCACTCAGAGAACCCGTCTCACTGCTCTAGAGTCCAGTGGCGGCGCACTTTACCCCACTGCATCCCACGCTTTACATTGCACTTGGTGATGTAAGGCTTGGATGAGCTGCTCAGCCATGGAAACCCATTCCCTGAAGCTCTACACACTGTTCTTGAGCTCATCTGAAGGCCACATGAAGTTTGGAGGTTTATTGACTCTGCAAAAAGTTTCAAATTTTATTTCAGTTAATGATAACAACAGTGCTTTGAGAAGAGAACCAAAGTATGAAAGTGTGCATCAGGAAATCAGATTATAAAATAAAAACTAGAATGCTATGCCAACAAGCCGTTAAGGATACTACAAAATGCCAAATGATCGTAAGGAAGCAATGACATCTGCAATGAAACGAAAGCTGTAAATCCTGTTAGACGGACTCCAGTCTTCACCCTCATCTGAGGTTCAGCACTTGTTCCAACGCCTGACCGTTTGTTTGTGTTGAACCGGCCCCAAAGCAAACAGCAGCCTTTGATGTCACTGTGGGGACAGCGGCTCCTTTACCATGGACACTGACACTGGGCTCTGATTATTAACTGCACACACGATGAGACAGGATGTACAGGATGTAAGTGCAAGTAAAGGAGAGGCTGAGGACTGTTGATGGTTTCATGAAATCTAAAGGTCTTCCCCAAAGCGGAAAAGGAGGGCTCTGCACGTTTTCATGGCTGGACAATATATCAGCCTCTCCCACTGTAGAAGTGAAGCCTGGGAAAGCTAACCTTATCTTACTGGCTATAGATGAGGTTTTTGTAATCGACTTGGAAGCTTCAAATAAATAAAAAGCACGTCCGACTAAAAAAGAACGGAATGAGCCGGTTCAAACATCTGTCGAAGTTTGCCGAGGATTACCGTACTGGAAATATGCTTATTATGACTACTGTTATTAAATAACATTTTATTAAAACCTGCAAAAACTTTTCTGTCGAGAGATTTAAATACATTTTACTGTAGTTTATTGTGCATGCAGATTATATTTTAAGTTGTTAAGCGAAATATATACGTTTATAAGACTGGTTTATTCTTTCTATATAGGCTACTTTAGACGTTTATGCATGTCTGTTATTCAATTCAATTCACATTTATTTGTATAGCGCTTTTCACAATACATATCGTTTCAAAGCAGCTTCACAGAAAATGCATGTGTCTACATTACAATTTAAAGTGATTTGTCCACATGATGTATTTCAGAAATGCACATAGATTAGCTAACAATGTATTATTAATCAATATAATAATTAAGGTGCAGAAATAAGATCCATGTTGTTAATGGTGCGTGTTGATGCAGAGCTGCGTCAATGTGTGCTGTATGTGCGAAACTTTTAGGAATCTTATCCAAGATGTGGGCTACTTACAATAAAGCAAATACAGTAATTAAAGGACACAATATTGATGTGCGCATGCCCAGTGCCCGTAGCTGTATCCCTTCAAGTCTTTACCATTGGTCCGTCGTATCCGACATAAAGGATCCACGAATGAAACTGTAACCACAAACACCATTAACATAAGTGAACTGGTTTTATTAAATAGGCCTTCATTTTATTAAAAAATGTAACTTTTTATTTTTTCTATGATTTTGCGTGTGCAGATTATATTTCAAATCAAGGAGTTGATGAGTTTGGTTTACTCGTTCTACAGTATAGGCTAGTTTAGACATTAAGAACAGATCTGCGTTTGTTGATCAGTGCCTGTAATGTGTGCTGTATAGTTGCGCAACTTCCAGTCGAATCGACGTGAAGGATAGCTAAATGTAAATTAACTGAGAACACAAACACCATTAACTTAAGTGAGCGGCAATAATCGGTTCATTGAGCTGAACTGTCCAAAAAGAACCGGTTTGCGGAAATGAATCGGACTTTGCATCACTATATAACACCGAATTAAACATCTAAGTACTTAGAAACATCTAAGTACATAACACAATAGATATTGTGTAGACACCATATCTACACTGTAAAAAAAAAATTCAGGACTCTAATTGAAAATGTCCTAGTGACTGATCACATCTAATTTTTTTAGTTGGCCAAATTGAATTTCTGTGAATTAAATTGCATCAATTCACAGAATTTCAATTTGGCCAACTGAAAAATTTAGATGTGATCAGTCACTAGGACATTTTCAATTAGAGTCCTGAATTTTTTTTTACAGTGTACGTTATAGAAGTAACACGGCACCTAACTCAGAGACTCAATTCTTGGTACACAATACACAGCGACGGTAACATTTGATGTATCGTTTCTGAGTATGAATGTGTCTCCAAATGTCACAAAATGGCAAGTTACTAAAGCCGTACAACAAAAGCAATGATGAAAACAGAGTAAATACAGCTGGATAACAGCACAACAAAAAAATCAACCTTATTAATTATTCATGCCCCAGTGCATGATGGGAACACCATTATCAGAAAAGTTGAGTAGTTTTACATAATTTTATTATGTTGATACTTACGCTTTAATTTCTACAGGCTTGAATTGACTATTAATATAGAATTTACTTTAGCCACGTTTCCACCGCAGGAACTTTCCCCAGGAACTAGAAACTTTGGGCTGGTACTCGGTGTGTTTCGACCGCAGGGTCTAAATGAAGTTCCAGGTAAATATTTCCCCCTCAAAACGGCCCTGCTCATGAGGTAGAACTTTTTCAGAGTTCAGGAACTTTTGGGGGTGGGACTTGGGCCCTGAACATGCTGATTGGTTGAACTCATGCAGCATTTTATTTCATCCTAAAAGTCTGTTGCGGTGCGTGCAGTGAGAGTTGTTTGCTATTCGAATCAACAATGGAGTTACGACTGATGGGCCGACAACAAGGTTCAGGCTTTATTAAGTTTATTTGCAGAGGACGAAATCCAGTGGGAAGTGTAAAGTCGCGCACAGTCCTACATCACGTAATCTTCAAAGGTACTTTAGACCAGGATGGAAACGCAGACAGCAGCAGGTCTGAGGGGAAAAAGAGTTCCTGGGGAAAAAATTAGGTGGAAACGGGGCTTTTTTTAGATTTTTATATTCTTGCCTGAACTAACTTTTTCATGTAGAAATTACATTTGTTTTTTCTGTAGTAAGAAATTTGTCCCTAAATTAAATATATATATATATACTACACATAAAACGTAACATTTAAAATGTGTAATACATTGTTTAAATTAGGGATGCACCGATACCACTTTTTTTCAGACCAAGTACAAGTACTTACATTTGGGTACTTGCCGATACCGAGTACTGATACGAGTACTTAATAATACCATTACAGTTCTTCTAACAATGTTTTATTTTCAACAGATGTTTTTCACTTTCTGACTGTAACAAAGTAAATACACAAATTGATGCTGTTGCTGACATTTTAATATTCAACTTGGTGTTTTCCTAAACAAACATGGCGTTGGTTTTCTCTGGCGCTCGGAGGCTTCGGATAAATCTCCACTCGGGTGAAGGAGGATTTTGAAAGTTAATACAAAACTTTTCCATTTTCTTCCGTCATGTCAAACTAGTATAACAATTAAGCTTGCTTAGGCTTGTTATACTACCGGGGTTAGGCTAGTCATTGCGCACATCCCTACTAAACAGCCCTTCACTTTCAGCACTCACTAGCGAGCGGTATCTGCCTCACGAGCGGTTAAGCTGGGTTTATACTCGCCGCGTCCGCACTAGCGCTCGGCAAAAATGAAGCCATATTATGACAGTCGTGTGCTTTGAGAGCGCGAGACCCCTTTGCACTTGGCGCGGCGGTGTGCGGGTATGCACTCCGAATTATGTAATTTTCCGAGCGGCATCCGAAGATGCGTTGCCATAAAGTGGTATCGGGTGCAGTTGTTTCGGGGTAGTTTTACGAGTACGAGTACTTCACAACAGTATCGGACCGACACCCGAGTACTGGTATCGGTATCGGTGCATCCCTAGTTTAAATAAATGAATTAAGTTAAAAGTTCTCTCACACATAAAATATGTTGCTAAAAAAAGTTTTCTTTTTTGGTTACTCTTTATTTTGATGGTCCACTTTAGACACTACCAGCTACAAGTAACTTTGCAACTACATGTCAATTAACTCTCATTCGAATATTAGTAGACTGTTAGGTTAGGGCTTGGGTTCAGGTTAGTAGAATAAGTTGATTCGTAATTGCAAAGTTAGTTAGAATGTCTTTTGGGGGACCATCAAAATAAAGTATTAGCAGATATTAAACAGACAGTCTACTAATACTCTACTGAGAGTTATAGTATTGTTGACATGTAGTTGTCAAGTATAGTAATTTCTTATAGGTGGTAGAATGTCTAAAGTGGACCATCGGAATAACGTTTATGAAAAATGAAGAAGTTGGCAGGGCGAGTTCAAATCGAATTACAGGCTCAACCAGGTCAGCAGGAAAGATCTTCATTGTTGAAACCTGTCTATGGTCCGTTGTTCAACAGCGGTAAACAAGAAAAGTAATTGATTATTTAAAAATTTTTACTTTTGTAACCAGTCTTTATTTTGAACCACTGTAAAAAAAAAAAATCGTAAAAAGAAGGTAAATGACTGCAGCTACGGCTGCCAAACAAAAACCATAAAATTAAAGTAAAATTAAAGTAAAAAAACTGTTATTTTACAGATTTTTTCCTTGTTTAAATTTAGATATTTTACTTTAATTTTACGGTTTTTGTTTGGCAGCCGTAGCTGCCAGTCATTTACCATTTTTTACGGTTTTATTTTTACAGTGAAACTAATAAGATTTACTTTAAAATTACAAAGAATAATGTTAAATAGTTAGTATGGACATAAACCTTTAATATAATGAGCTAAATATTTTATTACAGATTAGTTCTGTAATTTTACATACATTTGTATGTTTTTTAAGAAAACAGAAAAATACTGTATAAATAATACAGTAATTTCCCTGTATAAAAAAATGAGAATGACTGTGATTTGTCATTAATGATAAAATAATGGTCAAGTTGTTAATTTACAGATATTTTTTGTAATTTTACATGAATTTACAAAGAATAATGTTAAATAGTTAGTATGGACATAAACCTTTAATATAATGAGCTAAATATTTTATTACAGATTAGTTCTGTAATTTTACATGAATTTGTATGTAATTTATGAAAACAGAAAAATACTGTATAAATAATACAGTAATTTTCCTGTATAAAAATGAGAATTACTGTAATTTGTCATTAATGATATAATCCTTAAAATAACAGTCAAGTTGTTTATTTACAGATATTGTTTGTAATTTTACATAGTTTTAAACATAATTCAAAATTACAGGAAAATACTGTAAACAATTTAGAGTTATTTTCCGTAAAATTAGGATTTTTTTTTTTTTACAGTGCATCATTTTGCTCTGTACAAGTTCAGGTACTTTACAAAACTAGGACTCTAAACTTCTCTATAAGTGCAAGCCGAGTGCAAACGATAGCAATGCAGGCGGGAATATTCAAGAATGATGGTTAGAAACTGACCGAGGAGGAGAGAAAGAGACGTAGGTAACATAAGGTATATGACGAGGTAGAGAGACAGAAATATAAAATCCAAACCTAAATCCGAGACAGACCTAAGGACAGACAGTCAAATGCAGAAACACACACACAGTGGTTAAATATGGGGGGGGGGGTTCTCCCTAGGGGGGTCCGGTGGGTATGCTCCCCCGGGATTTTTTTGTGTGTGAAAAATAACTCATTAAATAGCACTTTGTAGAGAGTTTCGTGCAAAGAAATGGAGAAATTGAGTCTTACATGATATGTGAAAAGCTGCAAGGTTAAGAGCATATACTTTGCATTGCTGTAGTATCTGTAGTATAGTATTAGGACATTTAGCATTTACATTACTGTTAATCAGTCATCACTTGATTACACATTGTATTACCTTGTTATGATATAGTGACCCATACAATGTGCCACATGAAGAGACAGTGCAGCATAGTTGTAGTACCAAGGTTGCTTGGTAGATAAAAGTAGGTCTAGCAAGTCTTACATTTCTGTAGTTCACACAGATCGAACACAAATATGCCGACTGAATAGATTGCTAGTTTATTTTGAGTAGCCAGCTAGCAGTTCTCTTGGCAGTTTGCTGATAATCCGGTGTCTGAAGTAAAATCTCCTGATCTCCTAAAATGCTCAAAACATCTCACATGGTCAACCTAGTCTTGGTTATTTCATTTTGATTTAGTCTTATTTTCCTTACATTGTCATTCAAGGCCATTTTGTACATTTCTGGAACTTTTGCACGCTTCCACATCCCGCGCAACTACGGATCTCCCGGGAACATTCATTACATATTGGTGCGTACATTTATCCTTGTCATCTAGATGCGCATGCGCGATCATGGTCGACTGACAACGAGATTAAACAGCTGAACAAGAAATCGGTGTCAGAAATATGTAATCAAATTTTATGTGACATCATTTCCAGTAGGCAACATCAGGACACAATGAGCCCCGGCCCAATTTAACCACTGCTCACACACAACAAACACACATATGGCCAGAGGAGAACTGGCACCCCGACTGAGCCTGGTTTCTCCCAAGGTTTATTTTTCTCCATTAGGTCACCTGATGGGGTTTTGGTTTCCTTGCCACTGTTGCCTCTGGCTTGGCGTGCTCAGTTGGGGACACTAAATATTTCAACTAAACATCGAAATAAATCTAATTAATGAACTAAATTAACCATATAAACTAAAGTACTGATCGAATTATTGATCTAAAGCCTACACTGTCACCGTATGGAAATTGAAATGAACTGATGACATCAAATGGCTATACAGCTTATGCTGCATTATTTTCCTGTTTAACACTGTAAAGCTGCTTTGAAACAATCTGTTAAAATTGTTAAAAGCGCTATATAAATAAAGTTGACTTAACTTGACATGTAAAATAGGAAACACTCATTGACCAATATCAAATCTAAGAACACCAACAAAGCAGCATTCATCTGGGTCTTGGTACATTTCAGATCATAGCATCAGAGTAAAGTTTGGGGATTTTTTCCCCTTCCACCAGGAAATTTGTGGCATTTAAGCAATTGGTGGTTTACCTTCCTCCTTTCCCACCTTTCACACTCTGCCTATTCACATCAAACAGCCTGGATATGGGAAAGCGGGGACCATGGTGAAGGGGAAAACCCCAGCGTCTCTGTCCCCCTCAATGGAGCCACGAAAGCCCCAATGAGGGACGCGGTGGTTCAGGCCATGACCACTAACAGGCCCCCTGCTGCAAGACTGCGTAGGACGGAGTTAAGGATCTGGCGGTTAACTGATGGAGACGCGGCTCACGGAAGTAGACTGGTTCCCCTAGCGGACACAGAGGAAGCACCTCATGCCCCAATGCCTATTAAAGCCAATTAGAGAGAGTTTGAATGTGGGCCAGTCTGGCCCCTGTTTTAGTGTTCAGTTTGAGAGAATCATCAGTTAGGATGTTCTGCTAATGTGGTTGTACACATGCTACTATAAATAAATACCGGACTGCATATTTGGACATCAACCCCCGGTTTCACAGACAATGCTTAAGCTAATCCTAGACTAAAATGCATGTTTGAGCTATTTTAACTGAAAGAATCTTGCACTGACAAATCTTAAAATATGTCAGTGGCATTGTTTTTTCTCAAGATGCACACCAGTAATGTTTTTTTCATGGGGACGTTTATAAAAGTTACTTAAATGTCCTAATTGAACTAAGGCCTAATCCTGGCTTAGTCTAAGCCCTGTCTGTGAAACCGGGCCCAAGAGTATTTATTAAGTCACCCTTAAAGGGATAGTTCACCCAAAATATTCTGTCAAGTTATTCCAAGCCTCTAAAGCCCTATTGGGACGGTAATTGTTTCTCGTGTGGTCATAAGGCATCTTCATCATTGACAGGGGCTAGTCAGTGATTTTATTGCCGTGTGAATCCAGAATTTCTGTGTTTTTCTCCCACCACCCGTGGAAAAATCCCCGGCCGTAGAATTACCTCCTGTTTTAGACAAACACTGAGGTCGTGTGGTGATTTAATTGTCTCTTGAGTTTTCAAGAATATATCACTTCAAAATTCACTGTTTATATCCTTTTTGACCCCTGCAGAGCACCGTACGGTTGCGCTTCGCTGTCATTTGGATGCATTTTAAAGATCTAGACAAGAGCAATATATTTCATCACCGCTCAAAAGAGAAAGAGAAGAAAAGCATGTTAACATTAGAAATGGGCCGTTATTACGGCAGCGATTATATATGTTATGTGAATAAGAGGCGGTATTCACTTGTTCCCGCTCATTTCCATGTGGAATAAAATGACATCCTTTATTCTGAGATCAAATACTAAACAGAAAACCATTTGAACTGTAACGTGCGTCTATATATTGTCCTATTTTTAAAGAGATTTAAATAATAAAATAACAATTAGGATATTATTTTCCTATTATTAAATTAAATATGCATTTATTCTTATTATGCAGTCCCTCCAGAAAAACGTGATTATGCGATCGCGTGATTTAACGCATAATCAGCCAAAGTCCGCATTTTTATGCGGGGGCCGCATTTTTTCAAATACACCGCACTTTTGCCGCATAAATTGCCTATTTCTGTGTGCAAAATATGCGGGGCTAGCATGATTTCATAATCGTTGCAAAAAAAGTCATATATATATATAAGCAGAAAGTTGAAATTTTTTTGTTTACTTCACACAAGAGCCGCCATTTCCACCTGTTGCCATGGGAACGTTTTGAAGTGACGTAATTACCCGACAAGAACGTCATCGAAAACCTACAAACCCCGTGGAGAAACCATAGATATCAGAGAAACCATGATGAAGCGCAAACTCCCATTTGCCAACAAAAATAACAGCAAAAGACGCGCAAAGCAGTTTCCCGGTGTGATGACCGATTTCAAAACACAGCATCATGAAGCTTTGAAGCGTTATGAATCAGTGAGTCGATTCAGCGGTTTGAAGCGTTATGAATCAGTGAGTCGATTCAGCGGTGTGAAGCGTTATGAATCAGTGAGTCGATTCAGTGGTTTGGATCGCCAAAGTCACGTATTTCAGCAGTTTGACACGCGATCCGAATCATGAATCGACTCGCTGATTCATAGCATCATGATGCTGTGTTTTGAAATCGGTCATCACTATATAAGTCGTTATTTAGTTTTTTTTTGCGCACAAAAACTATTCTCGTCGCTTCATAAAGTTATTGTAGAGCCACTGTAGTGAGATGGACTTTGTATCGACGTCTTTAGTGCCTTTTATGGGTCTTGAGAGTGTAAAGTGCATTGAGCCAATGGAGGCCTTTCTGAGCCATCGGGTTTCAACATAAATATCTTCATCTGTGTCTGAGGATGAACGGAGGTCTGACGGGTGTCCAACGACATGAGGGGACGTCATTAATGACAGAATTATCATTTTTGGGTGAACTAACCCTTTAAGAGATTGCACTTTGTGCATTGGAAGCACTCAAATGTCTGTTTTGTAAAGCTACCTCTGTAAAACAGGAAGTTATTTATTCATTTTTTCAGAAGTTGTAGCATATTCCTTTTGTAAAGCTACAGAACTTGTTTGACTCCATGTTTTGTAAATTTGAGCCGTGTGTTTATTAAGGTCTTCAATAAAACAAGATGAGAACTTAAATATTCCCAGCACTTTCTGTGCTGTAGTGCTTTTTTTCTCTTTTTCATCAAACCGCAGTTTTTGCAAGTTCCCGCAATTTCATCGCATAAAATTGCATAAATATCCCACATTTTTCATCGCATTTTTTAAGAAAACATGCCGCATAATCAAGGATTTTTGCCCGCAACAATCACAAAAAAAGCTGCATTTTCCTGGAAGGACTGATTATGCCAAGCATATGACATGTTATTTACAGCAGTCAATCATATTATTGAGCACGTGAGCAGGTTCCCGATCACAAAAGCTCCTCCACCGTCAATAGATCACCATCCGAATGCACGAGTTTTATCACTGAGGTGGCATGCAAATGTATTTTTACGGACGTCCACGTGAGAAACAATTACCGTCTGAATAGGGCTTATGAATTTCTTTCTGCTGCTGAACACAAAAGAAGATATTTTGAAGACTATGGGTAACCAAACAGCTGATGAACCCTGTTGGACTTCCAAGCAAAATATCTATTTTTGAATCATTTAAAACCAAAGAAACACCTTTCTGGGAAAAGTGTGTTTTTCTAACCATTGTCTAGTCTTGACACATGAACACGAAAGACACTGGCAGCGCAGTGGAGATGGTATGTTCATTGCTCACAATTGTCAATACATTCCCTCACATCATAATTGACATGATTCACGTTGTGGGAACCTCAACAAAAGCGAGATTAACAGAAAGATGGGTGGAATTCCAACAGTGAGTCAGAGTCATTTCAGGTTCACCCACACAACCAATAAACCACATAACCTCTGTAGTATCAACCCATCATCTGTCCTTCACTGACAGACTGCAATTTCTCATACGAAGTATAACACCACACAAATGTTGTGACAGAAAAATTAAAACACATGCTGGGACTACAGTGAATAGTTTATGAATTAATTTTCGGCCATGTGTCATACAATCTCAGACATAAAGAGAAACCTCTGAAGGACTCAACACATTTGGCAGCTGTGCAAACCTGACAGGAGCCGTGAGTCACGCTCATCACTCGCACTGTCCCAAACTGAACTCTGAATGTAAATATGAGATCAGGAAATTCAACACTTGTTGATCGCATTAGTGGATTCGTCAATCAACTTCCCAACACTGAACACAACTGACTTGAGGAGATATGGGTCAACAGTTTAATTATAATGCAGTTCAACAAGGCTGTTTACACTCTCTAATCTCATATAAACTAGTTTTGATGCGTTAATCTTTTTAATTAGCCTACTTCAAACTGTAATTCAACTGTGATTCACACTCAGAGCATTTGTGCTTTTCCGCTTGTGTAAAATATAATAAATCAGTTTTGCATTACAGGTGAACATGTGAACAATAGTCGATTAACTACAGTACATTAAGACATCTGCTTTGTATTACAAGTTTTTTGATGTTATGTTTAAATATGCATTGCAAACAAGGCATTATCTAATTAAATATGCCCTAATTTGCATAGCAGAATTCTGAACATTGGATAAAGCCAGGTTTTATGCAGAGGAGATGTTGGATTTCTCTTTTTATTACAGAAAATACAGGTGAAAAAAAGTCCTACAGTTTTATCAGCAGCTAGTGTTGTAGTCTTAAGAACATTTTTTGAAGGTCTTGGTCTCAACCACATTTGCACTCCGTCTTGTCTTGGTCTCAGACTAAGAGGACTCTGGATTTTGTTTCAAGACCGGTCAAGACCACAACTGCTGGATATTACTAAATTGCCAGTGCATTGTCTGATTTATTTATTAACATCATTAATGTGATTCGATGTGACACTTCAGATGCAATCAATAACTTTTTATTTATTTATTTATGTATTTATGTATTTATTTATTTATTTATTTATTTATTTATTGTGCCGATTCAGAAATGTATTAGGGATTGTGTAAAAAATGTCACCAACAATACAAATGCTCACAAAATTCAAGATATTGTTGCAAAAAGTTCTTGTATGAGATTTGGATTTATAACATGTGATATAATTAACCAAGAGCAAGAGAGCTGTTTTCACAAATTTGAGCATGACTGTGAACATGATATTGCTTTAATGTATATATTTTTTAACGTTCTCCTCAACATTATTTAAGCATTTGCAATTTACCAATTCAGATCTTCTGTATCACCTCTGTAGCGTAAAAATGAATGTCGTTGTTAATGATTTTATTTGATTGGTAACAGCTTTATATAGTGTCTTAATCTAATTATATTTATTATAAGCCATTTATTACAAGTTATAAGTCATTTCTCAGGTGGTAATGTGGATCTCTATGAATTCAAGGAGTGCTGGTCTGGTCTTGGCTCTGTCTCGTCCTGACTTGGTCTTGGTCGTGTCTTGGTCTCAACACACATTGGTCTTGGTCTCAACCCCTCAAAGTCTTGGTCTTGTCTTGGTCTCAACCCCTCAAAGTCTTGGTCTTGTCTTGGTCTCAGCCCCTCAAAGTCTTGGTCTTGTCTTGGTCTCAACCCCTCAAAGTCTTGGTCTTATTTTGGTCTCAGCCCCTCAAAGTCTTGGTCTTGTCTTGGTCTCAACCCCTCAAAGTCTTGGTCTTATTTTGGTCTCAACCCCTCAAAGTCTTGGTCCTGTCTTGGTCTCAACCCCTCAAAGTCTTAGTCTTATTTTGGTCTCAACCCCTCAAAGTCTTGGTCTTATTTTGGTCTCAACCCCTCAAAAGTCTTGGTCTTGTCTTGGTCTCAACCCCTCAAAGTCTTGGTCTTGTCTTGGTCCCAACCCCTCAAAGTCTTGGTCTTATTTTGGTCTCAACCCCTAAAAGTCTTGGTCTTGTCTTGGTCTCAACCCATCAAAGTCTTGGTCTTGTCTTGGTCTCAACCCCTCAAAGTCTTGGTCTTGTCTTGGTCTCAACCCCTCAAAGTCTTGGTCTTATTTTGGTCTCAACCCCTCAAAGTCTTGGTCTTATTTTGGTCTCAACCCCTCAAAGTCTTGGTCTTATTTTGGTCTCAACCCCTCATAGTCTTGGTCTCAACCCCTCAAAGTCTTGGTCTTGTTTTGGTCTCAACACACATTGGTCTTGGTCTCAACTTGGTCTCAGATTAGGTGGTCATGACTACAACACTATAAGCAGCTCTCACGTTTCTCCAGAGCTCATTTACTATCCTCCATCCCCAGCTCCCCTTCTCGTCCAGTCAGGATTTGGTATTCTAATTCCCCTTGAATCAGACTAAATTCCCAAATTTATGTGCTACTTGGCTGTCGGATGGACCCAGACTTTGGACCCAGACGCTGCTGAGCCAACTCTGCAGTCTGCTTTCATCGCCACTAGTTGGTCGGCATCGGCTTGGTGTGTTCCTTGTGTGTTTAGGGGGGTTATTGCTGCTCTCCCTGCTAGGCTGTATGGATGTGCAGCGAGTCAATCAAGCATCTTTGACAATAGTGGTCCTGACAGAAGTGTCGATTTCTAGCTCAGTGCATGTGAAAATTTCGTTTTTTACATTTGTATAATAATACAGATTTAAATTTCTGTTGGCCCAGTTTGCCAGAAGTTGAAGCTTGAACTTGCCCTAGTAAAACTTATCGAATATCATTTTTGTTATTATTTTAAGAATATTAGTAATAAATTAATTGTATTTTGGTAACATAAGTATTAGAAATATATGTATATGTACATTTCTATTTGTTATTTTTTTACCATAAATAATTTATTAGGTTTTTAATTTGCAATAGCAGCTGAAAATTAAGCAACTATAATTTAACTCTTTGACGGTTATAAATTCATCAACACTTCTGGTGGTAGAAACGACATATGATGATAATTTTCAACTCATTCTAACCGATGCTTCCAAGACTCGATTTCTGCGTTAGCCAGTTAAATGCCACGGAAACATATTTAATTCAGTCCTGCAAATGCTGTTAAGGTTTGTAGTATCTGATGCCTGTCAAACTTTGATATTATAAAATATTATGAACATTTCGCACACACAAACACATGGTGCACACAAATCAGATTCAAAATGTTAACTAACTTGTAGATACAAATAAATCTAAGAAAACTCACGAGTGGTATGTGTACTGACAGGCAGCCAAAACGCTTCCCATCCCCACCCCAGCTCCCCACCACATGTGTTTAATGTGCTGTCAGCGCAAACACACATTTACATGCACTAAACATGTCAATCTGCCCTGACAGTGTAATCTCCTGAGATTGTAATGATGAGCTGTTAAGAGACTGAATGGATCAGGACACTATTTCAGAGAAGAAAAAATACCTAGAGTGAAAATGACAGGTGAAAAGTGCCATTATGAGAGCTTTCACTGATCACAGAAACATGAGGTTACACAGGCAATATCTCTCACAAGATAAAACAAGTTCAAAGGCAGATGTTTCCACACAGATTCTGCGGCTGTGCGTGGGGCAGATGATCTGTGTAGGCAATAAATTGTGTTGACCCAACTAAACTTTCTTTAATTTATTTATGTAAAGGTAAAGAATTTGTTTATTGAGTGTATTTTTTTCCGTGAATCCAGTTAATGCAGTACCTCTATATATTTAAATAATACTAATAATACCTTAATAAATAAATGACAAATAAATAAATCTAATGGCTCTTGGTGGGATATGCACTAGCAATAGATTTTGAAAATCTAATCAGTGTATTACCAGTAAAAATAACATATTCTTATTTTCTTGCTGCTATACATGAACATTATGGGCTCTATCATACACCCGATGCAATGCAACACCTGGTGCAACACAAGTGTTTTTTGTTAGTTTCAGCTCGACGTAGTTTTCATTTTCATGTCCAGCGTCACGTTTAAATATCAAATTCACTGGCGCATCTGTTCACCCATGGGCGTCTGGTCTTGTGTTGCTATTGTGAGGAACTGAAAACCACTGACCATTGACCAACACAAACCTGCTCTAAAGTCAATAGTGCAGTATTTGTGTGTTATTTAAAGGGTGTGTTAGTAATATGAGCCTATAGGCGGTGCACAACACAGCGTACACTCTGCTTATTACACACACAGGGATGCGCAGCAGCACACACACACACACACGAGATGAGAGATGAGTCAAGATGGCGCCGAGGATGGCCGCTACGTCGCGAGCTCTGCTAGAACATTGTAGTTTTTTGTTTGTTCTGTTTATAGTTTTTGTGTTTTTTGTCTTGGATGTTGTCTGCCTTACTACGTACGACAGACAGACACTTTTGGACATTGGTTCGGCAATCGCACACCGAAAACCGGACTTTAAATTCTTCAGTGACGAACCGCCGTTTACAAACACAGCATCGGATCCCTTTGTCTGGACGGCCCGACCGCGCAAACGCAGCCGGAGAAGAGGGAAGAGAGCCGGCGTACTCATTAGAGTAAGACGCCGCGCAAACCGACCCCCGCTTCCCAGTATTTTACTGGCTAATGTTCAGTCTCTGGACAATAAACTCTGCGAGCTGAGAGCACGGATCTCTTTCCAACGAGAGACGAGGGACTGCTGCATTATCTGCCTTACAGAAACTTGGATGTCCGCTGAGATTCCAGATTCGGCCATCGAAACCGCGGGGTTCTCCGTGCATCGAATGGACAGAGAAAAAGATCTCTCCGGGAAAAGCAAAGGCGGGGGTGTGTGTTTTATGATCAACCGATCCTGGTGTGATCAGAGGAACGTACATTCTATCAAGTCTTTCTGTTCTCCTGATCTGGAATTTCTCATGCTTCTGTGCCGACCATTCTGGCTACCGAGGGAATTCACCGCGGTCATCATCACAGCTGTGTATATTCCCCCGCAAGCCGACACAGACCGGGCACTAAAGGAACTGTATAGGACAGTGAGTGAGCAGGAAACCGCGCATCCTGAGGCCGCGTTTATTGTGACCGGGGACTTTAACAAAGCCAACTTCAAGCGCATCGCACCCAAATACCACCAACATGTTAACTTCAACACGCGAGGGAACCGCGTCTTAGATCACTGCTACTCTCCCTTCAAGGATTGTTACAAGTCCCTCCCGCGCCCACCATTTGGCAAATCGGATCATGCTTCCATCCTCCTTTTGCCCGCTTATAGGCAAAGACTCAAACAGGAAGCACCCGCCCTCAGAACCATCCAGTGCTGGTCGGACCAATCAGACTCTATGCTCCAAGACTGTTTTGATCACGCGGACTGGGAGATGTTCCGGTCGGCCTCTGATGACGACATCGAGGTTTACGCTGATAGCGTAACGTGTTTCATCAGTAAGTGCGTAGAAGACGTTGTTCCGACCAAAACAATACGGCTGTACCCAAACCAGAAGCCGTGGCTAAATGGGGATGTTCGCGCGGCACTCAATGCGCGCACCTTCACCTTTAACTCCGGCAACGCGGAGGAGCATAAACAAGCAAGTTATGCCCTCCGGAAAACCATCAGAGCAGCAAAACGCCAGTACAGGGACAAGATTGAAGGACAGTTCAACACCACCGACTCCAGAAGCATGTGGAGGGGAATTAACACCATCACGGACTATAAAGGGAACACAAACTCCACCGTGAACACCGCTGCCTCTCTCCCGGACGAGCTCAACACCTTCTATGCTCGCTTTGAGGGAACTAACACCGCCCTCGCGGAGAGAGCGCTCGCGGCTGAAGATACAGAGGTTAGTGCACTCTCCGTATCTGTCGCGGATGTAACCCGATCCTTCCGGCGGGTGAACGTCCGTAAAGCTGCGGGTCCAGACGGCATTCCCGGCCGTGTGATCAGAGCGTGCGCGCACCAACTGGCTGGAGTTTTCACGGACATTTTTAACCTGTCCCTCTCCCTGTCTGTGGTCCCCACATGCTTTAAAACGTCCACTATTGTTCCTGTACCTAAGCAATCAAAAACCACCTGCTTAAACGACTGGCGTCCTGTTGCTCTTACCCCCATCATCAGTAAATGCTTTGAGAGACTAGTCAGAAACCACATCTGCTCTGTTCTCCCCCCCTCACTGGACCCACTGCAGTTTGCATACCGCACAAACCGCTCCACTGATGATGCCATTTCATCCACTATACACACTGCTCTCTCCCACCTGGAAAAGAGGAACACATATGTGAGAATGCTGTTTGTGGACTACAGCTCAGCATTCAACACCATTGTGCCCTCCATACTTGACATTAAACTCCGGGCTCTAGGCTTAAACAGCTTGTTATGCAGCTGGATCCTGGACTTCCTGTCAAACAGACGCCAGGTGGTCAGAATGGGCAGTAACATCTCCTCATCACTGACTCTCAACACTGGAGCCCCTCAGGGCTGCGTTCTCAGCCCACTCCTGTACTCTTGTACACACATGACTGTGTGGCAACCCACAGCTCCAACACCATCATCAAGTTTGCTGACGATACGACGGTGGTAGGTCTTATCACCGACAATGATGAAACGGCCTACAGAGAGGAGGTGCACACTCTGACACGGTGGTGTCAGGAGCACAACCTCTCCCTCAACGTCAGCAAGACCAAGGAGCTGGTGGTCGACTTCAGGAGGAATGAGAGAGAACACCGCCCCATCACCATCGATGGAGCACCGGTGGAGAGAGTCAGCAGCTTCAAGTTCCTCGGTGTCCACATCACAGAGGAACTCTCATGGTCCGTCCACTCCGAGGCCGTTGTGAAGAAGGCTCATCAGCGCCTTTTCTTCCTGCGACGGCTGAGGAGGTTTGGAATGAACCGCCACATCCTCACACGCTTCTACACCTGCACCATCGAGAGCCTGCTGACTGGCTGCATCACCACCTGGTACGGCAACAGTACCGCCCGCAGCCGCAAAGCCCTGCAAAGGGTAGTGCGCACGGCCAGCTGCATCATCGGAGGTGAGCTTCCCTCCCTCCAGGACATTTACGCCAGGCGGTGTGTGAAGAGAGCTCAGAGGATCATCAGAGACTCTAGCCACCCGAACCATGGGCTGCTCTCACTGCTGCCATCAGGCAGACGGTACCGCAGCATCAGAACACGCACCAGCCGACTTCAGAACAGCTTCTTCCCACAAGCAATCAGACTACTTAACTCCTGATCCATCAGTATCATAACACACTCTGGACAGAATATCACTCAGCACAACCCACTGTAGATACACACACATTATATACACATTTATTTATCATACAGCATCTATTGCACTTTGGATTTCAATTTTTCAATCTGTGAATAATATTTTATACTGTACATTGTATATTATTATTATTATTATTATTATAGCGTAATGTATATTGTTTAGTGTATGTTTAGTGTATATTGTTTAAAGTATATGTATATTGTAAGTATGTGTATATTGTTTAAAGCTGTGAGAATACACTCACATTGTGTAAATTATTTATTGTTTATTGTAGTGCATTCTGTGCTGTGAGTAATTGTGTGCGCATCAGATGTGTAATCTGTTGTTGCTTAAATGTTGTACATGTCATGTCATGACTACTATGTTGCTCGGAACTGCACCTAAGAATTTCACCTGCTGTTGCACTTGTGTATATGGCTGTGTGACAAATAAAGTGATTTGATTTGATTTGATTTGACACACACATTGATTATTACACACACACAGGGACGCGCAGCAGCACACACACACACACACTCTGATTATTACACACACAGGGACGCGCAGCAGCACAAACACATTTTTAAATATTAAAAATAAAAAGATTGGTCGAGAAGCATTCAATCTTTCCACTCGCAAATTCCCACATGCGTGAGCGCAACTGGCTTTTAAAGGGAATGGGAGATTCTGATTGGTTTATTGCAAGTTACGCCTAAAACACACCCATGACTCATTAAAGGGATTGTTTGCCCAAAAATGAAAATGACCCCTTGATTTACTCTCCCTCAAGTCGTGTGTATGACATTATTTTTTCAGACGAATAAAATCATAGTTATATATTTAAAAAGAATCCTGGCTGTTCCAAGCTTTATAATGGCAGTGAATTGTTTGGTCATTTTTCAAGTCCATATAAGTGCATCCATCCATCATAAAAGTGCATCCATCCATCTTTAAAGTGCATCTCTCCATCTTAAAAGTGCATCTATCCATCATAAAAGTGCATCCATCCATCATAAAAGTGCATCCATCCATCTTTAAAGTGCATCTCTCCATCTTAAAAGTGCATCTATCCATCATAAAAGTGCATCCATCCATCATAAAAGTGCATCCATCCATCTTTAAAGTGCATCTCTCCATCTTAAAAGTGCATCTATCCATCATAAAAGTGCATCTATCCATCTTAAAAGTGCATCCATCCATCATAAAAGTGCATCTATCCATCATAAAAGTGCATCTATCCATCATAAAAGTGCATCTATCCATCTTAAAAGTGCATCCATCCATCATAAAAGTGCATCTATCCATCATAAAAGTGCATCTATCCATCATAAAAGTGCATCTATCCATCTTAAAAGTGCATCCATCCATCATAAAAGTGCATCTATCCATCATAAAAGTGCATCTATCCATCATAAAAGTGCATCTGTCCATCATAAAAGTGCATCCATCCATCATAAAAGTGCATCTATCCATTATAAAAGTGCATTTGTCCATCATAAAAGTGCATCTATCCATTATAAAAGTGCATCTGTCCATCATAAAAGTGCATCCATCTACCATAAAAGTGCATCTATCCATCATAAAAGTGCATCTATCCATCTTAAAAGTGCATCTATCCATCATAAAAGTGCATCTGTCCATCATAAAATTGCATCTATCCATCATAAAAGTGCATCCATCCATCATAAAAGTGCATCTATCCATTATAAAAGTGCATCTGTCCATCATAAAAGTGCATCTATCCATCATAAAAGTGCATCTATCCATCATAAAAGTGCATCTATCCATCATAAAAGTGCATCTGTATCATATAACTGCTCCACATGGCTCCAGGGGTTAATAAAGGCCTTCTAAAGCGAAGTGGCGCATTTGTGTGAGAAAAATATCCATATTTAAAACTTTATAGACTAAAATAACTAGCTTCCGGCGGTCAGCGGTACGCAAGTCACTGCCATTATAAAGCTTGGAGGAGCCAGGACATTTTTAATATAACTCTGATTGTGTTCGTCTGAAAGAAGAATGTCATATACACCTAGGATGACTTAAGGGTGAGTAAATCATGGGCTAATTTTCATTTTAGGGTGAACTATCCCTTTAAGAGACTAAGTACAACCCTTTTGGACCATACGCCTGGCATGCCGACCGTTTTTTTCCGTCGTTAAACTAGCAAAAGGGAATTCGGACGCGCCCTAAGTGCACCTGCGCCATGAGCTTCAGACCATGAGCAAAGATCGGTAAAATAGGGCCCTATATCAGCAATGTCCAATACAGTTTCCCACTGTGAATTTGACAAAATGTGCCCCAGTCTCTTCCCTCCTATTGGTATTTGCTACATTAAATTACTGCTCAATTGCATAAAGCCAAATGCTCTTTGACTGTCGCAACGGTCATTGTTTATGGGGTTTTCGTGTGCTATTAAGGTGAGAAGCGAGACAGGTTAGAGACGGGTTTGGTGTATAGTTAGGTTTAAGGGTGGGTTAAAGGGTAAGGGAAGGGTCAACAGTGTAATTATAGATGTAATTACAGACATTATTTACAGATGTAATTACATGCAGGTATTTCGTAATATAAGCAAAATGTAAAAACATTTATGTACACAATAAATGCATTGTATCAAATGATTAATTTAAAGACACTTAATATAAAATAGGAATGTTGATCAAATTGCAATTGCTTAGCTTTGCTGCTACAACTCATCCTTCATAGAAAACTGGGGGAGACTGCAGGGCAGGCTCTGAACTGTCCTTCAGACAAACTCTCATGAAAGTGCTCTGAGCAAAAATGTACTTTGCATGAATTATGAAAAACATTATCTAGATTTTTTTAAGATTCTTTTTATTACTTTAATATGATGCTAAAATTGAAGTTTTATTTAAATATTATTTAACTGTCCACGTATGTGGACACCACGCAACAAAGGCGTAAAATGCCATCATAAAAGTGCATCCATCCATCATAAAAGTGCATCTATCCATCATAAAAGTGCATCCATCCATCTTAAAAGTGCATCTATCCATCTTAAAAGTGCATCTATCCATCATAAAAGTGCATCTATCCATCATAAAAGTGCATCTGTCCATCATAAAAGTGCATCTGTCCATCATAAAAGTGCATCCATCCATCCTAAAAGTGCATCTATCCATCATAAAAGTGCATCTATCCATCATAAAAGTGCATCCATCCATCATAAAAGTGCATCTGTCCATCATAAAAGTGCATCTGTCCATCATAAAAGTGCATCTATCCATCTTAAAAGTGCATCCGTCCATCATAAAAGTGCATCAGTGCATCTATCCATCATAAAAGTGCATCTGTATCATATAACTGCTCCACATGGCTCCAGGGGTTAATAAAGGCCTTCTGAAGCGAAGTGGCGCATTTGTGTAAGAAAAATATCCATATTTAAAACTTTATAGACTAAAATAACTAGCTTCCGGCGGTCAGCGGTACGCAAGTCACTGCCATTAGAAAGCTTGGAGGAGCCAGGACATTAAAAATTGAAGTTTTATTTAAATATTATTTAACTGTCCACGTATGTGGACACCACGCAACAAAGGCGTAAAATGGGACAAAAAGCCACAGATGACAATATGGAACATTGTGTTTTTATGATGTCATGTTATGCTATGTATATCAGCTCAGTTATTAAAAACGCTAATATTACAATATTACAACGATAAAACACACATTGTAGGATCTAGAATGGTAGTTACATATATATGCGGAAACCTAGCAGCAATATGGACTGGGCTTTGCTGGCACACACTCCTCATCACTGCTGTCACACACACACACACACACACACACACACACACACACACACACACACACACACACACACACACACACACACACACACACACACACACACACACACACACACACACACACACACACACACACACACACACTGTCCTCTGGGATATTCGCTATTATTCTGTAATGAGTGCTTGACCTGTGCTGTCCCTGTTTGGAAGGCAAAATGCAAATTTGTTTCGGTATGTATGTGTAAAGTTGCCATTTAATGCTGTAATATGTAATTTTGAATGGTTATTTGTGTTGATATATTTGTTAAATGTCTGTTTCATTACAATATAAGACAATTCAAAACATATTTGCAAAAATAGAACAGATATACTAGCAGGTTACAGAAATCAGACTTTATGCAATCTGACTCCACTGTTGCATGTTAGTTTTTGGTGTTTTTTGTTTTTAGCTCAATTGACCTCCTTGTATAAAAGTTTTTCACAGATATGCCTGGGGCATTTGGCACATGTCTATCACTGTCAGCCATCTTGGATTAATGATGTCCTCAAGCAATGAACATTTGGAATACAAGACAACAGCCAATGTCACAACATTGCTGTCAATCTACTGACACTGCCCACAAGTGGTTTGGAGAAAATGACCATGATAAATGAACCCTAAATGGAGTTAAATTAACTGTCCCCAAATGTGGACACCATACATGAAAAGGTTGGGTTTGTTCACCCAAAAATGAAAATTCTGTCATTAATTACTTACCCTCATGTCGTTGGACACCCGTAAGACCTCATCGTTCACGTTCATCTTCGGAACACAAATGAAGATATTTTAGTTGAAACCCGATGGCTCAGAAAGGCCTCCATTGGCACAGTGTACTTTACACTCTCAAGACCCATAAAAGCTACTAAAGACGTCGTTACAAAGTCCATCTCACTACAGTGGCTCTACAATAACTTTATGAAGCGACGAGAATAGTTTTTGTGCGCAAAAAAAATGTGGATCGCCAAAGTCACATGATTTCAGCAGTTTGGCGGTTTGACACGCGAGCCGAATCATGATTCGACTCACTGATTCATAACGCTTCGAAGCTTCAAGGGTAACTTCAGTGATTTAGCATTAGGTTTTGTATCAGTAGAAACCCGGTAGTATATTCAAATTATGGTACTTTTCCCCCTCAAATCCCCCTGAGACGAGATAATTATGTATTTTATTACTGTAAAAAAAAATTGGCCAGAGGCTAAAGACTACAGCCACTAGATGGAGCTGTTCCGCATGTTATCAACCCATCCATAGGGGAGATATCTCACCTTAGGGCGGAGCTGAGGTGGCGTGATGACTAAAAGACAGCAGATAAACGGCTATCCACCTGTCACTCAAAGTGGCCACACCCTTAATTATGCAGAACTTTAATGGTTTATATAATGTAAACGAATGAGTTATAAAAAAATTCACCCCCCTCACAGTCGCCATGAAGGGCAAAATTAGCCGTATAGACCAAAACCACAATTTGTACCAGACTGTAAACATGTGTTCTTCTGCTGTAAAGTTGGGCATTTTAACATGAGCTCAATGAGATTCTGCTCCTTCTGGAGTCTGTCTATAGTGGCCACTCGATGAATTACAGTTTAAGTCACTTCTGTATCGGTTTCAAGAGAAACTGCGGGAGGAGCCGCTTGGATCTCACACACAGAATGTAAAACACAGACGGCCGCACGGACATTCATAACGATGCGATGCAGAGCAAAGTGAGTGTTTCAACTTTTCAATGAATTCCTGGTATAGTTTAGCTCCCATATGCGATCTGAAAACGTGCCAGACTGGCGCTTAACGTTAGCTCAGCTCTGCTCAGCTCTTCGTGAGGAATGAAATCTGACACGGCTGCGTCTGTGCCGTGACTTTCGTTCGACTCACTCACACTTTATTGAAAAGACACGTTCAGTTTTTAACTGTAATGTTTATTCTCTAACTGAACGAAATTATTGTATTACTATGAAGATCAAAACGACGGTGTACTGAGTGGCCAAGCAAGTGCATTCTGGGAGTTGTCTTTCATCCACATCCACTTTTCTCAGTCTCTACTGCATAAATGACCCAGTTTAAATACAAAGCTTAATGCTAAATCACTGAAGTAACCCTTTCATGATGCCGTGTTTTGAAATCGGTCATCACTATATAAGTCGTTATTTAGGTTTTTTTTTTGCGCACAAAAACTATTCTCGTCGCTTCATAAAGTTATTGTAGACCCACTGTAGTGAGATGGACTTTGTATCGACGTCTTTAGTGCCTTTTATGGGTCTTGAGAGTGTAAAGTGCATTGAGCCAATGGAGGCCTTTCTGAGCCATCGGGTTTCAACTAAAATATCTTCATTTGTGTCTGAAGATGAACGGAGGTCTGACGGGTGTCCAACGACATGAGGGGACGTCATTAATGACACAATTTTCATTTTTGGGTAAACTTACCCTTTAAGTGCTTTGGATATAGGGGAGCGCGGGGCACAACCTAACGCGGGATTAGTTGTAACACGCACATGTTTTAACCCTTTCCACACATGCCAGAATGACGAAACTTAGATATTTACTAGTTGCCATAATCAACATTATTTAGAGAAAAAATAGCGCCAAAATTAAAAAATCTCTGGAAGATATCACTGAACATGTATTTAACCATAGCAAAAGTAAATTTCTAACTTAAGTTTAGTTTTCATCTCTGTTTTTTGTGTTTATTTAAAATAAGACAAATCCGATATTATTGTAATCTTCTATCTGTTATTTAACAGTTGATGGTTCTTTAACGCTGATCTAACAGCAGAAGACACGAGCCGCGGTTTACATCCCAGTTGCGCAGATGGGGTGTGTGTTAACACTGCGTTACAATGAGCCCCTATTAGAAATATGCCATTATATTCTATACTTTTATGAATTATTTTGAGAAACCATGAGAAAAGGGTGAATAATGACTGAGAGTCAATGTTCAGAAATTATTCATTATTATTATGTTTTGAACTGTTTTGCTGTATTTAGCGATGTGTTTGTAGTCAAACTCAAAAATGAGTATATTTTGAATAATTAAAAAATGCCATTATTTTATTTTAAAAAGTTAATAATTGTATTTTGTTGACAAAATATTTTAGTTTGTCTTTTTTGATTATATCAGGTGACATTTTAAGCTGTTATTGGTCATGTTACAATGTCCCCCACCTATGGGGCATGTTGTCACATTTCACTTCCATTCTTTCGGGGTAAATCAAGAAAATAGTATACACTGTATTAATGAAACAAAACCACATAATTGTACTAGACATGTGTGCAATTAATGTGGGAAACAATATATACTCTGAACCCCAAGTGGATTTACAAAAACTGAGAAAGTCAAAAAGCGTTAGGTTGTGCCCCGCTCTCCCGTACCACCTTACCACCAGTTTCCTTTTCATCAGTGTGCCACGTAAATCTTCTTGCACCTTATGCACCGAAAGCTGCATTGTAATCACACCACCAATGCTTCGCAAGAATATTCAAAAGTCACCTAATAAACTCTCAAAATGCTTTTACAAAAATTCAAAATCAATTGGCAGCTGAACAGGAGGCACACAGGCTAAAGAATGCGAGTTAATGAATCATTATTAACTGAATGTGAATCTGAATGGGGGAAAGAAGATGGAGACCCAAGGGGCATGGAGGTATGTGGCTCTTCTCCAGCTCGTCTCCGGCATGGGCCACGGCACGTATCAAAGGCCCGGGGGATTGCTGACAACCAGCGGCTTCCAAAATGAAAAGAGGAAACTCAGCGGATTTGCTTGTGCGCAACATCAAAGGCCTGAGATAGAAAGACAATTTCCACTCAAGATTTTCTATTTAGATGTTATTGGGCTAGTGGCACCAGCGGTACAGGACGTTTGTCTCACAGTCACACGTCTTGAATGGGAAGTTTGGGGGGGATTTTGTCTCCTGTTGAGCTTGGCACCTAATTAAATCCTGCCATTCCTGATTATGACTGAAAACATCAAATGGAAATGATGTTTAGTGCAGGCTCTCTGAATCTGATAAAGTGTTTGTTTGTGCTTCTGATTCGCATCTAGGCCGTTAGTTGTTAAAAGCCCTCTGCAATCTCCCCTCCAGCGCAGAGCGGCAGCCGTGGCTCGCAATCATTACAGTTCATGAGCTAATAAGTGAGCAGTTGATAAGGAAGCGCGGTCGAGGTGGTAGACGTGACTGTGCGGCCCAGGGGAGTAGGCCTATACTATCAAAATCGCCACAGACTGCGCGAAACCAAAACGCTGTGTTCAAACAAGCTGACGACAGAGATCATGTGTTTGATAATGCTTGAGACATGTGACATTTTTTATTAGTATAATGAAAAATATGTTATGTTTTAGTGGACCTTAACCTTTAACAATTTCCAATAGTAAAAATCTAGTCTATTGCCAATAGTGTGTGAGAAACAAGAGCAGAACAAAGTAATAATAATAATATAATTCTGTCTATTTATGAATCCTGAGGTGGCTTGTGTGATTAGTACAGCGCCCTCCAGTGGTCTCACTTGTGCACCTAGAAAACTAAAAGAAATAAAGCACTAAGAAATGCATGATGTAAAAATGTCAATTTAAAATAATTTGGATTTTGTGTTATATACAAATAAAACTCAATCATTTAAAAACATACTGAAGGACAGTCATTCATTTAAGTGTGTTTTTCTGGTATCAGGAAATTCAGTAAAGCACATAAGGTCATTTGTACACTATAGCGTTCACAGGTATAATATTAAACAGCACAACTGTTTTCAACATTGATAATAATCATAAATGTTTCTTGAGCACCCACCGAGGGCCAGTCGTTCAAAAGTAATCTGATCGGATTTCGGCTATTGGATCGGATCAAAACTTGAAAATGAGTTGTTCGATTCTGAAATCAGATTAGATCACGAAATCCAATCTTGGGTTTGATCTGGATCAAATCATCAGTTTGTGCTGTTTAAAACTTTTTAGTAAGATTAGTAAGACTCACACACTCACACACACAATCACACTCACACACTCATCCACACGCACTCACACTCACACACACACACACACACACACACACACACACACACACACACACACACACACACACACACACACACACACACACACACACACACACACACACACACACACACACACACACACACTCACACACACACACTCACACTCTCTCACACTCACACTCTCACACAGACACACGCACACACACACACACACACACACACACACACACACACACACACACACACACACACACACACACACATGCACACACACACACACACACACACTCTCTCTCTCACACACACACACACACACACACACACACACACACACACACACACTCTCTCTCTCACACACACACACACACACTCACACTCTCTCACACTTTTTTAAATTTAATTTTTCTCTTGATTAGTTAAAGTAATAATTTAGAAGTAGACATTATTCGTCTATTGAGCCTTTCGGTAGCTTACAGTAAAAGTAAGAAAGATTGTGGCACCATAAAATAATCTTATATTTAAAGTGTTTCTTTTATCTCTTAAGACTTTTTACTTTTTATCAGTTATAAGAAATGAACCAGTCAAAAGTTCTTTGCGAGCGAATGCAAGGTTTCTCGGGTGAACGCTACGTGAAACTTTTCAGAGAGAACACAAACGCATTGAAATGTGTTTTTTTGTTTATTTTCTTCATCATGTCCCTTTAGGGCCTCCATAGAGCACTAATAATCCAGATTTGGTCATCTAAAAAAGTGTGTATCTGGATCAGGGTGATCCAATCTAAGTTTGCTTTGAAAAACCGGAACAAAAGTCAGATGGATGACCTGATCCTGGATAGCAAAACTTGAGATTTCAAAATCCAGATCATTCTGATCCAGGTTCAACTTTTTGAACAACCGCCCCCTAACCATCATATTAGAATGATTTCTGAAGGACCATGTGACACTGCTGCTGAAAATTCAGCTTTGCCATCACAAGAATAAATGACATTTTCAATCATACTAGAAATAAGTTATATTTACATGTTAATAATAGTGTTTTTACGGTATTTCGCAGCCTTGGAAAGGTAGTGTAAGTGTTACATTTCAGAGGTCACTCTGCACTTGCTCCTGAAAATCATTAGAGTATCATTACATAAACATGTCACAAAAGGTGCACTTTACCATTTCTAAAAGTCTAAAGCCCTAATCCATGTTTTACATATTTGTGAACAGGATTTAAACATCACAACAACAACCTTCGACTTCAAATACCAAGAGACTGTTGGCTTCTCAGTGTAATCTACTTGATGTGGCTTGCCTCGCTGATAAAGGATAGTTCTCATTTTAAGGACAGCATTGTTGACTAGTGTTTTGGCAATAGATAAATCTGTCAGCACATCAGGACATTTTGCACAGTGTCAGCACGGCTGTCGGGGTAAATAAATCAAGTTCCAGATAAGTGTGCCTGATCAGTAAATCACAGCCTCACAACAGGCCAGGTGGAATCTGTTTTCCGTCGGATGTCTTCAAACTGGATGCATCTAAAGCTTGAAGAGGTGAACGGACTTATCCAGAACGACAGCAGAGCATCATAAACGTTGTACTGATTCGGTCCCAAACACTAAAGCCTATAAAGAACTTTTACCGCCTCTTTGTTGATAATAGGTTGAGTGAATAAGGCATAATTGTACCATAACAATCCCACAGTTCTTGGTAGTAAAAGGAACACCTGTGTTCCCCCAATGCACTGAAGGACCATTCAGCATAAGTTATCAGCGGAAGTTGATTTAAGCTTAAAGTGATTGATATCGGCATTGAATATGCCGTGTAATAGGTGTAAAATTCCTAATAAGTCCGGCAGCACTTCTTAAGAAAGGGAATGTTATTTGTGGCTGCACATAGCACAACCGAAAGGCATCTCAGCATCACTCCAGGGGTTCCACAGAAAAGTATGTAAAGCCCTCAAGCTGCTCAATAGAGCTGATTGATCACCCCTGACAGCTTTTGATTTTTTGTATGTGTCTTTAATCCTTCATAAGGACTTAAATGCTTTGTTTAAGCTCCAAAAGAATAAATAAAATATAAGCACAACAACCATCTGCTATAACAGGCACACGCATGATATGATATACAGTATACACTACATTGCCAAAAGTTTTGGGACGCCTGCCTTTACATGCACATGACATCCCATTCAGGGTTTAATATGGAGTCGGCCCACCCTTTGCAGCTAAAACAGCTTCAGCTCTTCTGGGAAGGCTTTCCACAAGGTTTAGGAGTGTGTTTATGGGGAATCTTCTAGAAGCGCATTTGTGAGGTCAGGCACTGATGTTGGACGAGAAGGCCTGGCTCTCAGTCTCCGCTCTAATTCATCCCAAAGGTGTTGAGGTCAGGACTCTGTGCAGGCCAGTCAAACTCGCTCATCCATGTCTTTATGGAGCGACGCTTTGTGCACTGGAGCGCAGTCATGTTGGGACAGGAAGGGGCCGTCCCCAAACTGCTCCCACAAATTCAGGAGCATGAAACTGTCCAAAATGTCTTGGTGAAGCATTAAGAGTTCCTTTCACTGGAACTAAGGGGCCAAGCCCAACCCCTGAAAAAAACAACCCACACACCATAATCCCTCCTCCACCAAACTTTACACTTTACACAATGCAGTCAGGCAAGTCCCGTTCTCATACCCAGACTCGTCCATCGGATTGCCAGACAGAGAAGCGTGATTGGTCACTCCAGAGAACATGTCTCACTGCTCTAGAGTCCAGTGGTGGCATGCTTTACCCCACTGCATCCCACGCTTTGCATTGCACTTGGTGATGTAAGGCTTGGATGAGCTGCTCGGCCATGGAAACCCATTCCATGAAGCTCTACACACTGTTCTTGAGCTCATCTGAAGGCCACAGAAGTTTGGAGGTCTGGAGCTCTTGACTCTGCAGAAAGTTGCCGACTTCTGTGACCCTCAGCATGTGCTGACCCCACTCTGTGATTTTACGTGGCCTATCACTTCGTGGCTGAGTTGCTGTTGTTCCCAATTGCTTCCACTTTGTTATAACACCACTAACAGTTGAGCGTGGAATATTTAGTAGTGAGGAAATGTCCCGAATGGACTTATTGCACAGGTGTCCACCGATCACGGCCCCACGCTTGAGTTCTCTGAGCTCCTGAGAGCGGCCCATTCTCTCACTAATGTGTGTAGAAGCGTCTGCACGCCTAGTGCTTTATACACCTGTGGCCATGAAGTGACTGAACACCTGAATTCAATGATTTGGAGAGGAGTCTCAATACTTTTGGCAATATAGTGTATGTGAGGCTATTGATTAAACTTGTGATAAAGAAATGCAAATATTAGTTGATCGATAGATAGACAAAAAGACAGATAGATAAGGAAGGAGACAGAGAGAGAGAGAGAGAGAGAGAGAGAGAGAGAGAGAGAGAGAGAGAGAGAGAGAGAGAGAGAGAGAGAGAGAGAGAGAGAGAGAGAGAGAGAGAGAGACTACAATCTGGACAAGGGCCAGGTATGTGTCAGTCTGCGCCTGAGGAGCAGCGATTTCATTGATGAGACAGATGCCCCTCTTGTTTTCAAGCTTGACTACATCATCTTTGCTGATAATTGCCCTCAAGTGCCTTCTCTGAGACATCCCTCTGTCAGCAGATCACCTAACACACAGGTATGGCTTCGTGAACTGAAAGTTTTACCTTAATATTTGCATTGAAGGGCTTGAGGAGGAAAATGTAAAGATAGTTCAGAACGGGACAGATTGACAGGTCATTACATTCATTTGAGGTATTACATAACATTCAGAATCATCAAGTATGTTACATGAAATCAATCAAATATTTATGCATTTGCAACTATTTGATTGTATTTAAATCATCATACTCAAAATGTTTCAGTAAAATGCAGTAATTGTGAAACTGTGAAAACAATCAGTTAAAATGTATGAGAATGGTTTAATAAATAATAGATCGGATGATAAATATATAACCCTGATTACTGTGTATTTAAAACACATTTAGTTGATTTTTATTACTACATAGATCTCATTCTTTCTTGTGCCATTATGCACATTAAGTGTATTTGTTTATGTTAAAACTGTCTAACTAAAATGGATGAAAACACATTTTTGGAGTGTAAATATTCCTATAAATGAATTCAATCATTTACCCAACAGGCATAAACAAGGACTGACAAATAAAAAAAGCACATAATTGCAAGGACATTTTTTTTTTATTTCTTGCACTGTATTGCAGTACAAATAATCCTGACAGATGTCTTTGTCTAAAAGTCCTTTCCTGCCATAAACCCAGCAACAGTTGGCTGCCCACTGCTCCGGGTGTGTGTCCATGGTTTGCAGTGTGTGTGTGTGTGTGTTCACTACTCATTACTCCTAACGTGTGTGCACTAACTTGGATGGTTTAAATACAAATTCCAATCTTGGCCTTCACATGTCACTCTCACTTTTAACCGTTATTACTGGCAGTGCTTACATTATTGTTGTGCTTTGGCGTCATGACCAATCTGCATTCTATGAAAGTTTAAAAGAAAGCTTCAACTGCATTGACAAGCCTCATTATGTAATACTGTTATGCAATGAGCAGAATCCACGATTACTATTAAAAAAAACATCACACACCTAGTTCTGGCAATACATCAGGTTTTACAGTTTCGAGGTGTTATCTGTGTCTTAATTATTTATAATTATTATTTTAAAACACTTAAATTTCCAAGAAACTACAGTGACAAAATCATAACATGTTTCTGTAGCTCAAACAGTAGCACTGCACTATAGCAACGCTAACGTCATGGGTTTGATTATTCCTAAGGAATAAAAATGTAGACTCCAAATGTAAGCTTGAATAATAAATGTGTACAGCATTTGTTTACGGCCAGTCTTTGCTTTTGTGTTCCATTAAACTTTAACTCTTTCCCCACCAGTGTTTAAAAAAAAGGGATTTTTGGATAATTTTCACAAAAATGTCATGGCAGAATATTTATAATATATGAATATCTGAACATACAATACATCAAAAGAAAGAAGTCCCTCTGCTTTTAAATGAAAGACCTGTTTTATTCGAGCTTCATTCATTCTTTTTTGATCAACATTTGAATATGGGTAGGTTTCATAAAAAGCAGCATTTTGAATGAAAAGCTGAGAAAAATCATGTTTTTGTCAAAGACATGCATCTGGATCGGAATCAGGACGATGATCAAAACACAGTTCATCAACACCCCAAAGCCTCACAGTCCTAGAGCTCGTCCTGGGTCAACATTTCATTCAGTGACATTAGGCAGTTTTGGTTTATGTACAGTTTAATGTTGGTGATCACGCTTTTTACATATGAATATGATTAAATATGATATTGCTTGTTTCTGCACCTTCTTCGCCTGTGCTTTGATCAGGAGATTCAGTGCTCTTTCAGAAGATGTGTGATTGCGTATAACAGTGAAAACATGGAAAATGCTGTGTTTGGCGAGGAAAGAGTTAACATCAGAATGCACTATATGGCCAAAAAGTAGAATTAGAGAGAGTGAAAGCATTCAGAATCTCCTCCGAGGATCCCCTCAAAGAAAGGAGATTTAGTATTTTTCCTCTGACAAGTATCTACATGTTGCCAATCCTGGTTCCCTCATATCTGATCCTTATCTAGTGTTGTTCACACACACACACACACACACACACACACACACACACACACACGCGCACGCACGCACACACACACACACACACACACACACACACACACACACACACACACACACACACACACACACACACACACACACACACACACACACACACACACACACACACACACACACACACACACACACACACACACACACTCTTTTTTGACAGCTCCCTCACTTCACAAAACCAACCCACACTAGATGTCTAACTCTAACCTTAGCTTAGAGCTCTTATTGTTTCATACGAGGCCAGAGGGCACAGAGATGTGGGGGATGTGGGGAACATGGTCCCGTTGAAGATGTCCCGTTTAAGGCATAATCATGGGTCTTTACTGAAACATATTTACAGACATAATGGATATGGATCTTCTTCACCTGAGTCTTATCTCTGAAGAGCAAGAGGCTTTGTGGGCTTCATAGAAAGAGGAAAGACTAATCTAGTAGGAAGTTTGAAAGGCCTCCAGCCACGCTCGAACAATGACAGAACTCCTCTGACAAAGATACATAACCCTGGCCTGAAGCAAATGCTATTCTTCAAAACTTCATATTCATTAAAGAATACTAAAAAGAAATGTATCACAGTTTCCACAAAAATACTAAGTAGCACAACTGTTTTCAACATATTATAATGATTTCATGTGCATTGAAAGCTGGAGTAATGAAAATACAGCTTTTCCACCACAGGAATAAATTAAATACACCGATCAGGCATAACATTATATATAACATTATGTTAGTCCCCATTTTGCTGCCGAAACAATAGTTCTGAAAGTTCTGATGCTCACGTGCCACTGTTGGTGCTTTGGGCGGTGGACAGGGGTCAGCATGGGCACCCTGACTGGTCAGCGGCTGTGCCGCCCCAGACGCAACAAACTGAGATGCTCTGTGTATTCTGACACCTTTCTATCAGAACCAGCATTAACTTCTTGAGCAGTTTGAGCTCCAGTAGCTCGTCTGTTTGATCGGACCACACGGGCCAGCCTTCGCTCCACACGTGCATCAATGAGCCTTGGCCGCCCATGACCCTGTGGCCGGTTCTCCACTGTTCCTGCCTTGGAGCACTTTTGATAGAGACTGACCACTGCAGACCGGGAACACCCCACAAGAGCTGCAGTTTTGGAGATGCTCTGACCCAGTCGTCCAGCCGTCACAATCTGGCCCTTGTCAAACTCACTCAAATCCTTCCGCTTGCCCATTTCTCCTGCTTCTAACACATCAACTCTGAGGACAAAATGTTCACTTGCTGCCTAATATATCTCACCCACTAACAGGTGATGAAGAGATCATCAGCGTTATTCACTTCACCTGTCAGAATATTAAAATAGATAGTTATTGCAATAATATTTCACAATATAACGGTACTTATTACTGTATTTTTCTTGACCAAAAATGCAGCTTTGGGGAGCATAAGAGACTTCAAAAATCTTCAAAAATCTTACAGACGCTAAGTATTAAAGTATGCAAATGTGAAAAGAAATAGTTCAACCTGAATGAAATTTTTTTTTTAATAATCTACTTTTGTATGTTCTGTGTATGGTTTTCAATGAATAACAACTTATCAGTTATTAAATAAAGCTTTCATATACCTGTCGCTTCAGAAGACTTGAAATATAGCATTTAAATGAGTTTAATGGTACTTTTCTGGAGCTTGACAGCCATCTGGAGGTCCTCATCTGCTTTTGTCGAATGAAAAATGAGCAACTTTGGCATTCTGCTAAACCACTTCTTTTGCTTTCTACAGAACTAGAACGACACACCAGGTTTCAAGCGGAGTAGATGATGTCAAAATGTAATTTCTTTTAGGTAAACTATCCCAAACAGAAATCAGGACACACAATATAGATAATCTGTGTATTCAACCTCTCTCATGGACGGAAATGGCTCATTGATGATTTGAATGTGATAAGTGACATAATGGTACACTGAAGCAATCAACTTTGTCTTTGTTTTTGCAGATGCCGTGATAAAAGTCAAGCAGAGAAAGTAAAGGAACAATGATGTGGATGTGGTTTTATCTCTTCTTGTTCTCAATGGAAGCGGCAGATGAGCAAAACCTGTCCTGCAGGAGGAGAGCCTCAAGAGAGCCGTTTGATGTTCTCTCAATAAGCCAGTTCTCCCTTTTGTCTCGATCTCTTTCTTCTCTTTCTCTGTCACTCCTCTCTCTTGTTCATACACATTTTCCCAATCCCTCCCCCTTACTCCACTCACGCAGACTTCATCAAACACACACACACACACACACACACACACACACACATATGCTTATTAGTTATTGAACATTTAGCCCAGAGAACAAGCGTTTCCAGGCCGGGACATGCACATGAACTACATCCTCCCTGTCAGTCGTGTTTACCTGTCGACGTGTCTCACCCAATCATGCAGGAGCGCTGGAGTTGACATGCAGGAAGTAAACCGAATGCCTGAGCTCCAGAATATAATAATCCATCTCACACCTGCTCCAAACCACACATGCGAATGAAGCTGCAGGCAATTGATTTTTTCAGAGATATGTTCTTGTTTTAATGGCATACATTTGGTTCCTCTCTGATGAAATTATACATCCATGTGCCATAATCACAGTGGAAACATGAATAGCTGTTTGAAACCTCTTCTTTGTGCCCGCCAACAAAAGCCATTGTCCGCCACAAAGCCTGCTCTCCTGACAGAAAGATCTGGTGAAAGCAAAAAGGCAGCCATATCAAATATGCTGTTAACTCTGCGCATGTCAAGCCGAGGTCACTGGAGCCAACGTTACCTGTGTAAATCACCGCACAATGGCTCGCAATCCCAGCATTCAACAGGTGACATAAAGGACCTTTGGGAAGTATAGTTTCCACTGGTCCTATTCTGCAACAAAAGCTTTCTTAAACATCACTGCCTGAGGACAAATCATACGACACTCTGAAACAGGAAATCTCTAAATCGCCCATTGTCCAACACCACATCAAAATCCTCCGTGCACACAGGCCGGCTGGGGGAGGGCCAAGCTTCAGTCTTCTTTGACAGAGGATATAGAAGGACTTTAAAGAGCACGGCTAAGAAAAAATATCCGTCGCACTTGAACGAATGCCAGCCGGCGCATTTTGAATTGGCATCATCCTTTTGTGCCACCAGTGTTTTGCTGGTACAAACACAGCCTTGAGGGCATTCAGAAGTGTTATTTATAGTATCTATTTATATTTTGAATCAGCTCGGTTTCATTTTAGTTCAAGTTTTATGTGCATTTTGTCATTTTTATGAATTTGTTTAGATTTCGTTTATTTTAATTCTAGTTATTTTAATACTTCAACTTTTTCAGTTTTCATTTTCATTGAAGTTTTTAAGAGTTTCATTAAATATGTATATTGTATTTTAACTTTTTAATTAACCCTCAATGGTACGGTGTTGCCTCCAGGGTTTATTTAGTTTATTTTTAATAAAATGAAGCACCAATTTATTGGTCAAACCTATCTCAGGGAAGCAAAACTCAAATGCTAATCAATGAAAGTGCAAAAAAAGTGGTCACATGACCCACAGGGGTCCATTTTGTGTCCCGTTTCAGCACATGTGCACAGGTCAAATGGCTCCATATTTTCTCCAATGAAAAGTGTATTTTTTTACTCATTTCCGTCCAGTTAATCACCCACAAAAAATCACTGGTAAGTAAAGAAGTATTTTGAAGAGATATTGAAGAGATAAGTTCTTATCTTTGAAGAGATAAGAACTTTACATTATATATCATCAAATGTTTTAGAATAAATAACAAAAAACTGTGTGTGTTGCCTCGAGGCAACATTGTACCATAATGCAATCGCGTAAGGCCATGCCAGACACACTGGGTTGGATACAAATATAGAATATTTGTAAGGAAAAGAGCAAGAATTCTCTAAATATATTTGCATTTTTGCATGATTTTTTAATGCACGTATAAGAATAGTAATTCACATGCTATAACTGCACATATTATGATCTGCACATTTTCTATAGCACTGAAAAAAAGGTATAAAACACAACTGATGAGGGTGAGGATGAGGTGTCATGTGATGAGGAAGATGACGTCATAGAGACAATCCGGCAGGGAGATATCGAAGATGGAGATGAGGATGAAGATGGATATGATGATAACTTGACATGCTAACTTGATGAGATGGTTTGGTAATACTTGTGTTATACTTGTGAGAGCAACAGCTGAATTTGAAATGTTACTTTTTATTAAATATGAAATTTGCAATACATTATAAACTGGATAAATGTGTTTGTTCAGGTGTCTGGTTAAAGAAATCGATGGTTTCAATAAATATATTTCTTTTTTCTACATGAAAATGTCAAATGCTTAAATTTGTCCATTGTGGTACAATGTTGCCTCGAGGCAACAAACTTTAAAAAAATAAATAAATACAAAAAATTATGAAAAATTGCTATTGTTATAGTGTCCTATTTTAAGCAGGAAAAACACCACAACTATATTTTTCCTCATTGAAATCATATTTGATAGTTTTACATGGTATTCAGAGACAGATGCACTTTTTTTTGCCCAGTCATTACAAATCTACTGTAAGCTATAAGGATACATGATAAAGAAGCTGTATAGTGTTGGTTTAACGAGGATGTTAAATATACCTTGAGTCTGTGAGTGTATGAGAACACTTAGTCAACTATATTTCCCCTGAGGCTTTACACTTGAGACATGCACACATTTTAAAACTGCCATTAAAAGACAGGAGGAAGGAAATAAGGGAATTTGCATAGTCTTTTGTTTTAGAGAAGGAAATTACAAGGCAACACTGGGTAAAATGAGTGAGTTCATGAAAAGTGACTACTTTGCTTTACTGTACTGGAAAGAGAGAGAGAGAGAGAGAGAGAGAGAGAGAGAGAGAGAGAGAGAGAGAGAGAGAGAGAGAGAGAGAGAGAGAGAAGAGAGAGAGAGAGAGAGAGAGAGAGAGCCATGGGAAAACGGAGAACATGTCTGAGGTCTAACATCCTGGTAGACGAAGAAACACTGGCATTTTCATATTCAGAACAGTTTCAATATTTACACTGGAGAGTTAATAGGAAGAGAGATAAGGTTTGTTTGCACTCTTGGGATGTTTACATTCACAGTAAGAGACATGTTACAAGGACCGCAAAAAATGGAAAGAGAATGACATGCCTTTATGTCCCGACATGACATGAATGAGAGCGGGATTACACTAACCTGTCCTGGTGTTTTCTCTCCCCTAGATGTACTTTAAAACCCAGCGAGTCAAATCGTTACTCGTCCTCCGCTTTTGTAGAGCTGATAACCGTCTGCAATTAAAAGAAGGAAAGTTTAGCATCGTGAATGGCACAGACAAAGTTCTTAAATCCTAAAATGTGTGCTTAATTAAGGGAAAATGTAAAAGTGGCAGTCAGTTACAGAATACGGTGGATTTGGCGGATTTAAAACCAGTCTTTCCAACCCCCTGCTTGCACAGGTGAGTCACGGCCGCCTCGGGCCATCATACTCTACCTTTTCTTTATAAGACAGAGAGGATGATAGAAAGAAAAGAAAGGGGGTTAAAAGGAGCATAATAACGTTTCAGCCTGCTGCTCCTGTTCTACGCAAGTGCTATATAGATTCATATGCAAAGCAACCACAACAAAAAAAGACCTCCTTAGACAAGATCTTTCAAAATAAGTAGGATGTGAAGGCGTCAAAAAGGCCCTTAGATAAAATACACAACTTACTCTTCTAATAAATAATGTATCTTGCTATATAACACTAAAAATGTTTATCTGCTGCCCTCTAGTGGATTCAGAGATGTACTGCAAACAACAAAAGTACAGGACAAACCAAAGCAAAGATCAAATAAAATGTAGAGGACAGGCACATTCGGAAAGTGGACAGGTCAGATATTCATGGCAGACATGAATCACAAGTAACAATGGTCTGCCCAGCAGGAGTGATGGACGAGCCAGTGTCAACATCTCCGGCTCTCTCACTATATTGACTGTAAGGATCAGGGCGCTGCTGTCAGAGATAACAGACTGCACAAGACAACATCCCTCTGTCCTTATCTTACAACTGGGTCTGGCCCAGGCCAAACAGTTGCTCCATGCCTGCTCCTTCCCTCTCTTTCTCTCTGTCTGTCTGTTTTTTTCAAGGTCTGCCAAGACATGAAGACGTTGAATTTATAGAAGAGCCAGTAAGTTCATCAGAATGGTGTGCTAGTGCTATAGGTATTTTTCTTTTATCTGCACGCCAAGTAATTCATACGTATTGGACGTTTATAGAAAAATAAAAGGTAGTTCAAAACAAAAGGGATGGTTCACCCAAAGATGAACATTCAGTTTTCACTCTTTTAGTTGTTCTAAACATGTTTGACTTTCTTTCTACCATGAAGTGGAAGATTTTCAGTAGGGGGGCACAACCTAACGCGGGGTTAGTTGTGACACGCATGTTTTAACCCTTTCCACACATGCCAGAATGACGAAACTTAGTGTATTTACTAGTTGCCATAATCAACATTATTTCGAGAAAAATAGTGGCAAAATTAAAAAATCTCTGGAAGATATCACTGAACATGTATTTAATAGCAAAAGTACATTTCTAACTTAAGTTTAGTTTTCATCTCTGTTTTTTGTGTTTATTTAAAATAAGACAAATCCAATATTATTTTAATCTTATTTAACAGTTGATGGTTCTTTAACGCTGATCTAACAGCAGAAGACACGAGCCGCGGTTTACATCCCAGTTGTGCAGATGGGGTGTGTGTTAACACTGCGTTACAATGAGCCCCTATTAGAAATATGCCATTATATTCTATACTTTTATGAGCTATTTTGAGAAACCATGAGAAAAGAGTAAATAATGTCTGAGAGTTAATGTTCAGAAATTATTCATTATTATTATGTTTTGAACTCTGCTGTTTTGCTGTATTTAGCGATGTGTTTGTAGTCAAACTCAAAAATGCTTATATTTTTAATGATTAAAAAATCTTTTTAAAAAATCTTTTAAAAATGTAATAATTGTATTTTGTTGACAAAATATTTTAGTTTGTCTTGTATATTTTTTTGATTATATCAGGTGACATTTTAAGCTGTTATTTGGTCATGTTACAATGCCACCTATGGGGCATGTTGTCACATTTCACTTCCATTCTTTCGGGGTAAATCAAGAAAAAAAGTATACACTGTATTAATGAAACAAAACCACATAATTGTACTAGACATGTGTGCAATTAATGTGGGAAAAAATAAATACTGTGAACCCCAAGTGGATTTACACAAACTGAGAAAGTCAAAAAGCGTTTTTGTAACTCTAAGTCAGGGGTCGGCAAGTTTGGTCCTAGAGAGCTCCAATCCTACTAAGCCACCACAGTAGAAAACTCACAGCATGCATTGCAGCATTAAGTATGTCACCATTGTTGAGATTCATATGCTGATTCTTGATATCTGTGTGCGTCTAAGCTTTTTTCTCCCTAGAACGTATTTAAAAATCAGAATTCAAGAAAGTATTGTTGGTGTATATTATTTATCAATATTTTTAGTCAGTGATGAGTTTAGTCAAACATTTTTCTTCATGACATTTTTGTTTATGGCTTCTTTTAATTTGAACAGATTATGTGTTTTATTTAAAAATGTAACAAAAACCACAAACTCACATAAAAAGCCTAGAGACAAACTGGCCAACTAAAGGAAACACTGATCTCCATAATGGTGACTGAATGTTTTAGATAAAACATCAACAAATAAATCTCTATTAATTCTCAATTAGAGCTTCTATAGATGTCTTTCAGGGTTGGAGCCAAACTCTGCAGGACAGTGGCTCACTAGGACCGAACTTGTCTACCCCGGCTCTAAGTAGAGGAAAACATATATATATATATATATATATATAAACACAGTGAGGAAAATAAGTATTTGAACACCCTGCTATTTTGCAAGTTCTCCCACTTAGAAATCATGGAGGGTCTGAAATTGTCATCGTAGGTGCATGTCCACTGTGAGAGACATAATCTAAAAAAAAATAATCCAGAAATCACGATATATGATTTGTATGATGCAGCTGCAAATAAGTATTTGAACACCTGAGAAAATCAATGTTAATATTTGGTACAGTAGCCTTTGTTTGCAATTACAGAGGTCAAACGTTTCCTGTAGTTTTTCAGCAGGTTTGCACTGCAGGAGGGATTTTGGCCCACTCCTCCACACAGATCTTCTCTAGATCAGTCAGGTTTCTGGCCTGTCACTGAGAAACACGGAGTTTGAGCTCCTCCAAAGATTCTCTATTGGGTTTAGGTCTGGAGACTGGCTAGGCCACGCCAGAACCTTGATATGCTTCTTACAGAGCCACTCCTTGGTTATCCTGGCTGTGTGCTACGGGTCATTGTCATGTTGGAAGACCCAGCCTCGACCCATCTTCAATGCTCTAACTGAGGGAAGGAGGTTGTTCCCCAATATCTCGCAATACATGGCCCCGGTCATCCTCTCCTTAATACAGTGCAGTCGCCCTGTCCCATGTGCAGAAAAACACCCCCAAAGCATGATGCTACCACCCCCATGCTTCACAGTAGGGATGGTGTTCTTGGGATGGTACTCATCATTCTTCTTCCTCCAAACACGTTTAGTGGAATCATGACCAAAAAGTTCTATTTTGGTCTCATCCGACCACATGACTTTCTCCCATGACTCCTCTGGATCATCCAAATGGTCAGTGGCAAACTTAAGACGGGCCTTGACATGTGCTGGTTTAAGCAGGGGAACCTTCCGTGCCATGCATGATTTCAAACCATGACGTCTTAGTGTATTACCAACAGTAACCTTGGAAACGGTGGTCCCAGCTCTTTTCAGGTCATTGACCAGCTCCTCCCGTGTAGTTCTGGGCTGATTTCTCACCTTTCTTAGGATCATTGAGACCCCACGAGGTGAGATCTTGCATGGAGCCCCAGTCCGAGGGAGATTGACAGTCATGTTTAGCTTCTTCCATTTTCTAATGATTGCTCCAACAGTGGACCTTTTTTCACCAAGCTGCTTGGCAATTTCCCCGTAGCCCTTTCCAGCCTTATGGAGGTGTACAATTTTGTCTCTAGTGTCTTTGGACAGCTCTTTGGTCTTGGCCATGTTAATAGTTGGATTCTTACTGATTGTATGGGGTGGATAGGTGTCTTTATGCAGCTAACGACCTCAAACAGGTGCATCTAATTTAGGATAATAAATGGAGTGGAGGTGGACATTTTAAAGGCAGACTAACAGGTCTTTGAGGGTCAGAATTCCAGCTGATAGACAGGTGTTCAAATACTTATTTGCAGCTGTATCAAACAAATAAATAGTTAAAAAATCATATATTGTGTTTTCTGGATTTTTTTTTAGATTATGTCTCTCACAGTGGACATGCACCTACGATGACAATTTCAGACCCCTCCATGATTTCCAAGTGGGAGAACTTGCAAAATAGCAGGGTGTTCAAATACTTATTTTCCTCACTGTATATATATATATATATATATATATATATATATATATATATATATATATATATATATATATATATATACATATATACACTCACCTAAAGGATTATTAGGAACACCATACTAATACTGTGTTTGACTACCTTTCGCCTTCAGAACTGCCTTAATTCTACGTGGCATTGATTCAACAAGGTGCTGAAAGCATTCTTTAGAAATGTTGGCCCATATTGATAGGATAGCATCTTGCAGTTGATGGAGATTTGTGGGATGCACATCCAGGGCACGAAGCTCCCGTTCCATCACATCCCAAAGATGCTCTATTGGGTTGAGATCTGGTGACTGTTGGGGCCATTTTAGTCCAGTGAACTCATTGTCATGTTCAAGAAACCAATTTGAAATGATTGGAGCTTTGTGCCATGGGGCATTATCCTGCTGGAAGTAGCCATCAGAGGATGGGTACATGGTGGTCATAAAGGAATGGACATGGTCAGAAACAATGCTCAGGTAGGCCGTGGCATTTAAACGATACCCAATTGGCACTAAGGTGCCTAAAGTGTTGCCAAGAAAACATCCCCCACACCATTACACCACCACCACCAGCCTGCACAGTGGTAACAAGGCATGATGGATCCATGTTCTCATTCTGTTTACGCCAAATTCTGACTCTAACATCTGAATGTCTCAACAGAAATCAAGACTCATCAGACTAGGCAACATTTTTCCAGTCTTCAACTGTCCAATTTTGGTGAGCTGGTGCAAATTGTAGCCTCTTTTTCCTATTTGTAGTGGAGATGAGTGGTACCCGGTGGGGTCTTCTGCTGTTGTAGCCCATCCGCCTCAAGGTTGTGCGTGTTGTGGCTTCACAAATGCTTTGCTGCATACCTCGGTTGTAACGAGTGGTTATTTCAGTCAAAGTTGCTCTTCTATCAGCTTGAATCAGTCGGCCCATTCTCCTCTGACCTCTAGCATCAACAAGGCATTTTGGCCCACAGGACTGCCACATACTGGATGTTTTTCCCTTTACACACCATTCTTTGTAAACCCTAGAAATGGTTGTGCGTGAAAATCCCAGTAACTGAGCAGATTGTGAAATACTCAGACCGGCCCGTCTGGCACCAACAACCATGCCACGCTCAAAATTGCTTAAATCACCTTTCTTTCCCATTCTGACATTCAGTTTGGAGTTCAGGAGATTGTCTTGACCAGGACCACACCCCTAAATGCATTGAAGCAACTGCCATGTGATTGGTTTATTAGATAATTGCATTAATGAGAAATTGAACAGGTGTTCCTAATAATTCTTTAGGTGAGTGTATATATATATAGGCTATTATAATATATTGTGAAATGTAATTTATTCCTGTGATGCATGGCACAGCTGAATTTTCAGCATTTTACTCCAACAAAAATTATCTGAATATGCTGATTTAGTGCTCAAGAAACATTTTTAATTATCAACATTAAAAACAGTTGTGCTGCTTAATATTTTATGGAAGTCATCATACATTTTCTAAGGATTCTTTGATGAGTAAAACGTTCAAAAGAACAGCATTTATTTGAAACAGAAATCTTTCATAACATTATTAATGTCTTTATCATCACTTTTGATCAGTTTTATGCATTCTTGCTGAATAAGAGTATTAGACTGTGTGCACTGCGACTTCATCCACCCCCTATTTACACTGTCTGAATCGTCCCTATCCCCTATATAGTGCACTATGTGCCATTCACCATGTAGAAAATAGTAAATGTGTGAACAAATGACCGGCAGCTTCAGCGTCTATTTATAATGTAGGGGGCGTGGCTTCAGATTCTAGAGAGCATTTGATTGGACAGAAAATCTGATGAGAAGCTGAACGGCAGTTTTGAATTAAATATCTTCTGAATATTGCCATGTTTTGGGGCACACTAGCTTATAGAGAACATTAAGGCTTACATATCCATACTAAACGTCAAAAAACGTCCATTTTGATTTCATGGGGACTTTAAATATCTATGGAATATTTTAGAGCTGAGCATAAATACATGCTTGTTTTGTGTTACACAGAAAAAAAGAAGTTTACATCACAAGAAAGACCTCAAACTGAATTATGTACTTCATAGAGTCGTTGTGTTGGGTGATCTGAAACTCATTAAGCATGTTTACAGTGTCCTAATGTCACCAAGAACATCTCACAATATTGGTGTAGTGTTGCTAACAGTAGTTTCCTCACACCAAAGCTAACATTGACTACGGATTGTCTGTGTTTGTTTGAGAACAAGTGTAACGTTTGCTAAGTGTTGTAAAAATCCCCTAATTAGAGGCTCTTCCCATTAAACACGCCAAAGTCCAGACACAGGATTATGACATAGTTAACGCACAGTTAGTGGTATTATTATGCTATTAGCGGAGCATATCCTCAGCAAGACGAGATGATTGTGTGAGGAGCTGTGACTACAGTAGAAGCACTGTTCTCGAAAGAGCCAAACAAAGCCATTATTACAGACCATAAGCCTTTGAACAAATGCTTTAACATCGTTCTGTGTACAAACACCTTTGCGTGCATTTGTACAAGACCGAGCCACTGAAAACAGGTTAAACTGAAGCTACACTGAGTCAGACTGATCTTGAGTGGCACTACAGGCTCTTGTGAGGCCGCGCTCAGACCTGTCATTCACCTGCCTCTCAGATAGACAGATACTGTAAGGGACACAGAAATAGCAGACCCTCACATCCTACCCCCCAGCCCCCCGATGTGCAGACAAAGGGCCAGTGTTTGCCCCCTGGGCAGACGGAAGATGAAAGGTAAGGTGATGAGCGGGGCAGATGAAACGGCGGGAGCATCTCAGGCGGCGGAGTCAAAGGCTTCTCTTGTGCGAGCGCTGTGTGTGGAGTGGGTGGCGGAGGGGCTGCTGGGGGTCTAAAGTTTCAACTGCTCGTGCCCATGTCAGACATCCCAACCTGAAAAAAGTCATTTCAGGGAGGTATCCCAAAGACCACCCCCCCCCCCCCCCAAAAAAAACAAAAACAAAACATGAAAGGAAGAAAGCTATCCCGAAGATGACATTTCACCACAGAACATGACTTTACTTGTATAGTATATAATATAATATATCATTAATATACAATTTCTATAGGCCTATGCAATTATATGTAAACAAATTATGTAAAATTATGTAGATCACTTTTACTATTTACATAAGCTGCTTATACTATTTATGTAAATTGCTTTTATTTATATTTCATTGCAACTTTAAACAGGTCTAAGGAGTTTGTTGTTTTCATGCCTTGGCAACTAGCCGACCTGAAAAATATGCACATGAAATGAAACTTGTTTAACTCAACCATAACATGTCAGTTACAAACTGTACAGTGTGCAAGATTGTCATTATGTTTATACTTTATACTTTCGTTTTTTGGGGCACTCTCCCTCTCTGCCATGGCGCTCCAGTTTCTAGATACACCGAACTGATTAATTCGGTTCGGGAGAAGAGATAAAAGCCCGCCCACACTGACAATTGATTGGTTGACTTACCAAAATAGGCCAATCAGGATGCTCTCTGTCTTATATGCGCTTCATTAGGTTCACACTAGCACACACGCGCAAGGTCTCTCGCTCTCTCTCCCTCTCTGCCCTGCGCGCGTGCAGTCTGTGTCTCGCATGCGCGCTCTTGCTCGCTCGCTCTAGATTGCGGGAGAATTTAACTAATTTGCGGGCATCAGGGAGCCGCTATCAATATGCGGGAGACTCCCGGAACTTCAGGGAGACTTGGGATGTCTGCCATGTGGGAGGTTAGAAATAGGGGAGCGCGGGGCACAACCTAACGCGGGGTTAGTTGTAACACACATGCTTTAACCCTTTCCACACATGCCAGAATGACGAAACTTAGTGTGTTTACTAGTTGCCATATCAACATTATTTAGAGAAAAAATAGCAAAAATTAAAAAAATCTCTGGAAGATATCACTGAACATGTCTTTAACCATAGCAAAAGTACATTTCTAACTTAAGTTTAGTTTTCATCTCTGTTTTTTGTGCTTATTCAAAATAAGACAAATCCGATATTATTGTAATCTTCTATCTGTTATTTAACAGTTGATGGTTCTTTAACGCTGATCTAACAGCAGAAGACACGAGCCGCGGTTTACATCCCAGTGGAGCAGATGGGGTGTGTGTTAACACTGCGTTACAATGAGCCCCTATTAGAAATACGCCATTATATTCTATACTTTTATGAGTTATTTTGAGAAACCATGAGAAAAGGGTGAATAATGTCTGATGGTGCGTTCACACCGGACGGATTTACATGTTAAGTCAATGCAGAGATGCGAAATGGCATTCTGCGGCGCGATTTGCGCGATTGAGGCGGCGCGAATGACGCGAATTAAGCGTTTTGAACGCGCGATTCGCGCGAATCGCTCAAATTGAAAAATCTGAACTTTGGCGGATATTTCGCGCCGCGTTAACCAATCACGAGCTTGCTCTAGTAGTGACCCATTTACAAGCGGAGGAGAAATCCGAACAACAATGGAGGACAAGATAATCGTGGCTGCATGTGGATACCCGGAGCTGTATGATACATCATCCTATCACTGCAGGAACAGGAATAAAAGGAATAAAGGAATAAAGTAATAAAAAGGATCTTGCTTGGAAGAAAGTGAGTTATTGTGAGCCATTGTGAGCCATTTCACAACGTGACAGGAGCAGAAAAAAAGAGCCAGAGCCAGCGGCAAATGTGAGAAGGACTAGCCGAGGAAAGGCGGGTCTCGCCGGGTAAACGAGCGCGGAATGTCACTGATCGCCTGGATCTCACAACTCCGAAAACGCCAGATAAAATGCTCAAATAGGCACTCTTTTTATAAATTAACCACAGATTTGAGCTTTAAACAACTATATTATCGCCTGAAAAAGTCTTTAAACTACGTTGTCACACATTAATAGTAGTATTTTTTACAAAAAAGACGTCAAGTGACCGAGACGAGCTGGCTCATATAGGCTCATATAGAAGCCCCTCCCATGACGCGAATTCGCGTCTGTTGTGTAGTATTCGCACGAATCGCGTCCGGTGTGAACGCCACATGAGAGTCAATGTTCAGAAATTATTCATTATTATTATGTTTTGAACTGTTTTGCTGTATTTAGCGATGTGTTTGTAGTCAAACTAAAAAATGCTTATATTTTTAATGATTAAAAAATGCCATTATTATATTTTAAAAAGTTAATAATTGTATTTTGTTGACAAAATATTTTAGTTTGTCTTGTATATTTTTTTGAGCTGTTATTTGGTCATGTTTCAATGTCCCCCACCTATGGGGCATGTTGTCACATTTCACTTCCATTCTTTCGGGGTAAATCAAGAAAACAGTATACACTGTATTAATGAAACAAAACCACATAATTGTACTAGACGTGTGTGCAATTAATGTGGGAAACAATAAATACTCTGAACACCAAGTGGATTTACACAAACTGAGAAAGTCAAAAAGCGTTAGGTTGTGCCCCGCTCTCCCCTAGTCGGTGTGCCATATTTGCAATGACTGCAAAAACATGTTCGATAAACTTAGAAAATTGACATGAAATCAAAGAGTAAACAACGTTTCCCATTTCAGCTGACGCCAGGCCGTGTGGGTTATTTGATAACGGTAACCAATAGCCAAACAACTATCTTAATCATTATTTTAGCCATTCTGGAATGTCATGTCCACTTTTCGCCGTTAAGTAATGTTTGCTTGACGTGCGAGAACCAATGAGGTTCATTCTCCTGTTAGGCAGTTTGAGCTTTTGTAAGAGCCAATGAGGTTTGTTCTCGCGCATCAAGCAGGTTCGGTTGAGCTTCTGTTTATGTTTGCTGATCAAATTAAGCCTAAATTAAATCTGTTCATCATTATAAAAAGCGATCGTGTCTCTTCAGAAAATGTTGGACTAAACCGCTCGATTCATATGGATTACTTTTACGATCTCTTTTGAACTTTTTGAAGCATCAAAGTTTCAGTTGCGTAGTTGTCAACGGAGGGACAGAAAACTCTCAGATTTCATTAAAAATATCTTCATTTGTGTTTCGAAGATGAACAATAGCCTTATGGGGAACAACATGTGGGTGAGTAAATGATGACAGAATTATAATTTTTGGTAATGAAAGGGCCCGAAACGGAAGCGATGCAACCCTTTTTTCCAGAATACAGAAGTTTCTTGAAATAACCCCCATTATGCAAGTAAAACAGGTTGAGAAGAACAATTCATTAAAGTTTCTCTTAAAACTCTAATTAAAAACGTACCTCTATACAAAAATAATGCTACTCTACTTTTAAAAATGAGATAGATAGAAAATGTGTATAGTAAGTAATTAGACCTATTAAGTAATCTATATAAAATAATGATATAGTAAAAATATAATTAGCCTAAATGATACTTAAAGGAATCAACGTGAGACAAGCAACGTTCTGGTTCATTTTTATAAGTAAATTAGGGTGAATTCAGGGGGATTGGGACACTTTTTCCAAGTCATCTCAATGGCAAAAAGTGTCCCAATCCCCCTGAAATCACCCTATTTCATTTATACGCAGCACGTATGCATCAAGTCTAATTGGGTGATAGGCCACTACTAGTAAAGTGATAAATGTTCAAAATATGGCTCAATACTAGCCTACTAACTACTAGAGTCATACATGGCCTCCTTGGCTCTGCTCTGGATAAAGCTCTGTAATGTGGTGATTGATAACATCACGTGCAGGTCAAGCCTCCTCACAGACGACACAAATACAGAGAAATCAGCTACAGATACAGATCATTTTCGCTATCACCCGTCTTACTGTATCGAAATGCCTTTGGATACAAAATAAACGCATATTTATTCTGCTAATGCGAAACCAAAACGATTAAGATGGAGTTTACCTTTGCCTCAGCCCGCTTCTCTTCAGCAGTGGATTGCGCCCTCGTGTGGTTTGTGCTTGTACTACAAGACACCTGGGATTTGAAAAGGTCTCATATAGTCCTACTGGATTGTATTAAGAAAATGTTGGGAATAAATCTCTCAATCCCGAGCTTTACATATTATATATTGAATATATAATCTGAGTTTTGTGTGCTTTTCTGTGTGTGGTCCAGGTAAACCCTACGTTGGGACAAAATGCCCATCGACATGACATTTTTTTGGTCCCTATGGGGAAAACAGTTTATAAATCAGACTAAAAGATGCATAAAGTTTTCTGTGATGGGCAGGTGTACACTATAAAGTCATTATGTCTATGGAAAGTCCCCATCCCTTACAAAAATAAACCATGGTTTTACTACAAATAAAACCAAAAAAACATGGTTATTGTAGTAAAACCATGGTAACCGCAAATTAACCATGGTTTTGCTTCTCTAACCATAGTTTAACCATGAACTGTAGTTATATAAATGGTATTCAATTAGCCAAAAAACCATGGTTACTACATTTTTACTACAATAAAACCATGGTTAATTTTCGTAAGGGATAAAACATGAAAACACAACATGCCTGTATCTCTGTGTGTGTGTCCTGATTAAAAATCCTTACACAATTTACCTGTTCAGGCCTTCAAAGTTTTGTGATCCTTTTGAGGTCAGCAGGTCAGACCGTGTTTTTTTTGCAGCCGTCTGCATAGCCAATCACAACAGACAAAGCTGATAAACACTCCATCAGGCAACATCGTTCTTAGTGTGGATGCATCTTGTCACAGGGGTCGTAATACGTTGTTCTGGTGATGGATATGTGTAATCTTGGGGAAGTAGCGGATATGAATGCTACAGCAGATTTTCTTTGGTAATAAATAGGTCTTGGGAGAGATTACTGAGCCTGGGGAACAACACTCCCACGCTGCCCCATTAAGAGTCTACAGCAGCACGGTCTTAATATCTCATCTTTCACACGAGCAGGTTTATGGTAATACTGTCAATGATAACATACACACACACACACACACACACACACACACACACACACATGCATGCACATACAAACACCGTTTCTCCTCACACCGTTATTAAACAAGCGTCTCTGCTAAATCCTCATAATGTTACCAGGCAATCTTGTAAGCATTGGTGAATATAAGAACAATTTAGTATGGCTTAAGCCATGATGTTAGCTAGAGAACAAAGACGAAAACACAATCATCTGATTCTTCCAGGCGCTTGTGAAAGACAAAAAAAAGGGGATTATTTTGCCACCAAATGCCCAACTTGCATTGGTTTATGTGAGCATCTATGCTAGAGTTGAAATGGATGCTGTAAGTGCACTGACAAATGAGCAGATGAGGCTTTGGAATAGGGAGATGGATGTTTTGTTTTTGCTTTCTGTAACTTTTTTTGTGCTATTTATCTCAAATATTCTCAAAAATTCTAAATTGTCTGTGTAAATTAATGTCAAGTATAAAACGTGCTAATGTCCCTCTTTCATCTAAAGCATTTTAATTCAAAATGGTGTTTACCCACATTAATAAGGATAAATGTTATTTTAAAACAGCAAAAAAAGTTGGAAAAATATTGACTTAATACATAAAATATGATTAAACATAGTGCGTTAGTCACTAAATGGGCAAAGCATGTTACAACTCTCTCAGACGTGATGTTTCTGTCATGATCCCAGCCTGTGTTTCTCTGTCTTGTGAGGACTTTTGTTATTTCCTGTCTTGTGTCATGTTTTGTAGTTCTTTGTAGTTTTTCATGTTGATTAGTTCTCCCAGGTGTTTCCAATTTAGCCACTCCCTCTTGTTATCTTGTTAAGCTAGTCTTCCCTTTGTGTATATATAGTGCTTGTGTCTTACTGGTGTTTGTGGGTTGTTATACATGTTATGGTTGCTTCTAGTTTGTGTGTCCTAGTGGTTTTTGTTTCTTTATTCCTGGAATTATTTGGTTCAATGTGTTACTTTATTAAAAACCCTGCATTTGGATCCTCGCCTTCGTCTGCTTTCTCCAGCACGTGACAGTTTCTAGTATTTTTCATTTGATATTTAATATTTTTGTGGTGGTTTAAATTTTTTAAATTGTAATAATAATATTCTGAAATACTATTACAATTTAAAATAATTATTCCTGTGATGGCAAAGCTGAATTTTCAGCAGCAATTACTCCATCAGAAATCATTTGAATATGCTGATTTGGTGCAGAAACATTTCTTATTATTATCATCATGTTAAAGCTGCACTGTTTCCGGTTTTATTCTGCAGAAGCGCTTTACTCTCACTGCAGTGTGAACAAGTGTCATAGCAGCCGCTGAGAGAACGCACAGAGTAACGCCATCCCATCATCAACACACTCAGATGTGTCTAATATGATCAACAGAGCTGCGTTACCTCACACTCATGAGCGGAGGAGCAGAAGTGGCGCCGGCGACTGTGTCATAATAAAAGTCCCGCTGCTCGCGAGGCAAATTAATGCGGGCGATTCATTTTTCCAGCTTAACGCATTCAAAATATTTAACGCAAATAACGCAGCATCCATTTTTGCCTAGCATTACATGATCACTCTCCTATTCATGTAAATGCTTTCAAGCGCAAGACACAAGAGAACGCGCTGTATGTCAATGTCATGTGTGTGTGTGTGGGGTTCACAGTATTTATTGTTTCCCACATTAATTGCACACATGTCTAGTACAATTATGTGGTTTTGTTTCATTAATACAGTGTTTACTTATTTCTTGATTTACCCCGAAAGAATGGAAGTGAAATGTGACAACATGCCCCATAGGTGGGGGACATTGAAACATGACCAAATAACAGCTCAAAAAAATATACAAGACAAACTAAAATATTTTGTCAACAAAATACAATTATTAACTTTTTAAAATATAATAATGGCATTTTTTAATCATTAAAAATATAAGCATTTTTGAGTTTGACTACAAACACATCGCTAAATACAGCAAAACAGTTCAAAACATAATAATAATGAATAATTTCTGAACATTAACTCTCAGACATTATTCACTCTTTTCTCATGGTTTCTCAAAATAACTCATAAAAGTATAGAATATAATGGCATATTTCTAATAGGGGCTCATTGTAACACACACACACTTGACGCACAGACAGACTCAGTCTCCTGCTCACATCGAGTTCTCTTTTGCTCTTGAACAAACAATAACAACAACAACAGAGAATTTTGAGTATTCTCATATTAGGAGTCTTAAATTAGTTAAATAACGTCTTAAATGAACTTAAAGAGTAGTGAGGAAATGAGATGCGTGGGACAGCGCGTGAGATCTGCCTCATGTTCGTCAGCCCGTTCTTAAAGTGACAGGAGCACTGATGATGCCTGTCATTAAAGGTCCCGTTCTTCGTGATCCCACTGTTCAAACTTTAGTTAGTGTGTAATGTTGCTGTTAGAGCATAAATAATACCTGTAAAATTATAAAGCTCAAAGTTCAATGCCAAGCGAGATATTTTATTTAACAGAAGTTCCCTTTCAAAGCCTACAGCGAACGGCCGGCTTGGACTACATCCTGGTACTTCCTAATGACGTCAGTAGAACAGTAGAACAGACTAACCTCCGCCCACAAGAATACGCGAAAAAGGGGGCGTGGTCTTGTTGCTGTCCCACGTGGAGAAGAGGAAGTGTCGCGTGGAGAAAAGGAATTGTTGCGTTTGAGTGTGTTTGTCGCCATGTCATCGAGACGCTGTTATTTTCATCCCGGAGTCAAATCACCTTTGTTTGGCTTTCCCAGGGACGCTGTAGAGATCATTAAGCGCATACATCTCCCGTTAAGAGGCGTGACCTTTCCGTGCAAGTTACGTGCACTAAGCTGCTGTCGAATCAAAACACGGGAACCGCTGGCACAATCAGAACTCGTTACGTATTTCTGAAGGAGGGACTTCATAGAATAAAGGAACTCATCAGCCGTTTTTAGGACAGTGAAAACAGCGGTGTACAGATGAGTAAATTGTGTGAAAAATACTGTGTTTTTTTACACGCGAAACATGAACACGTTATATTGCACACTGTAAACACAATTAAAGCTTCAAAAAAACACGAAGAACGGGACCTTTAATGTTCATCAAAGAACAACGGGAACAGAGAAAATTGTAGCTTTAATGATGATTCGTCTATATTTCATTTATTATTCAGGTGTTTGATAACTATTACATTTCTGTATATGTCTAACAGGAAAGGCCATGGGTAAATATAACATTTATTATAATGGGTTTATATAAAGATTGTTTTAAGTTCACTTAAATTAAAAGTAGTTTTTTTATAGCCTAATAAATGTTGAAATTGGTAGCTTTCAGTTATACTGTAATGTAACGTCATTAATGTTTCATAGAGACATTAGTATCAGTGAGACTGGCCTTCATTCATAAAAACATGACAATACAACACATATTTAAAATATGCTGTCTTTAAATTGTTTATGCATTGATTTGGAGAGTAACTGAAATTATTACAATGTAAAAATATTAAAAACATGCAATTAATCGCGATTAATTACAGAAAAAATGTTTTTAATCGATTCCCAGCACTACTCATTAACAATCGCTCCAGCGGTTCCTCAGCTCCACAACACTCGCTCCTGCTCTGCTTCAGACTACAGTAACGTTAATAATCACATCCATCAACATGATTTCTGCCCGAGTCCTATCCCGATTCTTTCCCACCGGCTGTGAGCTGAAGACCACATGTCCCAAGATTCTGTGCTCAAACCTGCCGTCATCAAACTACGCCTTTGTTTTGAATAGGCGACCTCTAGCGGACGGAAAAGTTACATATTGCAGCTTTAAAAAAAGTTAAAAAACTTTGTGAGAAAGATTTTTTATAGCTCCACCCCTGGTTGCCAAGAATACCTTTGTGACCAAAAGCAGTGAAAGTCTGCAACACAGGGAATTAAATCAGTCTCTGTCCATTTATGGTCAAATGGAACTAATGCACAACCAGTCACTTTTCTGGCTGATGTTTATTGGCTTCCTGAATATATGACAATGCGTGCAGGTTGAATGCACTCTGGAGATGCTATTTTGCAGCACTAAACCTGGAAGAGCAATTTAGAAATATGCCAGATGGTCAAACATTTCAACATTCCTCAATTTCCTCCTGCAGTGCATAACAAAATACCCAAAGCCTGTTTTTTTATTTTCCTGTCAAGCACCTTGAGTGGATCGATCTTCTAAAGAGGCTGAGGAGAGGAGAGGCTCCTAATTGAATGAGTTGTACAAGCACTTCAACCAGGAAGTAGCGGACACTGAAGGGGAGGAGACACGGTAAAATTCCCACATGAAGGTGTAAATTACCAGCCAATGCAATCGAGGAATTACCCAACGCGGCAGAGAAGGCCTGTCCTATTGATTGGTCAGCGGAGATGTTTGTAAACTGCCTATAATGGCCCCCACACTTTATACTCCCCATCAGGGATGGCTTTGACCTCCAAAAGCAATTTCTATAGATCTGCTTCCACTCATCTGGCTTCTTCCTGGTTCCAGCGCCACTCAGGCCACAGGGTGGGCAGTAACCTGAGCTCGGCCCGCAGCCCGCCTAATGCACTCTATGGATCGCGCTGCTGTCTGGAACACGCAGCCTTGACAGTAAGTAAAGACTTGGGTTAGATGGTAGAGAGGTGAGATGATCCAACCACAGTTACATTCTTCAACCACTACATAGGAGACGCATTACCACCTACAGCCCAGACCCCATTCTGACCTCTGGAAACCATTAAACCCCTGTCCCTGCGAGGAATCACCAATACTGGTGTAACAACATCGATGCCAACCAGATATCAGATGCCTCGAGGGTTCAAACTGGAAAGAGGGTGACAGTTCAGAAGTTTGGGGTTTTGGGGATGTTTTATGTTTAACCCTCACCAAACCTGCATTTATTTGATCAGAAATACAATACAAACTATTTTGAAGTATTATTACAATTGAAATCAACGGTTTTCTTTTTAAAATATGCTTTAAAATGTCATTTATTCCTGTGATGGCAAAGCAGAATTTCTTTGTCAACAGTTTTTAGTGTCACATGATCCTCCAGACATTATTCTAATAGGCTGATTTTGTGCTCAAGAAACATTTCTTATTATTCTGTTTAAAAGTATGAATTTCTAAAATAAAATAAAAAACTTATTGACCCCAAACTTTGCTAAATGCTAATGCTAAAAAAACCCTAAAACATAAAATAAACAATAAATAAAGATTATGCACATTTATGTATTCGCACATAAATTCGCAATATAATTTCGCACATTATGAACAAGTCTTAAAAAATACAGTATAGCTGCTTTATATTTTAGGAACGATTTCTGAAATGGAAACCGGGGACATTTCCTATTTGAGTGGTCAAAATATCACTAAAATCTAATTTGCTATCTTTTAATTAAAAAAAACTAAAAAAATTTTTAAATATTTGTTGTTGTTGTGGGCTCCCTATATTCTTATTAACATTAACAACTTATGATTTAGTTTGATTATTAGGATTTTTGGTCTGGATTTATTTAATACAATTCAACGCACCCGCAAAAAACAAACAAACAAACAAACAAACAAACAAACAGTGAAAAGTTAATAGTAGGCTAACCATTGTAAATAACAAGCAGTTCAAAACAATATTATAACATCTTAACAAAAACACATTACAAAAATAAAAAATAAAACTATTTAACAAATAATTTAACATTTTATAATTGTATTTAATATTTAAATTTTCACAAGTTTACACTAATTACTTTTACATGTTTTACAGAACATTACTTTTTTTTTTACTACAAATGTTTTGTTACGTTTGTGAACTTGAAAATAACGTTATTTCGCATTTTAGGCTTATTTTAAGCATAAAGTATTCTGCACATGTATTTGTTGGCAAGTGTTATTGTTTAGGGTTTTTTTATAGTTAAGATGTGTGGTCGCACTGCTTTGTGACTGCGACAAAACAAAACATAAAAACAATCGCGCACCCCGTTGAGGCTCTGTTATAAAGCAAATACAAACAGTATTACTTTCATTTAACATGAATAGTTAGTATGTTACTACCATGAAAGCGCTAACCATGTTTATTTTGATATTTGACGATAATGGCGCTCTGCCCTCGGTTATGTTCTTCAAGTAGAGTCAGCGTAACTCACAGCGCCATCTTCTGGTGAAAATGATCACTACACGATTGCTCCTATACTCAGCAGCTGCTGTATGTTGGTTGGGAGCTTTGTTTTGCAATATAACCGCGGGTAGTTTTGAACGAGCTGTAAAACGGGGACATTTCCAGGGACAGAACACCCAAAACCGAGACTGTCCCTGAAAAAGAGGGACATTTGGTGACCCTCATCCTAGTTGGGATTTGTTGGAATTGAGAAATCTCTGATTTGCCGAAGTAAAATGGCCTCACTTGTATGTGCACCGTAATTAAAGGGATAGATCACCCAAAAATGAAAATTAGCCCATGATTTACTCACCCTCAAGTCATCCGAGGTGTATATGATATTCTTCTTTCAGACTAATAACATCTGAGTTATATTAAAAATGTTCTGGCTAATCAAAGCTTTATAATGGCAGTAATAGTTGCTCTTTTTTTGAAGTCCATAAAAAAAATGCATCTGTCTGTCAAATACGCGAATCGACGCGTTTGTGTAAGAAAAATATCCATATTTAATTTTTTTCTATGGCTCTGCATCAGACGTCCCCGCGCCATCACTTCCGGCGAATAAGGTCAAAATACCAGCGCGGACATAGATATATACATAGTTTCCTCATTTGTGCCTGTGCGGATCGGTTGAATGAGGCATTTATGTATTTATATCTTTGATTGCGCCAGTATTTTGACCTTATTCGCCGGAAGTTATGGTGCTGGGAATACTAGATGACATTCGTCTGATAAGAGGTAAAAAAATAACAAATACTGTTGGGTTTCTCGCAGAACCCGATGGTTTCGTGTCTTAAGAGATCAATGTGTCGCCACGAGCCGCAGGGTTTAATAAGGATTCGTATGTCTGTGTGTTTTTACTCTCATACTCTAAAATATCCCCATTGACATCATTATACGACCATCACACTGTTAAAAATCTTCATTTGTGTTCGACTGAAGAAACAAAAACACCTACATCTCTGATGCCCTGGGGGTGAGCAGATAAACAGAAACATTTCGTTTTTGGGTGAACTATCCCTTCAAGTCCATAAACTGGAACAACATAACTGCTGTTTACTTACAGGTTCTGCGAGCTTGTTTCTTTCCAAAAGAAAGCCACAAACGCTTCCAACAACTCCTGCTGATTTTCCAACATATCTATCAGCACTTTACGGGCATCTGAAAGTGTTTAAAGGCCCTGCTACTGTTTGCTCCTCACATCATGAACCTGGAGTTTGGCCTCGGATCAGACGGTGTACCGAAGAGGTAGACGACTTCTTAATTACATCTTGAAATTTTCATTACAGTCGTTAATGTTTAAAGTGCTTGTGCTTTGATACAGCTGTTCAGGAAAAACATCACCTGTGGATTTAGCCTGCAGATGGCAGAATAGAGCGTTTCCTTTCTTCCAAAAGGGTCCAAAATTAGGTCCAGAAAGATGCACTAAGTGTCAGAGATGGTATAAAATCAATGGGGTAGTCTCAAAACCTCATCATTTTCGCTAGCGGATGCAGTGTAATGCATATCGAAATGAGAAATTACCATGCCTTAGGAAGTTGTTTTGCTGCCCGAAACTCAATGGCCATCGACTGATGTACATCAGCAGAGCTTCACATCTACAGCAGCCAGTGAATGAAGCAGGCAAATGATGACCAGTTCAGATTTACAGTCATTTAATTGATGTCAAATGTAGCTTACAAACGGGAAAGACACGTACCATTTTCAAGAATATACAAGGACACAAATCATATCATCACACAATCATCTTGTGCAATCTGTCATCTTTGGGGCAGGAACCAATTGTTCAGCAAAGGAAGAATACAAAGAGTCAACCCTAATCCTTCTTTACGACCTGTATTTTACAAAATATTGGAACAGCTGTTGACCCAGCCATGGTGGAGATTTAAAGAACAGTGAAATAAGTTATAACAAATGCAACATTTGACTGTTTATTGTGGTGTTGGGTTCAGCAATGACCTTTCATTTCTTCCTTTTTTTTGCGCTTACATCAATACAGAAATCACAGAATACATAGATGTACAAATATAAAGCACACGGTCTCACTCCTAAGGGAAAAGGTGAGCAGTCAGTCAGTCAGTCAGTCAGTCGGGGACACGAGTCGAGACTCATCCAGTTCATTCTTTGAGAGAGAAAAAAAAGGTTTCATGACGTTTCAGAGTGGAAATATGAACGCAACTGAGAGATTTCTATGTATAAAAATCCCTTTCTGAGGGAAGAAACTGATGATATGCAATTGGTCAGGGGTCGTAATACTGCACGTTCAATGGAATAAGCAATAATCCCAATTGTTTGTAACAGACAGACGGCATTCTGTTGAAAAACTGCTGAGAAATGAGGGTGAATAAAAGCAATTTCTTCAAAAAAAGCAAAGAAAAGAAAGATACTTTCCCTTGTTTCAAGATTAAATCTACAGTTTTTACTGTATATTTCAATGAAAAATGTACACCTAAATCTTTTAAGTCCTAGTTCGAGTAGTTTATTATTATTATTATTACTTAAATTTCTTCCTGTACAATGAAATACAACTTCAACTTCAAGACAACAACATCTGCTTTAAAAATACAGAGGGTTTTCTTTTCTTTTTTCTTTTGTTTTTTTTTTTAAATTCACCGAGATTGAAACATATGCCCTTCCCTCCCGACCCAAACCACCACCACCAACTAGAACGGGACTTTTATTCAATATATATTTCTGTATGTGTGTGCACGTGTGTATACAAGCGTGTTTTGTTCTCTATGTCATTTACTCACAACACTGTAAACATACAGAGACTATTATACATGTGCTTGCACTGATTCATTGAATTTGGTTGACATGACTAGAAGAACACCACAAAAAGAAGTAATGTTTTGGGGTGAATGAGAACACGATGGAGAATCCATATTGAGGGGTTCTGGTCCGTTAAAGTCTCCTCCTCTTATCGCCAGGCTGATGTTCCGGTCGGGTTGACGCCAACAACGGTCTTGGTGAAGAAGTTGCCACCGAGTGCAAAAGTGGGAGACTAAGAGCAGCAGCAGTGCAGGTGGAGGAACAGAAGGAGTACTCTGCTCGTCATCTGAGAAGAGCAGGTTCCTCATCAAGGAACCAAGCTTACTTTGGAGAGGGTGGACCATGGACCAACACCAGAGGGAGGCGGGTGGGCTCTTTACACAAGCAATAATAGAGGAGGACCGAGTCTGTGCAGTCCTCATTAGTCCTACGCTTGTGAAGTCCGCTCCCCATTTGGAGTCAGTGCGAGTCTGTGCTCGTGCCTCTCATGGTCAGGAGGCCAGACGATAGTTCACTCCCTCAGGCGGTGGGGAAACCAAAAACACTAGCGCAAATGGAAGCGAAAAGTAAAACAAAACAAAAGAATCCGGCCCGTTTTTGTTCACAAATAGACACGTCTGAGGTCCCCTGGTGATGTGATGGTGTTGCATTGTGGGCAGAGTTTCTTGTTTCCCTATATGGAGAGAAAGACAAGAAAACAATAAGAGTGAGAAGGTGGTCATTTCCATTTGAAAATGCTATCAAAGTTGCTTTTCGAGTACATGCAACTGCTGTTCATAAAGTTTTGGGTTAGCAAGTTTTCCCCCACAGATTTTTAAAAGACGAAGGCACCAAGGCTGCATTTATTTGATAAAAAAATAGTACATTATGGTGAATATTGTGACCTATTAAAATTAGAATCCAAAATAGAAGTTTGTATGTACATAGAATATGTGTGTACTGTGTATAATTATGTATATATAAATACCAGGGCTGCACGATTAATCGAAATCGAATTTGGGTTATGTGCGATTATGAAAGCGCTAAGGCTGCGATTTTAATGAAATGAATATATGCCCGGTGTGTCAGTGAAGATCAGGATCTGAAAGCACTGCGAGTCGATTATAATGTGCGCTTGAAAAAGCAACACGCGTCAAACATCTTGACAAACTAGTAATGTGAAGCGTTCATAAACCTGTTCAACAAAAAACAGCGTTTAATAACCCGTTTAACTCGCTTCATATCGTCAGTCGAGTGATTGTGAGCTGATGGGGCTTCTCATCACAGAATGAGGCAGACAGTATTCTATACAGTGATAAAGTCTATGTCAATCAGCACTGCACACTTTATTATTATGAAAATACCCGAGAAGTCTTGAGGAACTCAAATACACCATATCTTGATGTTTAATCAAAGTGTTCCTATCTTCTTTTTATTCAGCTACAGCGCTAGTTTCACATTAGGGATTTCCTGAAAACGATTACTTCTCTGAGGCAAATGTGGCGTTTCTGCTCGAGGACGCCCTCTGGCTTCAGTATGAATTAAACTTTTGGGTAAAAAATAAGAAAAATTACACTTCTCTCTAAATAAATCTATATGACAATCCATGTTTTTCTTCAATGTACAGGAGATTTTCCCCACACAGTGGATGCATAAGAGGCTCATATTTCATATTAAAAGAGACTTTAAGAAATTGATATCGCAGATAAAAAGCACAGATTTATCATATTTATTTTCTTCCAATAAATCCTTAGACTTTTCTAATGATTTTAGTCATAGGCTGTCTGCATATTATCAGGTAACCCAGCAGTAAATGTAAATATCAAACACATATATCATTATTATATTGTTATTTTTATTCTTAAATACTCTATTTTTATTTTTTAATAATGAAAATGTTATTGTAATAGTAATATTTATTTTTTAAATATTTTTATTTAGCAATAATAATAATCATACTAATTATAATTAGTCATATTAATATATAAACACAAAACGTTATGTACACACTTTTTTTTTTACAAACGAAATCACATTTTAAAATTGCAATTAGATATTTTCCCCAAATCGTGCAGCCCTAAGAAATACGGACACATGCATGTATATATTTAAGAATTTTTTGTAATATTTATATATTAAATATATACATATACAGTATTTCTTAAATACATACGTGTGTATTTAAATATACATAATTATACACAGTACACACATATATTATGTCAACAAACTTTTATTTTGGATGCGATTAATCGATTTGACAGCACTAAATACAAATTTTTTTTTCTGGTTTAATATATATTAAAATATGATTTACTCCTGTTATGACAAAGCCGAATTTCCAGCATCATTACTCCAGTCTTCATTCAGTTTCACATGATCCTTCAAAATTAATTCTAATTTGCTGATTTGGTGCTCAAGTAACAGTGCAGTTTGTAGTGTACTTTAATAGTGTATGTATGTAGACGTAAAAAAAAAACGTTTGGCCTTACTCGGGCAGCCCACCCTGTTCGACAAGCATGCGCCTTTCCCACTACCACTCTGATGTTCAGCCAGTACCCATAAAGCCTGCACCATAAAAGCAGGAGAACAGCAGGGAGAGGTAGAGGAGGAGGAAGGTGAGCTGTGTGGTCTGCTGTCTGCACCACACACACATGCTGAACATCACAGGATCTGCTCTTAAAGTCTCTTAAACTGTACACTCAGCTTCATAAAACACCACAACACTTGATGGAGACCTAGACGGCAAGGCATGAGAGGTATAAAATCCTCACGTTTGTCACGTGCCGCCTCTAGAAACGATCCCAAACGTCTGCTGAAGTTCAGACAGTGACGTTACTGTGAGGAATCTTGCAACCATTGCCGATCATGTCCTCGTGTAACCTTCTCGCACATGTGCCAGTGATCACACACACAGCGTATTTCTCCTCCTCGTGCACATGAAGCGCACGGCTACTGATCATATAGGAACTGAAACTTTTAGGGGTGTTTAATTGTTAAACACCATTGTTAGACTGCATTAACTAGGTCAGCCGGAACCGGGAACACTTCCCATAACACCTGATGTACTCGTTACATCATCAGAAGAATGGCATCTTCGCTAATGTTAGTCTCTCTGTTTTATCCCGAGGCTTACTGCAGTCAGCCGGATCCGGGCCGTATCCAGATCAGATGGTGGACCTGCGCCCAGACATGACCAACACACCCTGAAGTGTCTGCAGAGACCATGTCAATTAGACTCCCCCTGGAATTGCCTCATCAACACGGCATCCTCAATAAACCCGTCTCCGGTGTGATGAATCCGATCTTTCGATTATTCCGATTTAATAACTGTTAAATCGATATGTCATCCTCAATAAACCCGTCTCCGGTGTGATGACTCCGATTGTTTGAATATTCCTATTTAATAACTGTTAAATCGATATGTCATCCTCAATAAACCCGTCTCCGGCGTGTTGCTTCCGATCTTTCGATTATTCCTATTTAATAACTGTTAAATCTATACGTCATGCTAAATAAACCCGTCTCCGGTGTGATGACTCCGATCTTTCGATTATTCCTATTTATCCATCTTCTTCCACTTTATCCAGGGCCGGGTCAGCAGTCTAAGCAGAGATGCCCAAACTTCCCTCTCCCTAGACACTTCCTCTAGCTCTTCCAGGGGGACACCGAGGCGTTCCCAGGCCAGCCGGGAGACATAGTCCCTCCAGCGTGTCCTTGGTCTTCCCCGGGGCCTCCTCCCGGTTGGACATACCCGAAACACCTTCCCGGGAAGGCGTTCAGGAGGCATCCGGAACAGATGCCCGAGCCACCTCAGCTGACCCCCCTCGATGTGGAGGAGCAGCGGCTCTACTCCGAGTTCCTCCCGAGTGACTGAGCTTCTCACCCTATCTCTAAGGGAGTGCCCAGCCACCCTGCGGACAAAGCTCATTTTGGCCGCCTGTATCCGGGATCTTGTCCTTTCGGTCATGACCCAAAGCTCATGACCATAGGTGAGAGTAGGAGCGTAGATTGACCGGTAAATCGAGAGCTTCGCCTTACGGCTTAGCTCTTTCTTCACCACGACAGACCGGTACATCGACCGCAATACTGCAGAAGCTGCACCGATCCGTCTGTCAATCTCCCGCTCCATCCTCCCCTCACTCGTGAACAAGACCCCAAGATACTTGAACTCCTCCACTTGAGGCAGGAACTCTCCACCAACCTGAAGTGGGCAAACCACCCTTTTCCGACTGAGGACCATGGCCTCGGATTTGGAGGTGCTGATCCCCATCCCAGCCGCTTCACACTCGGCTGCAAACCGTCCCAGTGCATGCTGAAGGTCCTGGTTAGAAGGGGCCAACACGACAACGTCATCCGCAAAAAGCAGAGACGAAACCGTGTGGTCCCCAAACCTGACACCCTCCGGCCCCTGGGACAGGGACCGGACAGCCCTTAGCAAAGGACCCCAGACCCCATACTCCCCGAGCACCTTCCACAGGACGCCGCGAGGGACACTCGCTTCTCCAAATCCACAAAACACATGTGGACTGGTTGGGCAAACTCCCATGAACCCTCCAGCACCCTGTAGAGGGTATAGAGCTGGTCCAGTGTACCACGGCCCGGACGAAAACCACACTGTTCCTCCTGAATTCGAGGTTCTACTATCTGCCGTATTCTCCTCTCCAGTAGCGTGGCATAGACTTTCCCGGGGAGGCTGAGAAGTGTGATCCCCCTGTAGTTGGAACACACCTTCCGGTCCCCCTTCTTAAATTCCTATTTAATAACTGTTAAATCTATACGTCATGCTCAATAAACCCGTCTCCGGCGTGTTGCCTCCGATCTTTCGAATATTGCACTTTAATAATTGTTTAATCGACACATCATCCTCAATAAACCCGTCTCCGGTGTGATGACTCCGATCTTTCGATTATTCCTATTTAATAACTGTTAAATCGATATGGCATCCTCAATAAACCCGTCTCCGGCATGTTGCCTCCAATCTTTCGATTATTGCACTTTAATAATTGTTTCATCAATACAACATCCTCAATAAACCCGTCTCTGGCCTGATAACTCCGATATTTCGATTATTCCCATTTAATAATTGTATAATCGACACATCATCCTTAAATAAACCCGTCTCCGGCGTGTTGCCTCCGATCTTTCGATCTATTCCGTTCTATTTTGACCTCTGACCTGTAAAGTTGCCAGAATAATAATCATACGCTGTTTGTTAATTGGCCAGAGGAGAACTAGCACCACGACTAAGCTTGTTTTCTCCCAAGGTTTATTTTTCTCCTTTATGCTCCTGATGGGGTTTTGGTTTCCTTGCCACTGTCGCCTTTGGCTTGGCGTGCTCAGTTGGGGACACTACATTTTTTAACTAAATATCCAAATAAATCTAATTATTAAACTAAATTAACCATATTAATTAAATTACTGATCTAAAGCCCACATTGTCACTGTATGATAATTGAAATTAACTGATGACATCACCGTTTTCTCCAGAACGGCTATACGGCCGAATAAAATTCTGTTGCATTATTTTCCTGTCTAACACTGTGAAGCTGCTTTGAAACAATCTGCATTGTTAAAAGCGCTATATAAATACATTTGACTTGACTTTAAACGTACAGGACTTTTGACCCAGATTAGCAAACTGAGGGAGCAGTAAGGGTGCCAGAGTGTGAACCCTGCAGTGTGCCTTCACATCTAACTGTAAAGAGGATTTGTGGCTCCATATGAATGGGTTCATGCCTAGGGCACCAGAACCCGGTGCGCTGATCCTGACTGCACAGGCTGAAGGAGATCCAGCAACACTACTCGGCTTGTTGTGCTGTAACAATGGCCTCTACCGTTAGATGGCGAATGTGCAAATAATCATAACGGTTTTAAATTCAACATCATGGTCTGACTATGCGAGTGGTTTATTTTGATGTGGCCGGCATATTCCCAACATTTAGTGAGTCATGTTCATTTACGTTAAAAGCGAGAAGTAAAACCCGAAGCAGTGTAGCAACAAAAACTCCAGTGTGCTTCCCTCCATACCAACAATCCCCCAGACACAAAGGAGACCCGAGATTTGGTTTCTTTGTTCTGGGAAGCAGGAGTTTACCTAGTTTTAATGAGCGTGGGCAGGTCACGGACTAAACGCGGGCTCCTCGCATCAGTGGCGGGTGGCTGCTGCGCTCCATTAGATTCATAAAACAAGGCTGACGCTAACCAAATTACACGCATTTACTTTGATCAAGACGCAAGGAGCCCCGCCGTGCTACTTTTATTGCTGTCTTTAGGCAACAATTTTAATGCCTGCATTACTAACAATCCGCGGTGGCAGCGCGGGCTGGCGTGCACACACGTCTCTGTTCCTCCTTGCCAGCGAGCCGTGCACAGAAGGCCCGGTGATAAGCGGAGATGGAAGGAGCTGATTTAATATATAGCATATTGGAAAACGTCTGAGGCTGGGAAACATTTCCTTATTAATTGTTTCCGTGTGGTGACAGAATGTGTTAGCGGCTAATGAGAGTGGGCTCCCTGAGGAAGACTGGCTAAAACCGCTTAGAGAGAGAAGAGGAAGAGCCAGTGAGTGCAAGTGTAGGGATTACAACCGGACAAGTGGAGGCAAACGCAATTCTCATGATAAGAGGTACGTAGAACACCAACACCATCTAAAGGGATTTACAAACCTGGAGCACTACGAGAGGAATCTCACAGGTTTGGTCGAGATGAACTCTTCAACCTACACTATAGCCACAGTATTATTAAAATAAACTACTCCATTAACCACTTTATACACTGGCCTCGGTCATGACAGACTCACTGCATGAGAAGGTTTGGGCTCTCCGATATGTACCCCCATTACATAATTTACACCAGCCACAACTGCAATACCCATATTCACTGTTACACTTCAGTGTGAACCACGTACATAAACATGACTTAAAGCAAACCAAGTGTGAGTTTCTGATGTGTCATGTGATATGTGTTGCCCTTCAAATATGACATCCCATGCGAGGGTATGATATGATAATAAATCAAGCAATTCATAAAATATTTACCTTGTAAAATTTTTTTTTTTTTAGGGATGCACCGAATGTTCGGCAACCGAAATACCGAAAATAAGTGAAAAGACCAAATAAAGTTTACCGAACAATCACGTTTTTGATGACACGATCAAATATAGCAACCAGCGCGTGTGAGATGTAGCAATGCGGCACATGTCGGAAGTGTGGAAGTATTAAGCCTTGTTTATACTTTCGTCTGACTGCGCGCGCGCCTCGTCCGCTTGGCACTCTGCGATGACGCCATTTTTGTCGCGCGCACCCTCGCGCTCGAGCGGACGTGTCGAGTATAAACAAGGCTTAAAGAAGGCTTTAAAGTGTCCGAGATAGACGCAGAAATGCCCGTTTGCAGAGCCTGTCTAAGCATCCTCAAATGCAAGCAAGAACACCCTCAGTTGATACTGTAATGATATATTGGCAAATGCTCCAGTGCATATTTGTGTCTGTAGAACGTCAAATATATCCATTTACAACGTGACATAGTTGTTGATCTCTTGTACGCAATGGCCAATGTGTTTTAAGTTAGTCAGACTCCACTCGCTGCTCAAACCGCCAGAGTTTTAATTCAGTGCTGAGTTATACAGGCTCGCAAAACCCCTCATGAACTAACAAACAAAATTTGATTATGATTTGATTATGATACCTGTAGGCATAATGGGCCAAAGATAAGATAAGACGGCCAAATACAAATATTTTTATTAAATTTTTTTAAAGTTATATTGTGCTTTGTTTGTATAATGTCTGCTGGAATGCTAAAAATGTTCAGTGTTAAATAAATATTTTCAAATTGTAGTTTTGTAAATAGAATATATATATACATTTTAAAAGCAAGACAAAATAGTAAAAAAGCTAATTTATGCAATGGTGAAAAAAATTGGCAAAATAAATGGAGAAAAATAGAAAAACGCGTTTGGGATACGGCTTCGGCCAAGAATTTTGATTTCAATGCATCCCTAATTTTTTTGCTAAATTGCAAAAAAAAAAGCGTCCAAGTTGCTTTTTGTAACTTTCTTGGCCTCTCATTTCAACCCTTCCAAAAATATAAAAGAAGCTACATATATTAATGTATAAAAAACTATTTATAATGTGTGAGAAGAATAAGCATGATTTAGCATGTATTTCTTTATAGACAATATAATAAAAAAAATCACTCAGTATTAGCATATCTATATATATTGTTTTTGGTGATTATTAGAGCAACAGTGGCCAAAAAAAACAAAAAAAAAAAAAAAAAACTATTTATACTGCTTTCACTTTAAAGGAACTTTAGAGGCAACAGCCAACAATACATTGTATGGGTCAAAATGATCGATTTTTCTTTTGATGCCAAAAATTATTAGGATATTAAGTAAAGTAAAGATATTTTGTAAGTTTCCTACCATAAATATATAAAAAATGTATTATTAGTAGTAATATACATTGCTAAGGACTTCATTTGGACAACTTTAAAGGAGATTTTCTCAATATTTAGATTTTTTTGCACCCTCAGATTCCAGATTTTCAAATATTGTCCTATCCTAACAAACCATACATCAATGGAACGCTTATTAATTCACTTATTCAGATGATGTATAAATCAAAACTACGTGGTCCAGGGTCACAAATTAGCCAAATGTTTAAAACCAAACACATAAAAGCAACAGAACATCTTGAATGGGGGGAAGATTCATCAAGGACACACTGATGAGCAAATGTGTCATTCTTACCAGAGTCCTTAGCCAGCATTCTTCACAGTGCACATGCCAACACTGGATGGAGGTGAGTGGCATTGTATAAGAGTCCTGAGGTAGAGACAGACAGAGAGAGAGAGAAACAAACAACAAAAAAGACAAATTATTAATTTAACCAGGTCAAGAGAACAATTCACATCTACAGCCACCCACATATACAACAACAGACATCACTAGACAGCACCAGCACAGCAAAGAGCGGCCATGGGAGGCAGGCAGGCGGGCAGTGAGGGGGCAGTGCATGGGTCAGGCGGGGTTAGGCCAATGGGAGCACAGAGAGCCTTACCCTCCGGAGTGGGAGCAGCTTCTTAATCCCACTGCTGTCCGCAGTGGCAGTGCTGCAGCCCGTTACGTATCCTCTGTACAAACAGTACACGCCGAGCTGCAGGGCCTCTGCGCTCCCGAGCCTCTTGGCCACCTGATTCTTGCCGTCAGCCCCTGTTTGGGGTGGCTTCCGCTGCAGGGATATTCAAGAGCGGTACTGAGAAAAAGAACGTGGCCACCACGGCAGGCACAGACACACACATAAGACCAACGGGTGTAGCTATCAACAGAAGCTCTCGGCCAACAATGAGCAAAGGATAAAATGGACGGGAGTTCTGTGGTGTTTTTGCATGAGTGGATATCATGCTAGATAAGTGTCTAAAACGGAAGGTAACAGTCCAAATAATTAACTGACAATTCATTGATTGGGCTGCTATACTTCCAATAACCAGCAGGTGGCAGTAGATCACCACTGGGAAATGCTCAACACATGAGACCGAAGCAAAGAGAAAAATGTCTAATTAAATCATCAAAACATTTACAAGCATCTTTATTTAGGACAATGTTCTCTACAAGGCCACAACTGATCAATCTGGGTGACTTTCAGAATGTTTTATTACATTTTAATGAAACTGAAAAGTCGGGATGGATCTAATCAACCTCCAGACCTACAGTCGCATGATTAGTCAGAAGCACCTACAGGAATAAAGGTTTAGCATAGATATCCAACAGGATGGCCACTACTGCTAGAAGAACAGAGCCTTATTGTCAGGGTTAATTTTCCAGGCCATGCTAGAGATTGACGCTGAAGGAGGCAAACCATCACAAAGCTTCAGCCAGCTGGGTGCATGATTGCGGGTGTTAGGTTATATCACCGCGGCATGTTATTAAGGATGGGTTATAACCAAACAACCACATGAACGCGCACAATATTGGCAAGCGAGAGTTCTCACCATGCATATGAGACACTTGTATCGGTCTCCTCTGAGGATTTGCTTCTCCAGTTCTCGTATACGGGCCTTTAGCGCCTCCAGTGTGGTCGCTGTGGAGTCCTCTGTGATTCTGCAGGTTAAAAAACAAAAATGAAAGTTGAGGATGGAATGCTAATTACTTTTAAAAGGCTGTGCAGTTTACATTTGCCAAGCTGTTCAGACAAACCTGACTGCTAACTCCTAAAAGCACTAATGCAAAATTAAAAACAGACGTCCCAACCCCAACAGTGGACCCACAATGCCAAAATGAACTAATACTTTTCACTTTATTATCCTACCATTTCAATTTCAGATCTCACTAACCAAGGAACTGGGCGGTCACACTGGCAACAGTTCCTCCAACTTCTCACCACTCGCTAAGCATCCCTCAGACAAATGTCTTTCAGCTGCTGAATGTATATTTAACACTGTCCACAGCATATGAACTTGCAATAACTAAATCAATATGGCAACCATTGATTGTGCGGCAAGGCGCTTGGCGAGATGTTTATGGTGATCCGCTCATTTTCCAGCCAGATGGAGCACTGATCTACAGTATTGATTTAACGTTGCGCCAGCGTTCTCCTAGGCTCAATCCCCCCGATTAGTGCCTGCCGTTCCACTGCCTTTTCCAATAGCTTCATTTATTACATGCCTGTGTGACTCCACAATGAGTACAAGCTCAGCACACACACATACTGGGACATCGGCCTCTCGGTAATCAGGTAGTATTAGAATGTAAATCAAGGAAGAGCCATTAAAACGGAAAGGACCATTTATGGACTCGGTATCTCCTATAAGGCCAACCTAAAGGAAGAACAATGACAGTGTCACTGAAGAATCATGGGCACCTTGAGAAGTGAAGCTTAAAGGGGAACTATTATGCAAAATTCACATTTATATTGTGTTTGAACATTGCAGTGTGTGTACACAACCACCCTATTGTTGTAAAAATCCATCCACTCCATCTATTTTCCCCATAAATCGGAAATGGTGTCTCAAAATGAGCTGTTCAGGAATGTGCTTCATTTGACATCACATTGGAACAGGCCCCGCCCACGACTGGTGCGGAATTAGCCCCATTACCCAGTTTAAGCAAAATAAGACTCAAAAGAAAAATGAGTTTAACACTGACGGGACGCACCGTCTGACAGGCAGCTTTCTGTGCGCGTGCTTTGGATGCGTGTCCTCAGTAAACCATATATTAAACTGATATGGCTTTAAAATGCATAGAGGTTTAGGCAGAGTATCCATAGCCTGGCTCCACCCTTCTATGTACTTCCTCTCAATTTTAATTTTCCTTCAGTGTGTCGTCTGGGTTTGCGGGAAATTCGCTGGTTTTCTCAGGCCAAATTTTAACCGGTCCAATCAGTGAACAGAGGGAGTGGCTGAGAACGATGACGTTGATGTCGTGCGCTAGTTTGAGTTGTAGTTCAGAGAAAGATGCGAGCGAAGCCATTCGGTCCGTTGTGGCACCGCTGCCGAATATCCAGAAGTTAAAGAGCAAGAACAATTTTTGCTGAGTTTTGTTGGTGGCCATGATGTTGTGGCCGTCCTCCCCATGGGGTTCGGGAACTGTTTGATTTACCAGCTTGTTCCGTTAGTGGTGAAGCACCGCCAAACGTTAGCGATTGGTTATGGCAGATCCAGAGTGGCTCTAGGCAGATCCAATAGTTTAAATCTTCAACAGAGTACCCGTCTTCAAAGAAGTTAAAGTCGGCGTGAAACGGAAGTTGAGATCGTCCTTTTCTCCTTATTGTGACGTATATCCGAGTTAAACAGCTTCTGAAATTAGAAAAAATGTAGGGCGATGATTTTCGTCCTTCTGGAATTCATTGGATCGTTAGAAGTTGGGCGTTGCTAACAAAATGGAGGCAGGTTTGAATGCCAGTTTGCCACAGTTGTGGAGAAAAACTCGATCCATCTCTTCTTTTCTCTCTAATATTTTCTACATGTTACTGAGCATATTTTCTCAATTTCCGCTGGTTTATGCTACAGATTTAACTAAGTTGATGCCTTTTATGGCTTTATTTCTGTAAAACCTTTTTTCCTATATAAGGGCAAGCTGTCACGACAAGATGATCGCCCAACTATATTGAGTACGTTTTACATAAAAAAGCTTTTTATTTCTCATACATTTCTCTCTTTTTGACTCAAGTCCTTCCTGAAGAAGGTATTGTGTATACCGAAAAAAATGCACCTAACCACCATATATTGCTACGATCAGTGACAGGTTTCAGAAACGAGACGCCATAGCAGATGACAGGAAGAGAAGAGAAGTCGTTTCGAGGGGGGAAGGAAGGTTAACGTATTTGATTAACGTATTTGATTAAAGATTATAAGGGTAAATTATTATTTTTTAATTAATGAAGTGCACAGATAAATCAGTTATAGTAAACACTACAATATTAAATATAAAAATACGAATGGTAAAATTTTATTTCATGCCGACTTTAACACTTTAACAAATGACATGTACGAGAGTCTGGTAGGACCAGGTATCCAAGGCACGAGCTATAAATGCACAGGACGATTCTGGATCAAAAATGGGCATTTACAACATGGTGTAATAAATGATCTGTGGGTTTATTTTGAGCAGAAAATTCAGACACACATTCTAGGGACACCTGAGACTTATATTACATCTTGTAAAAAGGTGCATAATAGATCCCCTTTAAAATCAGCCAGCCAGGAATCAAACATCCTATTTATTTTAAAGCCGAGATGACAGAAGTAGCGATTTTTTAATATGCATTGTGACATACTTCCGAGTAAAGCAGATTAACACAAAAAGAGAAAATGTGGAGCGGGGACTGTTCAATTCATCAGTTGTTGATTGGATGAAGGCAAAGGTTGCAGTCGTTTGCAAGAAAGAAGCAGTGTTTAGGCAGACTAAATGACTGGAGGAGTCCGGCGTACACCACCAGAGAGAAGTCTGTCGGAAGATTGAATTACAAGATCAAAACAAATGTCAAAAAGATGAAACATGCTCGGATGAATCGGTCACAATAAGATCAATAACATGCATTTGGAAAATAGATTTTCATTTCATTAAGGAAGATGTTAACAAAACTCTTCCCAAGGTCACCCTAAACCTCACCTAGATGTCTCTCAAAAAGCCCCAACAAGACGATGACCTTGACTAAGGAGAGCGAGCTGTCCGGACGGTCAATTCCCTGCAGCCTACAATCAGCACAGGGGCTATAAAGTTTTAAAATCTCTTCTTATTAGTGGCCAGCTTGTAAAAAAGCATTTAGTCTTGATTAGCGTGCATGCTTATAAAGCAGACAGGAGAGTAGCTGTACAATGCTCCATGCCTGCTGTTTTTCTTTAACAGCTTCATAAATCGCTGCGGTTCACTTGCCCGTATGCCGTCACCAGCCCAACAAAAAAATACAACTTTTACCCCAAGTAATGCCCGACCTGCTCCAGCATGAATATTCATCGTGTGGTGCTTTATAGAAAACCACATTCTAAAAGTTATTTAATTCCCTCGGGTAATAAAAGAAGGTCTTTATAAGGATGGAGAGATGGTTTGGCATAGAGAGCCGGGCTGTGTTTTAATACGAAAGCAGGTGTAAAACCTGGAGAGGGGTGGCTGGGTGAGTTCAGAACAGAAAACCATCAAGGTCCGGTTGAGTGTGTGTGAGGAGGTTTCAAAGACATTAAACACAGGCCTCAGGCTGAATAATGCCAATGACGTCATCTAGGGAAGGAATAATGTCATTTCAATTAGGAATTTAAGTTACTAAGGAAACCACAATGAGCACTGACATCCAAACTAATAATGTCCTACCTACAGCTGTGGTCTATAATGGCACACCCATTATATTAAAAATCAATGTGGATGTTAAAACCAATGATGGACGAGCGAGCCTAATGCTTTATACAGGCATCACTCTCTGTTAAGTTATATTTTTCATTTGTAAAGCAACAAAAAAACGCACAAGTTTAAACAAGAAGAAGCCTTTGCTGCTATCTCGCACTGCCATTATGGCCCGCCTCTGAGTGTGAGGCTATTTCTCATTTCATTATCCTGCCTCTTGACCATCCGTCTCCATCAGAGCCGAGCCTAACTGTAGAAGGCGGTCTAATCTATAGGTCTACATGGCCTGACACGAGAACACATGAGTTACAGACAGATACAGAGAGATCTTTAAAAAGTCACTTGGCTGACAAACAATCAATCCTATAGAAAGGGTCAGTGTATACGGTAAATCAAGAGGCTGATTGAGCAGGAAAAAAACTTATTTAACTAATAAAATAAAAATTTGTTTAAATATTATGACAAATTATTATTACAAATACACACACAGAGAGACAGACAGACACACACACGCACGCACACATATACACACAACCCTCTACAATGCGAGTAAAACACTTGCATACGAGTAAATCGTCACTCTGGCCGATTAAATAATATCTATCATTAGCCATTGGCTAATAAATTCTCAGATTTTTCTCGCCAGTGTGTGTTAGATGCTAAGAATAAGTTTAGCATAAATATATTTTACTTGCTGAACAACAAGTTTCGCTCTCGTCAAGCGATCTATACGATTTTAAATCAGCTCATCTGACGTACCGTAAACTCTAGAGTGAAGAACTCTGTCGCTTTGCTGAGCGCGTATCTATCAGTCTGCCAACTAAACAAAAAAAATGAACTTGCCAATGGCAATTCTATTCTAGAGGGTTGACACATACACATACATATATATATATGACCCTGGAGCACAACACCATTGTGCGTCTCACGGGTATTTTTGTGGCAATAGCCAACAACACTAGCCTGGATGCCAGACGAACTTAGCCCCGCCCACAAAAAATGTTGCACGGGCAGTTCGGTCTGGACTTGATCCATAGAGAAGTAATTATGCTCGAACAGAAACTGTTCGGACCAATGGAATTGTCAGGGCGGGCTTTAGACGATGATGGACAGATGATAAACAGTAACGTAATCATCACGTCATCAAAGGCGCTTGGGTTGAATTTGCTCTAATCCGAAACGGAGAACTTGTTCGTATATGCGTTCACCTTTACTATTACTCTCAGAAATGATGATGGTGTTGGTAAGTACTCTGTGTATCCTTAAATAATTTTTTTACAACACCGGCAAAGATCATTTACACTCATCTTCTTCTTCTAACGTGACTTATTCCAGCGTGCACAGACAGGGTTGCCAAGTTTTTACAGCAAAACTCGCCCAATTGCTACTCAAAACTAGCCAAAAACAAGCCCAATAGCTTTCCGGGTGGGGGGTTCTCCGGGAAAAATGGCATTTGGGGGGTAAAATATGTGTTATTTTGGCACGGCTGCTAAATTTCGCATTCCTGGGTCTGTATATCACATAATTGGGGTCGCTTCAACCCACGGACTTGGCAACACAGTGCAGTTGAGTTCTGTTGACATTTGACAACTAACGTTATGCGTCGCTCCGTTGCTCTGATTGGTTGTAGGTCTATCCAATTGAGGTCTTTCCTGGTTCGGTTTAAACACGCCCCATAATCACAGCTCAACGAAGCAGTATCAGACTCATATTCTGACTAGAATTGAGTATGACGACGTCAGGCTACAACAACACATTGTATGGGTCAAAATTATAAATTTTTCTTTTATGCCAAAAATCATTAGGATATTAAAATCATGTTCCATGAAGATTTTTTTGTAAATTTCCTACTGTAAATATATCAAAAATGTATTATTAGTAGTAATATGCATTGCTAAGGACTTCATTTGGACAACTTTAAAGGAGATTTTCTCAATATTTTGCTTTTTTTGTACCCTCAGATTCCAGATGTATGTCATAAACCATACATCAATGGAAAGCTTATTTATATGATGTATGAATCTCAATTTTAAAAAAATTACCCTTATGAGTGGTTTTGTGGTTCAGGGTCACATATAAAATTGTTTCTTAATACTCAAATGCGTTTCTTGTTTGGAGACATGGCTGGTACTGTAGAAAAGCAGCTAAAGGGAAAAGGGTTTGAAAAACAAAATAACTAAATCATCACTAATGAATTTGTAAAAATGTGATTATTGTGGAGGTACACACTGCTACGTTGCTTCAAGTCGAGCATGAAATGTTGCTGTGATTACATGGGTGGCATAGGAGCCCTCATTTATCATGTGAGGAATGAGCGGGGATAGAGGCGACCCCTGTACCCAGAGATCATTACCCATCTGGGCACAGGAGAGCTCGGAGAATTCATCAGCCTCCTCTGCCTTACAAAGACACACACGTGTACAATTTACACAACTCGCCACACAAGAACACACTCTTACTCCAACACACACACACACACACTGAATGAATCACTGTAACTAAAGGGGACAAGTCTCATTTTCATTGCAGATTGAAATGCATGTGTTTTACAAACAGTGGGGCTTGTGATTGTTTTCAGGCTGAAAGTGGAATGAAATGATTCAGCTGCTTATGTGGCCTCTTTAAAGCTCGCACGCATTAAGACCCCTCACTTCAGGAAATTGGAAATGAAACAATGGCACAGCCATACCCGCAAGTTTGCATGCTTCATCCATTTGGCGCACACCATGACGAAAAAAAGACCAATATATGAAGATAAACCTCAAAAGCTACAACAACTGCTTTTTGTTTCAGCCAGGAAAGAGTTAAAACACCTCCCTCCTCCTTCTCATGACCCCTCAGGATTTGATTAATGATATCATCATTGAGATTTATCTCCCTGGCCCCTTTCATAAGACAATATCACGTAACATCCTGTGATACCTGATCAAATCAGCAGAAGGAGAAAGGAGAGGTGCTCTTCGGAAGAGAGGGCTCTACTGTCGAGGAGAGATGGATAGATTCAGACGGAGGGCCGAGAAGGACGGGCACAGACTGGGAGAAATATTGCGGGCGATATTAAATAAACGAGTGTGTGTCACGTCTGGAGCTAAGCGCTAAGCTAATAAAACGGGTGGCGGGCGGGTTGCGCTCATTGCTCGCTCTTTTCTATGACATCAAACAGCTGCGGTGATTCATACCCCGGCCGGCTAAAACACTTAATGCTTCCCGATACAATGCTACGGCTAGTCTAAACGGCTGCCTAGTGCTCTGCGCTATATGCGGAGGGAGGGCGAAGCAGAGAAAGTCTCCACGGAGGAAAGCAATGAATCAATCTAAGCTGTCACGCTCCTGCAACTCCACTTAGGAATCCCGTTCTGTCCATTTTCATCCTCCTACTCACACACCCACGCTTGGACAGAGACACGGCGTTCATAACATCATTCACTAACATTCATTTCCACACACTCAGTCAAACCTATCAAGCAACAGTGTGCAAAGTCACGCCTTTAACTGCAGGTCGTGGAAAACCTGGCTAACAAACGCAATTTCAATTGCAGACTGGAGCTGACAACAAGCTTGTGCAAGAGCCATCCGCAGATGAACACTTGACTAGAGTTGGGTGAGAGGAGCGTGCTCACGACGTGCTGATGAGAAAAATCAATTGCATCGGGTCTGCTGTGCTTATTCACCAGTTATCCGCCCCTGATATTTAATATGGGCCCAGTGATGGCCGCCCGCACAAGATTGATTCAGCTACACTAGAAGCATCTCCCTAGAGAAGAGGGCTCAGAGGAGAGAACAGACAGATAGAGAATGACTTTGGAGGTGGGGTGGGGGGGTGCATTTGAGAAATGTTTAGGAATGTTTTAATTTTTAATAAATAAATAAAAACGGAGAGAAAAAATTGCATGATTGCAATTTTAATTTAAAATAAAAATAGCATTAAAGCTATTAAATTAAAGTTCACAAAATGTATATAATGAGTGAGTACATCATGAATCCATTTGCCAAACCGTGTTTTTATCTAATCCTGAATCACTCATAATAAGTGTTTATATTCAGGCTATTTTAGTCCGGTTCGGGTCGGCACCTCTGCGGAGTAGCACAGTACCTCGCCATAGACATACCGTATTTTCTCAAATAAAAGCCGGGGCCTTTATTTACCTGAACTGCAGAAGGTCACCGGCTTTTATTTGAATCAGGCTTTTATTAGGGGCAGGCCTGTATTTCGAATTCCATCTATTTAAAAAAATAAATGTTTTAAATAAACCGTTTTAAATGAAAAGCGATAGCGCTCCAGAGGACAGATATCATCAGGGGCGCGGGAAGTGGGGGGGTTTCAAAGGATTGCAAATGCAATGCAAATTTTTGTTCATTTTATTCATTTTTAGAATTTAATAATTTATTTGTAATAAACATTTTAAGTGGCCCATTAAAAAGTATTATTTATAAGTTGAATTGTGTTTTTAAAACATACGAGGTCATATTGTGACTGGTGCGGTGTGTGCGTTGAAAGAGCGGTAATATTTCCTCCAGTGGAGATCAAGCGCCTTTCTGGAGATCCCGTTCATTTCTGAAGCTCTTTCTGCTCATCGCCGCGCGCTCAATCCAGAACTCCCTTTGTGACATGCTGGATCAAATATAGGCCTATCTGAAATAAATAGTAAGGGCTGCCCCTGACTAAAGATTTTTTTCCTTTTCTAGTAGTTCATTTAAGCCTTTGTTCACGCGGCGCTGCCGCCTCCACCTCCATATCATTGTCTGTTATCGGCTATTTGCTTGTTATTTATTAAATCCGGGCAATTTGGTTGATAAAACATAGATTAAGATACAATTTATACAAAACGAAATTCACTTTAAAGAAAGTTTTTTGTGATATATTTGTTGTTCTTTCGTGTTTTATAGACTCGATATAAACTCTATAATTTCGTTATTTTACTAACCCAACTAATGTGCTTTCTATATTCCACGTGAGGGAAAAAAGCTTCCTTCCACTTAAGAAGAGTTGTGTTCCTTTATAGCACTTTTTATTTGAATATATATCTCTTTACATAAATATTATTTTCTACTTAAAAAAACCCCTATAATTTCGTTATTTTTCTAACCCAATGCGCGCACTTTTCTCAATCCGTTATGGAGCTATTCAATTGATTTTGCATAGTTTTTTAAATGTTCGTCCGAGTAGTTCAAATGACCACTTTACAATATTTCAATAACATAATTTATTTTGAAGCCTATGCTTTTTTCTTGTACAAAATAAAATAGTTTAAGTTAAATGCAGAGTAAGATGTGTAAAAAAGACAAGAGGCTAAGAGATTGTCAAGATCAATATTTGTGTAGCTTTCACAGACTAACACGTCACATCTCTCATAGACTACAGTATTTAAAATAGCAGATATGCATCAGTTATATTCTCAATTTAATTTACAGAGCAATCCCTGCAAAGTGTTTAGGTTAAGTAAAGAAGAGACCAGGATTGTGCGTCGCACTCGCAAGACTCCCAGCGGATGGTCACGATGGTTTCGCTCCTTCGGCACAACCCTACTGTACATTACGCTGAACTTGAATGCACATGAAATGAACGGAAATAATTTTTCCCCGGCCTTAATTTGAGACCGGCCTTTATTTGTTCGTGCTGGCCACGCCCCCGGCCACTATCAGAGGCCCGGCGTTTAATTAACTACAGGCTTTTATTTGAGGAAATACGGTAAACATAAGTAGCTCCGGCTCTGGGTGTGTGTTCACGGTGTGTGTGTTCACTTGGATGGGTTAAATACAGACCACAAATTCCAAGTATGGGTCACCATACTTGGCCACACGTCACTTTACTTTCAATACTAGTGTTGTCAAAAGTATCGACCGTGATACCAAGTCGGTACTGATATTTTAAAAAATGTGATGCTTTGAGTGCTGTTGAGCTGGAATTGTAAACACCTCAGACTGGTGACTTGTGCTCACGCGCTCATCGGATGCGTCTGTGATTGGCTACAATGATCAACGCACGGGAGCGTGTTTTGAAATCGGGAGCGTTTGAAAGCTAAAGCAGGTGTCGACCAGCGGACCGGTAGGCTGATAGGCGCCTGCATTCATACGCTCCCATGTGTATCTGTGCAAGCGTCATTGATGTACATTTATAACATGTTTTTGAAGCGCTAGTCATCGTAACCAATCACAGACATATTGGATGAGCGTGTGAGCACAATGGGCAATCAGAGGTGTTTACGATTGCGCTCAAAGCGTCACATTTTTTTTATTTCAGTACCAACTTGGTATCCCGGTCGGTACTTTTAACAACACTACCGACTACAATGTTCTTCCACAAGACGCATGCATTTCTGTTTGTGGACCGCTACAACACCAAATGTTACCTAGTGTTGCTTTAAATAATACACAAAATAAACTAAAATTATAAAAATGAATATTTTGGATTTAATCAAAGTAACAAATATTACTGAAATAAAAATACTACACATACCCCTGGTTTAAAAAAAGAAAAAAAAATCATGAGCACTTTTGTTAAAGGTGCTGTATGTAAGAATGACAGCTAGTGGTTGAAATGGGTACTGCAGTTCAAATTCAAAATATAGTTTGCCCCGTCCCCTCCTCCTCAGACTCAACGCTCACGCGGGATGTCAATTTGAGGACATGAAACCGGAATGAGCGCAATTGACAAGTGTTGTCAAAAATATCAATACTGAAATATCTGAAACGATACGATGCTCATTTTTTACAGTATCGATACCAGCCGCGCTCCTCTCTTCTCCGACCGCGAGTTGACACGCACGCACCCGCCTCCTCTCATGCAGTCCGGTTAACCCTCTGAACACGGCCAACACGTGTTCTGCTGAATTTTTCTTCATGACAGCGTGTTAGTGTTGGTGTGACCTCTCTGAATTTCGGCGCGGGAAAGCACATAACGTTAATTCTACTAATTCTGAAGCGCACCCACATACCGAAGCCGCCTCTGACATACAAGTGCAAAAATGAGCTCCTTTTTCCAGCTTATTAATGGTCAAATACACTCAAAAAATGTCTCAATGCCCATCTTGCTGAGTATTGACATAAACACAGTCGTAAACAGTTCAGGAAGAATGTGTAACAGGAACAGTGTTTGGGATCCATGGTCTTAAAGGGACAGCAGTTATTTATTATTCAAACTACAAAAAGACCAACTATCACTTACTGCTTAACTTGTGTAACTTTAATGGATTAATCTGCATTTCATTTTTTACAATGAAGATTATCCAATGTTATCTTAAATTTGATTCCTTTTGATTACATTTATTTGTTCTTATTTTATTACTGTTTATTCAATTTGATGTAAGTTATTGCAACACAATTAGTTAGCAAATATTTGTGAGATAATTGTAATGGTAATTGATCAACGTTTATATATGAGGAAAAGCTAAAAAGCTTTATCATATAAAGTGATCTCTTCAGAAGAAATTTTTAATTGCCTTTAAAAAAAAAAAATGATATTAAAAATATCTATTTGACAGTATATGCAGCGTTTATCCCAGAGGTATCGAAAATGGTATTGAATATCGATACTTTTTTAGGTATCGTATCGAAGTTAGAAATTCCAGTATCGTGACAACACTACATTTGACAATGGAAGGCGAGGAGCCTGGCAAGTCGATGAGTTGGTTTATCTGTGTTTTAACGTGCTTCCGTTCACAGAGATTTTTAGATGGATGCTGAGGCTTTTCAGGTCGGGTAGAATCTGCGATCTCTGACCCAGTTTGTTTGCTGGCTTCCATGTCAGAAATGCGCTGTTTTCCGGCAATTGGCAACCTGTGGTGTCGAAATACTATTGGGTAAATTGGCAACGTGCGTTATCGCAGACCAAATCAAAAACGGACATTCTGACACGGAACGCATGTTTCAAAGCAGAAAAACTGGCTGTAGTGTTGTTTTTTGTAGAAATTAATATGAACTCAGCATGTTTCCTAAATATCTGCAAATATTATGGTATTTTTATGTTTTAGTAAAGTCAAAACCTTACATACAGCACCTTGAAATTCAACAATACAAACTTAAAATTGACAATGCCCTGGACAACCCTGCATAGTGGGATTAAACAAGGATAGAGACAGGACATGGGTCATGTGGACTGACAGCTGTGCTATTGGGTAGGCAGAGTGAGGTACGTCTGTGGCTAGTGTGTTGACCCTGGACCAGCTCTAGACAGCAGAGGGAGATCGAGCCAGGAGAGAGGACAGGCGCACCACCACTGTGGCAATAAGCTCCTCTTCTACCAGGAGCTGCGCTCTGACCCCAATTACCCATTCAGTGGGGCTGGGCCCCCACGAGCAAGTGGGAGGAGAGTTTAGCGGGAGCACTTGTCGGGGAATATGGATGAGGACGCAGAGATGAGGGAATTACAGGGGCCGGCCTTTCACCCACTCAGGTTATTTAAATTTATCTTTATGTAGGCTGCCAGCTAAACTCCCTCCATCTTCACTTTCAGTGGAGTGCAGGGATTCATTTGGCTTTCTCTGTGTTCCACTGTTGCTTGAGTGTACACTTAATTTAAGAATTTGACTTGAATTGGACACATTTAATAAGTTTAGGAAAACATCTCCCTTCATAAATCAATTTAAGGGAGCAAATATCATAAATATGCTGATTTAAGTAAGACTGGTGACAATATTGCTTCAGAAAAACATACATTTACACCACAAACAAACAAATAAATATCTGACTTTTATAAGTAACTTTTTTACTTGTGCAAAGAATGAGCGTTTAATGTCGAAACCTGCATATAAATAAAGCATCTGAGAGATGTTACCACCAATTTCACTTTATCTGACTTCATTTCTTGCAATAAGAGATAAATATTGCACAATTCCTGTAAATCTGTAGTATGGAAATGGCTAAAGGGATATTAGCATTCCCAGGCTGTGCAGCGAGTCAGGCCCAGACAAGGCTCAGCTACCTGGGATCAATACTCTGGGCCACTCCCTGTGATCAAGCATGCTCCAGAGAGATGAGCACACTAAATGCATCATTTATGATCTTGCAGTCCCTACACAAACTAATCTCACCCCAATACACCAGCAAACACACTGCCACTGCGGACAGGTGTGTGTTTGTACTCACTTCTCGATCTCACTGTTTTTACAGGTCCTCGGTGTGGAGGACGAAGATGAAGAACTGGGCTCCTGTTTGCTGCTCTCACCATTACTTGTCGACGGCATTTCTGCAACAAAAAAAAATAGACAAACATAGCATACATAATGAATGAGGGCAACATTTCACAAGATTCCCACATCTTGGTTAACTTCAAATTCAAGGACTTTTCAGGTCTAATACCCTCAAATTCAAGGACTTCAAGTGGGGACACATTTCATTACATTATACACATCATACATTCGTTACATTTGCATTGATTTTATTGAAAAGAGCTCAGGCTCATGTAACCAGAAATTTGAAGATACAGTGAGGAAAATAAGTATTTGAACACCCTGCTATTTTGCAACTTGGAAATCATGGAGGGGTCTGAAATTGTCATCGTAGGTGCATGTCCACTGTGAGAGACAAAATCAAAAAAAAAAAAAATCCAGAAATCACAATATATGATTTTTTAACTATTTATTTGTATGATACAGCTGCAAATAAGTATTTGAACACCTGTCTATCAGCTAGAATTCTGACCCTCAAAGACCTGTTAGTCTGCCTTTAAAATGTCCACCTCAACTCCATTTATTATCCTAAATTAGATGCACCTGTTTGAGGTCGTTAGCTGCATAAAGACACCTGTCCACCCCATACAATCAGTAAGAATCCAACTACTAACATGGCCAAGACCAAAGAGCTGTCCAAAGACACTAGAGACAAAATTGTACACCTCCACAAGGCTGGAAAGGGCTACGGGGAAATTGCCAAGCAGCTTGGTGAAAAAAAGTCCACTGTTGGAGCAATCATTAGAAAATGGAAGAAGCTAAACATGACTGTCATGAGCTGGGACCACCGTTTCCAAGGTTACTGATGGTAATACACTAAGACGTCATGGTTTGAAATCATGCATGGCACGGAAGGTTCCCCTGCTTAAACCAGCACATGTCAAGGCCCGTCTTAAGTTTGCCAATGACCATTTGGATGATCCATGTGGTCAGATGAGACCAAAAGCATATCAAGCATATCAAGGTTCTGGCGTGGCCTAGCCAGTCTCCAGACCAAAAGTCTCCAAATGGTTCCTTATGGTTTCATACTTAATTCTTCACCTTAATTCTTTTGCAGTTAACAGGTGTCTTTTCTCCGCCACATGTTTTTGTCTGACCCTGCTGACCCAACAAGCATTTCACTGTCCAATGGTCATGGATTAACTGCAATGTCTAGTAATGCATTAGTATTGAATCCTTCTCATGGGCAGTTAATAATTTTTGACTTTTCAGTCTGAGTTAAATCTCTTTTTTGGCTCAATTTATCTGTAAAAGAAAACATGCCTAATAATTCTGCACACCTGAATATAAAGTGTTTTTCATTTCCAGCCTTCATGAACAATTATATATCACTTATATATTATTAAATACTAAATTAATAGTAGTTATTACGATTACTGTGGTTTGTAATTGGTCAAATGCGCCTGGAAAAAAAATATGATCAGAAAATCAATGTTCCTAATAATTTTGCACACAGTGTATGATATATATATATATAGATTGATATATAGAGAGATTTTTTTAAGATCGTATTCATTTCCTTGACTTTTCCAAACCTGAAAATGCCAATTTTCAAATTGTCTAATATTTCCAGGCATTAAAACTGTGGATAAAAAGAAAAAGTACACCATAAAAAAGGCTTACTCACCATCGCTGGCCCATTTGGAGAATTCGGGTGTTATTCTATTGGACGGCACGCCACCACTACAGAAGAGAAACAGAAATTTAGAGTAAGGGCCAAGCTTATAGTTATTATATGTCATCTCAGTGAAGGCCAGCTTACTTCAAAACGGCTCCACGCAATGCCTCGCGTTCTTTGGCCTCTCCCTGGTCCTCTCCAGAGCAAGGAATGATGTCTGCCTCAGTGTACCTGAAACCTTGAGTTAAGGAACAAATGCATCTCATTTCAGTTACAGTTACTGTTTCTGTGCACACTACAGCACCACTGAAGAGCAAGACGTCTCCTTGTGAATAAACAAGGATACTGGGCTTTGCCGTACTCCAGTGTGTCATCTCCATCTACATCCAGGTCTGCATCGCTGTCATGGCTCTCCTTCGTGCTACACATGGCAAAGCCTGTTCCTAAGAGAGGGAGCAGAGGAATAATAGTACTCAGTAAATTGAATTTAGGTTTAAATTCTGTCACATACAATAATATTCATTATGTTACAATACATTTACTGTCACTAGCAACCATCTCCAACTGTAACTGACCCCATCGAGGGTAGTTTTGTCATGCCGGAGAAACACCAATTAAGAAGGCCTGTTCTAGCTGTGAGCAGGACCAGATTACTGCAGACAAGCCAGGAGCCTGGTTCTTTGGGCCCAGATGGAGGCATCAGAGACAGCCTGAATGGGAGTTGTGTCAGGTGCCTGTCAGGGTGTGGGTCCTGAGCACTGGGGCATGCAGTCTGAGTGGCACTTCTATAAATCCAGTGATGAGCGCACAGACAAACTCCTGCTGCCGGCTGACTGGGTCCTTCAGTTCTGGTTAGGGAGAGTTTGGATCGGCAGAGGCCTGAAGGGTGGGAGCAGCCTGCAGAGACCCAGAGTCTGATTGAACCGAGAAAGGCTGGCGCTGGCCAAGCCCCCCCTCAGGGGCTGATGGAAGGATGTCAGGGCACCACTGGAGAACAGGGTTTGTCACGGATGAAGAGCTAAGGTAGGAAATGGAAGTGGAGAATGGTGCTTCCTCTTGTTCCGCAAAGCACTACGACACGTGATGACTACTGCACAGTGTGGAGTGGATAACTACAACCTTGAGGGGAGAGTGTAAGACACCGAGGAAGAAGACGAGGACTGAAAGTGGATGTGGCGGCCGTGATCTGTCTCTCCTCCTCTCCGTAAAGGGATCCAAAAGAGGCAGAGTAGGGATAAAATGCATCACAAACGCTTGCCCCTTTTTACAATGTGCCGATGGTTTTTAGTGATCAAATAAAAGGGACCTTTTAAGTTTTATTTGGTCCCTGTGACTGCACAGGCATATGCGAACAATAGCTGAGCTACATAAATCCAAACTGCTCGCACATCAGGGTTCAACTGTCCGTGCCATTTGAACATTACTATACATGCACATAAAGGTCAAAAATAACTTTAAACATTTCTGTCTCTTCATTTTACTTGCACTTGTGAGACTGTCTGTCCATTGATTACACACTAACAGTTAAAGCAGCATTTAAAAAAAAGGGGGGAAACATTGTAAATTTACTACTAAACATGCTACAATTAAACATTTTTGGGTCAGTAAGATTTTTAAAGGTTTTTGAAGCCATTTATTTGATCAAAAATACAGTAAAAACAGTAATATTTCGTCAAGTATTGTTACTTTCGGCAGCCATACTCACATGACCCTTGAGAAATCATTCTAATATACTGATTTGGTGCCAAAGAAACATTTATTATTATCAATATTAAAAACAGTTGTGCTGCTATACATTTTTTTTGTGGAAACCATGATACATTTTTTTTTTGATTATTTGATAAATAGAAAGATCAGAATAACAGCATTTGAAATAAAAATCTTAGTTTTTCTAATAAATGTCTTTACTGTCACTTTTGATCAATTGAATGCATCTTTACTGAATAAAAGCCTTCATTTTTTTTTTTTTTTTAAACATACTGACCCCAACCTTTTAAACAGTAGTGTAGTTTGGTGCATTTTTATTATTATAGTACTTGTATTATAGCATTTAGGTATGGGTAAGCTTTATTAATTGTGGTACTGAAAAAGGAAAAGTGTGCAGTCGCATTAAAACATGAACTGTGTATCCTGTGATCGGCATACCTCATTCTAGCCTGGAAATAGACTCAGTGGTCTATAGATAACCTTCAGACTCCTCTGACCTATCTGAAGCTGGGTAAAGTGCACAGTCAGCCAAAAATAAAAGACCATAATCTGTAAATGATGGTGAACGTTTCATTAACATACTGTCATCAAGCTGCAACGACAGCCAAACAAATAAACATTATGACCACTAATGGTAGGCAGGCCAGAGGAAGATGTGGCAGGCCATAAGCAGTCAAAAAAAAAAAAAAATCGCTGTTAATTCAATCAATTGATCAGGCTAAGGATCCTGGCTAATGCTTTGCTAGAACCAGGGCAGGAAGGATGTCATGTAGCATTGATTCAGCACTGACAGGAAGAATGTACACTGATAAAACCCAGCCAGACTGAAAAAAGCAGGGCACACCTACTCAGGCAAATACAACTTTAAAACAGCCACCTGAATGGTGTATAACTACCCCAGCAGTGTTGTAAGTGTGTCTGACTGTGAAAGCTGGGGCTACAGTTAAGCGGTCTTGGCAGGCAATCTAATCTGTGCCGAAAAGGTCATTGCCACTCGAACTGCCTCTCAGTCAAATTATGCACACCATCGCACCGCCTCTTTGCCCAGCAGCTCCTGGGACGTAAGCTTACTCCTCTTCTTCTTCACGGCATGCTCTGGATGCAGGGCTCCAGACTAACATTTGAGAGCAGTGGCACCAGCGCCACTAAGTTCTACAGATGGTGGCACCAGCACTTGATTTGGTGGCTGGAGGAAAATTTATCATAAGGTTCATTTAATCATAAAATTACTATTGTTTTGTTAATAAGTGCAGTTACTAATAATAGTACATGTTTGTTTATTGGAAATTTAACAGTGAAGCGCTGAGCTTGAATTGTTATGCAGAAATATTTTTACTTTTATTAACAACAATGTGCAAAAAACTCATTTCTATAAGGAAAATTGTAATATTCTACCCTTATTAAATGTACTATTGTTCTTCTATAGTATCATACTGAACTAAAAGGAACACTGTTTTCTGTGTAATCCAGTCACAATTTGAAGAAAAGTTTTAGTTTTTCATGAGACTTTGTGACTTCCTACTTTTTTCCATATATTAAGGAATGGAAATGTCTAATAAGTGCTCCTATGCCACCACCTACTGGTTATAGTGGGTTTTTCTTCTCTTTATTCCCATAAAGTGGCCAGCACCTTTACACTTTTAGTTTTAAAAATCATCACACTAAAAATAATATTAAAATTGGATAATATTTAGAGCTTTGAAATGCTGGAAAAAGTGTGAAACACTTGAAAAGTGCTTGAATTTCACTCTCAAAAGGTTGTACGAACCCTGAGATGAATAATGTAAAAAAACACACATTTAACCATTTCTTCCACAATACCATGGGGTGTCACTACATTAAATCCATGGTGAATGTTTATGATTTGTGGACTGAAACCCCTGAATGTTTCAAATGTTTCTCCTGCTCTCCGCGTCAGCTGATATCTGTGGTTTATAACAGATAATTCTGCACCAAACGCTTCCCACTAGGTCTCGCAGTAGCGATGTTATTAATACTGTGGTGAATTTAAATGCGTTCTCACTGGATCTCCAGTGCTGTTTAGTAACAGTGTCATGTGATCAAGATCGTCCATGTATGAGCTTGCACTGCGATGTCTATTACTGCTCCGAGCTGATAAACGGTCTGCGCAGCACAGCTCAAACGAGTAGCGCGGTTCCGTTCCGCTTTCGTTTGCCGTCCGATGTTTCTCATATGTAACAGAAATGGCAGCTCTTATCAGTTGGGCACCACGGTGGTCGCACCAGCAGGAAAAAAGGCAGCAAAATGCGACCATTTAGTCGCAGTCTGGAGCCCTGGGATGACTAAGAAAACTCCACTGTCTCCCTCACAATGTTGCTTGTATTACTCTGCAATACTTTGCATGACAATAATGTCCATTTGCATTCAAAGAAGACCCTGTATCCCTTTAAATGTTAAGCCCTCATATGCATAAAACACATTTTTGCCTTGTTGGGTCACATTTTGCAAGCTGATTTCCATATGCCATGATTGTTAAGTGCTAATCTACATATGTCACTTGAGACAGGTGTCTCATGTCGTGGCTAAGAAAGGGGACGCAGAGATCCCAGAGAAACAGGACATGAAACATGGCCTTTCCTCCACCTCGTTGCCATGACATCTATCAGCATTTCGCAGTATGTGTCGTAGGTCAGAGTTCATCCAATCAGGATGGCATTTACCATGTATGCCTGCTGGGGAGGGGGCTCAAAGTAGCCATCTCAAGGTTCTTTACAAAGACGAGCGACGGGCCTCTGTTCTTCTTTCCAGACTGCACCAAATCTCTTCCATCTCTGCCTGTGACTGCCATCTCTATCTCTTCATCAGCACAACAGCCCTGCTAAGCCACAGACACAGGAGGCCTTACGGGCCTCCACCACAAACTGATCCTCTTCGATTTCTCTCTTCCTCTTGGTCTCCCCGTTTCGCTTATCGTGCTCTTTTTGTTCGGTTTAAAGCGTTTCCTCTCTGCTTTTTTCCTGGGTCCTCAAAGCGAGAGAGGGGCTGGTGCTTCAGAGACGATAGCCCTCTTATCCCATTGAAGACCCCTTTCAAGCCAACCCCCCTTCCCGTCAGTCTAGCTCCCCCTGGGCTGGAGGGATTCTGCAATGCAGGCCGATTGAATGCTTGAGGACTTCAGCTGAGCTTTCAAGGCAAAATCCACCTTCTGAGTATCCTGGTGGGAGCTTTCAAGTGGCCCCTGGGCCACCGAGTCACTTCTCACCAGGTCCTCCCTCTATCGCCATTACACCAGTCCCTGTGCTGAAGATAAAGGGCTGGAAAGCTTCAGTACAGAAACATGGCTCTGTTCACATGCAGAATTGATCTGGGCCACCGTCTGTCTAGCCAGGCGTCAGAGGAGCAACTCCGTTTCTTTTCTTAATCCACACAGCTTTGCAATCTGTTCTCTGCTTGGGATCGAACAGCCTTTCCATTTAAGAGTGCAGAAGTTTACAAAAGACCACTGAGGGAGGAAACCAACTCCTTTTCTAAATATGAAACGTACAGTGAGGGGAAAAACTGAGACGCATACTTCCTCTAAAGCCCCAACTCCACAAACTTAGCCGAAGAAATAAACCCCTTTCAAAATAACTGATCCAACATTGAGATCTAAGATAAAAATCTAAAAGTATGGAGGAATGACTGACACTTCCTCCCAAGTGTAAAAATAATCTGAGGAGTTAAATTATTTATGAACCAACTAGAATTCCCTGGAAAGTCTTTCAATGAGTGTGGCAGCACATCTAAAAGGGTCTTAGGGAGTGTGTGTGTATGTGATAGGGAACGTCCCAGGTGAGCAGAGTTAGGTTGGGAGCAATAATTGCATTCCTGCAGCGGGGGAAGCCCAGGGGTCAGTGGCCCATTTTTCTCACACACATCTCTGTACTGGGTGAGTCGGGTCAATTGAACAGCTAAATGTGTTTTCCTTTGACTCCGTAAAGGCCGAGAAGGGCCTGCCAGAACTCACCTTGTCTGGACTACAGCAGCCTAGCCTATAAATGAACACACTTGAACAGGGTGGTCTTGGGGTACATCGAGAATGAAATGAATGTACCCTAATTACACAGCTTAAAGGTTGTAGTGATCTTTGACAGCTATTTTGACAACCTTGTGTGTATACACACACATCGATTAGGCATAACATTATGACAGGTGAAGTGAATAACAGATTATCTCTTTATCGCGGCACCTGTTAGTGGGTGGGATATATTAGCCAGCAAGTGAACATTTTGTCCTCAAAGTTGATGTGTTAGAAGCAGGAAAAATGGGCAAGCGTAAGGATTTGAGCGAGTTTGACAAGGGCCAAATTGTGATGGCTAGACGACTGGGTCAGAGCATCTCCAAAACTGCAGCTCTTGTGGGGTGTTCCTGGTCTGCAGTGGTCAGTCTCTATCAAAAGTGCTCCAAGGAAGGAACAGTGGTGAACTGGTGACGGGCTCATGGGCGGCCAAGGCTCATTGATGCACGTGTGGAGCAAAGGCTGGCCCGTGTGGTCCGATCAAACAGACGAGCTAGTGGAGCTCAAATTGCTCAAGAAGTTAATGCTGGTTCTGATAGAAAGGTGTCAGAACACAGTGCATCTCAGTTTGTTGCGTATGGGCTGCATAGCATATATTAGGAAGGTGGTCATAATGTTATGCATAATCGGTGTATATACATATATATATTAGGGGTGTAACGGTACACGTATTCGTATTGAACCGTTTCGGTACAGGGCTTCCGGTGCGGTGCACGCGTACCGAACGGTTATGAATGTAATCTTTAACAGTTAACAGTCGGCTTGTTGTGAGCGCGGAACACACTTCAATCCGAGTTCCCACACGAACATATTAAGTATTCAGTCCATTTTATCACCAAATTCAAACGATAAATGCCGTTTTAACGCTCTTTAATGTGACGTGACTGATAGATGCGTATCAGTTCAACTTAAAGCGGCGGCGCGCGAGTCAATGCGATCATCTCTTCCTAAAGAATAAACATAAATTAATACGTCTTAAGGTATGTTGAGGATACATTACAACTTACTGAAATGTATCATATGTCGTGTAATCGCTCCATCTGTGTTTCAACCGCGGAAAGACAATAAAACTGCTTGTAAACAATGTCATGCAGAATCACGTTTACTCAGAAGTCCGTCAGTGTCCACAGCTGTAGCTCACTAGAGAAATCAACTCTTTCACTGAATACATGCACTATATTAGCCGTTATATTCACTATATTAGCCGTTATATTCACTGTATATTAGCCGTTATATTCACTATATTAGCCGTTATATTCATTATATTAGCCGTTATATATTCATTATATACTACTTAGCCTGTTAGTGATGTCTTGTTTATTTAATGTATGTTTAAATAAACCTGTCATGAAAATTACAGCCACTAAATGATTATATTTCAACAACGAATACAAATAATTAGATTTAGAATTAATGCAAAAACTGCCTTATGTGAAGCTTATGAGTGTTGATTATTATATCTAAAAATAAATAGCAACTGAATTTAGGCTAATAGTTTGGGCTCTGTTGTTAATCTTTAATAGCTATATGTAAGTAAGGGCTCCCTATATAGTTTACAGCATTATCTTTAAGAAACTTTTAGTTATAATTTAATTCATTTAAGGACAGACACAATTTTTTTCATTAAACCACTGTTGAATAAAAATTAATAAAAAGCAATTTTGTAAAACTGCTGTACCGAATCCATACCGAACCGGGACTTCAGAACCGAGGTACGTACTGAACTGTCAGTTTTGTGTACCGTTGCACCCCTAATATATATATATATACACATACACTACCATTGAAAGGTTTGTGGTCCGTATGATTTTAAAAAGAAATGAATATTCAATATTTCCATTTTTAATTTAGAATAAGAGACTACATTCAAAACCTTATAAAAACGCTTACCTCTGAAACCACCTTCCAATAATGTAGTAGCTCGGACCCTCTTCTGTCCGCACCACTCGTACTCCTCAAACCGTGTTCCATTCTCTCCTTCAACATCCGCGGAATCCTCTTCTGTTGCACCTTCCCTCTGAGAGAACAAAACCACTTATCAAAAATGTACCAACACACACATCGGTCCATTCAATATAAAAAGACAAAACCACAAACTGTGACTACATCAGAGGAAATCAAAGCAGCGCTTTCAAATCCACTAACTTCTAATGATGTCTAATTTTAGGAGCTATCAAACCACATGCAACAGAACACCCGAATCCAACCACCAAGAGTACATTAGTATCATAAGAACTACTGGATTAGATGGGTTAAGAGGAACCTGCTGTATAATATAAAGGGCAAGTGCTGCATCCTGAACCACTAAAATGGCTGAAAAGGGAAGCCAGTCAGACTGTGTGAACAACAGTTTCCATTGAGCCTCAACGCCTAATGACAATAATGTAGAATAGTAGGTTCAGGACGCCGAAGCTGCCAACTAGATCTGCTAAAGTGGAGGAAGAGGAGGAGGAGGAGGAGGAGGAGGAACACTTTAGGGAAGAGCTAATCCTTCAACTCTTCCCTGGACACACGTCTTAGTACAACATGATAGTAGTCATGAGAAACTAACTGATCATATATATGTGCTGTCAGATGCTGATGTCCAGGGAAAGGTGAGGGCAGAAAGGTCAAAGCTTCTAGAGGAGGTTCAGAGGCCCAGATTTCTGGGTTTATGAAGCTACCTTGAACAGACATTGTTCCACATGCCTACTCATTTCCTCCTCTGTCCCTGCCAGCGGGGCGCTGCACAGTGGACATACCTGTCCATCCTCGGGCTTCCGGCGCTTCATCTTCCCGATCCGGGCTGCAGCACAAGAGAAAAGAGAGACACCATGTGATAAATCAATGGAGCAACGTGACCATAATAAATACCACAAACATAATCCGTGGAATAGGTGATGATAAAATAAACATGAATGCTGCAAAAATCCAAACGAAATTCACTTAAATTCAAATTTTTGGTTTTCTAATGATAATTATGTAATTAAATTAATATATAGAGTGGTGGCCAAAATTATTAGAACACTTAGCATCAGGGATTTATTGTCTAAGAGGACAATTAACTATTGCCCGAACTGCCTGCGACGAAAGGAATCTGCTGGACTGGACGCTGAAAATTATGGACTGGCCCCCTGAAAGTCAGTACCTCAACCCCGTCGAGCACATTTGGGGCGAGTTGGAAAATAAACTGGACAGTTCTATTGTACATTCAAAGGAAAGCCTTTGGCTTCATTTGCAGAAGGCATGGGATAACATTAGTGCAAGTTCTCAGAGGAAATATATTGACACTATGCCAGAGAGATGTGCTGCAAAAGCTGGACATACCAAATATTAAAGTTAAAAGTGGATAAAAACAGTGCGACTCACTTCATCTGATATTTGATGTCAGAGCAACCATCATGTTTTAGAGGCCAAAAAGGTCAATATTTTAAAATCTGCCAGGTGTTCTAATAATTTTGGCCACCACTGTATTTAATTAAAATTACTTTATGTTTGTATTTTATTTGACCGCATGTACAGACATGGGAACAACAGCTATGTGGTTGAACAAGGACATCACTGGAGTCAAGAAGGGAAAAAAAGAGCATTCAAAAACCCACACAGATCAGGATCCTTTACAGATTTAGCTCGAGGCTAGTCTCTCAAGCCAAGGATTTTACTGAGGCAAGAAACACGGGTTGCAAAACAAGACAGTGACGTGACAGGGCTCAGAGGTGAACTCTGTCCATTAGACCTTTACACCCAGACACCAATTCCTCCTGGTTACATCGGTGATGAGCACGAAACGGCCAGGGCTTGGATCTCTCGGGGTCTCTCGCTCCTCCCCCTCCCCTCCCCGAGCACATAATTAGAAATTTAACACAGCAGAACAGCGTCTATTGCGCCGTAAGTCTCTGTCGCTTTTTCTTAACTGCAAATGGCGTGTGGGGACATTAATTTTTAGGTGGCTGTGATTGCGAATGGGGCCGAGGGGGACTGGAGGAGGAAAGGCGAGAGCTTCTGCCATTACCTCCAGGAGAGGGAGAAGAGAGAGAAGCACCGGCCACATTGACAGTAATGTGGGGGAGACGGGCGTCATTAAATAGCAAGGAAAAAGGCAGATTAATTAGGCACGGCAGGAGTTTTTCCAGCCGGCCCCTCACTCTGAAATCACAGCGTCTCAGATGAGAGGTGATATACATTAATACGGGATCGAGTTTAAACAAAGGCAGCCCCATTTACCCTTACGGTGCCTGCGGCTGCGATAAACGGGGAGGGGTCTTACCATGCCGCAGGCAGCAAGGGGCTAGGGGCACTCCTCTGGGCACTGGGTTTGGGGGACTTTTGAAACTTTCCTTGGCGTAGCGCCTGCACCAGCAGAGGTCATCGACTGTTGACACATGAAAAAACCAAGAGTTAAGGAGATTCTCTGCTTGGGCAGGCGCTACAGTCAAGGGAAGTGCTAAAACAGGTGGCCACAAAATATACTAACTACTAGGGCTGGGTATTGACACAAATTTCACAATAGCTTGCAATTCGATTCGATATCGATTCTTTTAGATGTATATCAGGTATAATACATGGCAAAAGTTCTCAAGGAAAACAAATCTCCGAGCTAATGCTGTAAACTATGGGAGTCAGGTGTAGCCTACTATAATACTGAAGGTACTGATTTGTATACAAACACTTAAATTACACTTTTTTATTATAATAAAGTTTAATGGTGGCTGTCATAAAAACTGCCGTATGTATTCAAACATGCATTAAATATTGAAGAACATAAAAAAATGATAATGAATATGTAATATGGTGCATATATTTATCAAAATTAGGGATGCACCAAATCCAGGATTCGGCTTCAGATGAATATTGGGCTTTTTGACGGGGTTTGGTTTCTTGCACTACGCGCATTACGTTCGCTGGTCAAACGTAATGACGCCACCGTTGATTACGGGAAGGTGTTTACTAGGTGGACCGCTCGAATACAGGCTGTGAGAAAGTCAAAATGGAACTCGTGAGCAGAAAAAGTGTTGTTTGGCAGTACTTTCAGTCAAAAGAAGGCGATTCAAGTCGAGCTACATGTTTAATTTGCAATGGCGATTTGTCTCGTGGTGGCAAGGACCCTAAACAATATCCGCTGTTAAAACATTTGCGTATGAAACATCTGAAAGAACACGAATTGTGCATGAGGGAATCTACAGACAGCAGCCAAAATGCAGCAACTTCAGGTACGGCAAAAGAAGGACAGTCATCCTGGCATAATGTTGCCTATTCTTCTTTTTTTTTTACAGTTAAAATAAACTAAAACGAAAAATACACTGCTGTGGATGTCGTTTACTTCATTAATGTGTTTACTGTGATAATGGACGGGATGGGAGTAGGATTTGGTATTCGGTTTCGGCAGAATCTTAACCAGTAGATTAAGTATTCGGCCGAAAATCTGGATTCGGTGCATCCCTGAACAAAATGCTCCTCTCTAAAGTTAATTTTTTTAGCTGACTAACGAGTTTATGGACACTGGATATGGTTTTTCAGAGGTAAATGAGACGTTACATGACATTACTGACGCCTTTCCACGGTTGTAACACTGATGCAAAATATGGATTTCAGTAAGTTGTACTGTATCTTTAAACACACTTTCAGAAGCTCGTTCATGTTTATTTTGCGCTGTAACTGGTATTAAAGCGGAAGATCAGTTCGTGTGCTGCTTCTCTTGAGCTGAGCATTGTCAGAGCGATCTCACGCCACAGCGCCAAAACGGTATTTATGTCTTTGAATTTCCTAATAAAATGGATGTAATTTGATATGAATCTGAGACTTCATATGAATAGTAACAAAGCACAAATATCATTGTGATTTATTGGATGGAAAATTTGCTGTTTATTAATCAAACATGAAAACATATAAACTAATTGATTCTTGGGATTTAAGAATCGATATCGGTTCATAAAAATGAGAATCGATTCAAATCGAGAAATCAATATTTTTTACCCAGCCCTACTAACTTATGTTAATTTACATATATTCCCATAATCGATCATTGCTTAAATTAACGATCAATTAATCGAAGCAGGGGATGTTAAGTTCACTTAACCACTTGCTTAACGAACACAAAATAGGTGCCATTTTAAAGCTTGGCTATACAGTGAATATAATAAACAAGGGATTTTAAATTTGCTGCCATATTAGAAGTGAAAAACAAACGTCATTTAGTGTATAACAGCTTGTAGAAATCCCTCAGGCCATGTCCACACTAATACATTTCCGTTTGAAGACGCATCTTTTTCTCCACACTGAGACAGCATTTTAAGTCAACGAAAACGTAGCTTTTATAAAACGCTCTTCAAAGGGGATACATTTGAAAAAAACGCCATCTTCGCGTCATGTGTGGACTGAAGACGGAGGAATTTGAAAACGATGACGCATGTAGGCCTGTCACGATAACTACTTTTTGTTTCGCGATATATCGTCCCAGAAATAATTGCGATAAACGATATTATTGTCATTTTAAGACTATTTTATGTCACTGAATATATAATCCTAACATAACAGCACAATAATGCATGTAGACCTACACACTTTCAAATGGCAACCTTTTAATTCTTTAGATTATGGAAATTAAGGGTAAAAAATGTATCCTAAATAAATTTTTTTAATAAATAGTGAATATTTTCCCTTGTGAAACGGCTTTAACACTCGTCATTCTGCGTTGACATTTATATTTGCAGCAGAACAGGGGATTGCGGCTTTGAAATCGAGTCCATTTGGGCTTATTCTTCCAAACATGTAAACATAATGGCCGATATATTGCATCACAAAAAATGATTGAGGTCATGTACATATATTGTGCGCTATATCGATATATATTGATTATTGTGACAGGCCTAGACGCATGTTTAGTCACGTGACGCATATTATCCCAATATATATGTATGTTTATACCGTCACGGGGGCAGTACTCTTTAAAGGTCCCGTTCTTCGTGTTTTTTTGAAGCTTTGATTGTGTTTACAGTGTGCAATATAACATGTGTTCATGTTTCACGTGTAAAAAAACACAGTATTTTTCACACAATTTACTCATCTGTACACCGCTGTTTTCACTGTCCTAAAAACGGCTGATGAGTTCCTTGTTCTATGAAGTCCCTCCTTCAGAAATACGTAACGAGTTCTGATTGTGCCAGCGGTTCCTGTGTTGTGATTTGACCGCAGCTTAGCGAACGTGGCACGGTTCCTGTGTTGTGATTCGACAGCAGCTTAGCGCACGTGGAAAGGTCACGCCTCTTAACGGGAGATGTATGCGCTCAATGATCTCTACAGCGTCCCTGGGAAAGCCAAACAAAGGTGATTTGACTCCGGGATGAAAATAACAGCGTCTCGACGACGTGGCGACAAACACACTCAAACGCAACACTTCCTTTTCTCCACGCGACACTTCCTCTTCTCCACGTGGGACAGCAACAAGACCACGCCCCCTTTTTTCGCGTATTCTTGTGGGCGGAGGTTAGTCTGTTCTACTGTTCTACAGACGTCATTTATGAAGGAAGTACCAGGATGTAGTCCAAGCCAGCCGTTCGCTGTAGGCTTTGAAAGGGAACTTCTGTTAAATAAAATATCTCGCTTGGCATTGAACTTTGAGCTTTATAATTTTACAGGTATTATTTATGCTCTAACAGCAACATTACACACTAACTAAGAACGGGACCTTTAAAAAAGGACATATTTGTACCTTCTTTTTTTTTACCACAGCAGAGCTTTTTGACTTTCTCAGTTTGTGTAAATCCATTTAGGCTTCAGAGTACATTTATTTCACACACGTCTAGTACAATTATGTGGTTTTGTTTCATTAATACAGTGTATACTTTTTTCTTGATTTACCCCGAAAGAATGGAAGTGAAATGTGACAACATGCCCCATAGGTAGGTACATTATAACATGAGCATATGACAGATTCAAATGTTATTTGATCTAATAGAAAAATATTTTGTCAATTAAATACAATATTATTAACTTTTTTGGATAAAATAATGGAATTTTTAAATCATTTATATATATATTAGTTCGCTATTGTGCCAGTTATGTGCTATTCACTTTCACACAGTTGCTAAAATATGTTACTTTGCACACTTCATATCACAGTCGTGCAAGGATGACAGAAAATGTACTTGCTGTCCTGCAGCAAAACACGAGTGGAGTTGCGTTTTAGACCAAACTAATGGCTGACCGAGTGCGCATCAGTGAATGGTGAGATATTTTGCTAAATAAAATGATCCTGCCAGAAGAATTGCGTGATGACTTGTATCATCTCAGTGAGGTTTTACGCGTGCGCAGTAAGGAGAATTTGGCGTGTACTGACGTTTCAGTGTGGATGAGAAACTTTTGGAAAACGTTAGTGTGGACAGAGAGGGAGAGAGTTTCAAATCTATCCGGATTAATGTACTCAATCGTCCACTATATGGCATGGATGCTGAGGTTGACATGGATGTCAAGCTTCTGGCAAGGCCACATGACAGACACCAGTGCTGATGAGCATTTGGCTGATGTACCCTGAGAGGTGAGAACGCTCCTCGTTCGTGCCAGACGGTCACTGACACCCAGAATAACAACTGGCCTCAGGTCAGAGAGCTCCCAGCTCACACCAACCCTCCCCACGGGTGCAGCAGCTCCATCACACCCACCGACTAATGACTATGGGATGGAGTAACCATACAAAATGACTAGACTCACTGAGATCCGTTTATACCAGCATGAGAAGTCTTCAGGTAAGTCAGTGACTATTATTTTTTCAGGTAAAGCTTGTAATCGGTCAAACCAAAACCCTGTTATCATGTATTTATGAGCTGATTTTGACAGCGTTATTACACACATTGAGGATTAATCATACCACTTGTTTTAAAAGATGACAACACCGATCTCCAAATATTAAATTAAACAAATAAGAGCATTATTTTCATCAAATATTACTGCACTGTTAATTAAATATTAGTTTAATGGGTACCACTTTATTTTACAGTGTCCTTGTTAATTCAAAATTGCTTTATTGGCATGAATGTAAATCATACAATATTGCCAAAGCTAGGAATATATGAACACAAATAATAATAATAAACATCACAATAATAGAGGTCCTTGTTGCATGTACTTACCACTGTAAATTATGCATAATTACCCTAAATAACCACCCTAACCCTATAGTAAGTACATGTAGTTAATTAATATTACTCAGTACTTAAATATATAATTACTCTGTAACAATAACACCGTAAAATAAAGTGTGTAACTTAATATTGCAGCTTATTATTGATGCTAAAACAATAACAATAATAGTCAATAATACTAATAAAACACCAATCAAGAGGCTGCTGGGTAAAGGAAAGTTTTCCATATATTAAAGCATCATAAAATGGATGACAAACACGTTCTTAAAAGCATGTCACATAATATATAATACATAAATGTACATATAAACAGTCTCTGGTTGCAGGGAGAACACATACATACCATTCAATCGTGTTTGCCTGTTAGCTCGCACTCGTAAAAATGTCTGCAGGTGAAAAAAGAGAACAAGGAAAAATCTGTCAGTCATGTAAGTTTATTGATCACTTCTCTCTGAGGGCTTTAGTGAAGCGCGGAGAGCTAGATTGCGCTGGATTCTGCAGCTCATCCCTGCTGTCCAAATGTAAACAAAACCTACTTCTCTCTTGCCACTGCTCTGCAACTCCTCTTCCATTGCAAACGCCACAACTCCACGAAACTCATTTGGTCTACTAAAGCATGAAGCCCGGATAACTCTTCTTCAGAACACCGATAGGACCCTCAATAATCGATTTAAGGAGGATGAATGAGGATTGGAAATGTTAGGCTCACTAGAGGAGTTCGTCTCAGCGCGCCATGGCCGCCATCTTGCTACCGGTCACGTGATCGAGCGTCACCTCAGGGGGAAAAGTTGAGAGGGACGCAGTTCCGTCTTTCGCCACTGGGGCGCAGCAGTATTAAAAAATGACCCGTGCTCCTCTGTTCATTTGACGGTCACAACAAACTCTTCTGGCTTGAAAACTACACCGCAGTCACTATAATAATAATAATAATAAGTATATGTAAGATATGAAACTTGTGAGTGTGATTAAGGCTATTCCTTATGGTATTTTGTGTTAGAAAAAGAGATATTCTGAAAGACTGCACACCATCTGACAAAACAATTCAAGTAGGCTATACACAGAGAAAAAAGGTATCAAAATTGTACCTTTAGTTTGTCACGGGGGCAGTACTCTTTAAAAAAGGACATATTTGTACCTTTTTCTTGTTTTTTACCACAAACTCATAGTACAACCTAACGCTTTTTGACTTTCTCAGTTTGTGTAAATCCACTTGGGCTTCAGAGCACATTCATTTCACACACGTCTAGTACAATTATGTGGTTTTGTTTCATTAATACAGTGTTTACTTTTTTCTTGATTTACCCCGAAAGAATGGAAGTGAAATGTGACAACATGCCCCATAGGTGGGTACATTATAACATGAGCATATGACAGATTCAAATGTTATTTGATCTAATAGAAAAATATTTTGTCAATTAAATTCAATATTATTAACTTTTTTGGATAAAATAATGGAATTTTTAAATCATTTATATATATATATTAGTTTGATAACAAACACACCTCAAAACACAGCTATAAATCACAGTTCAAAACATAATCATTATTAATAATTTCAGAAAAATGTCACCTTTTTCTCATGGTATCTCAATAGAATTCATTAACAAGTATACAATACAATATCATATTTCTAATAGGGGCTCATTGTGACAACATGCCCTGCCTGCTCATCTGGGATTAACCCCGGCTCGTGTCTTCTGCTGTTAGATCAGCATTAAACAACTGTCAAATAACAGATATAAGATTACAATATTATCAGATTTGTCTAATTTTAAATAAACACGAAAAACAGAGATGAAAAATGAACATAAGAAAGAAAAGTACTTTTTTCTACGGTTAAATAAATGTTCAGTGATATCTTCCAAAGATTTTTTCATTTTGGCGCATTTAGTGTTGATATGACAACTAGTTTTATCATGCTAATAATACTAATATGCACCTTTTAGGAGTAAAAAAGGTACAAATATGCCCTTTTGCCACTGGTACTGCCCCAGTGACAAGCTGTTGTATCTTTAAAGGTACAATTTTGACACCCTTTTTCTCTGTGTAATAACATGTACATACATATTACTTATTAAAATATTCTTTAATATTCTCATAAAGTTACAAATTAGTGCTAACGTGAACCTTTCAGAAAGCACCCATTGATTATTTGATATAAAAATGCCTATTCCATTTTTTAGAATAACTTTAATACAAGCACAGCTCCATTTAGGACCTCATTAACATCACCGTCATCTGTAAGCCCCATTACAGAATTAGCATACTGCTGACCACAGCGTGGGTAAGTTGGGCACAGCTTCAAACTGTCCTAACATTGGGCTCATGTATAGGAAGATCTTGAGCCATTACTGTTGAGAGTCAGGCTATTTTATGATGATATTCTGTGTTAATGTCCCTTTGTGTCCACACCGGGCAGATTAGGTTACAAAAGAACATCATGAGTTTTAGGGAAAATGCATCATTAGCATGAGCAGCTTCACTAATGAGAAGTTCTGCAAAACTCCTTCCTTGTCATTGTGTTTTTTTAAGCCTCTTGACAATCATTACATATCAGTAATTACTTTTAGTTTTGTAATGTTAGAGGCAATCAGACTTATCAGGACCATGCAGGAGGGCCTTCTTAAAGCTAATGTGCAATGACTTGTCCGGATATTGTTTTAATTGAGAAATTCTCTCACTTCTAGGATTGAGGGACTGATAGAAAAGCAAAATGTCCCACAGAGCCACAGCTCCAGGGGAAAAGCAGGAAGAAAACAAACATGTCAAGGACACTGGAGCACAGAGATGATATCCGGGGCTCGGGGGCAGCGTAGATTAGCCTAGGGTTAAACTATGGATGATTACATATCAGAGCAGAACACACATTACAGCCTGAGTAAACCTGAGGCTGGAGATTAGCAGAACAGATCCCGGCCTGTATTAATACATCCAGCAGTCAGATCCCAGCCTGGGATAAGATGGAGGAGAAAAACTGGATGCACATATACACATTATTCTATAGACTTCTTTCCTGCTATTTGACACGTTTTGACATATTTTCATTTTCAAAGAGAAATGTACTTGATGTTTCCCTTATGGTAACCATCATGTGTGCCAAAATCATTATATTTAAAACATTTACTGTTAAACTGAACTGCAAGGTCAAAAATAAATTAATATGGGATGTCCTTCAAAAGCAGTTTTGCCATTTTAAAGGATTAGAAATGAGAAAGCCGAAAAGAAATGAAGTTTTTTTGAGGAAAACGTTCCAGGATTTTTCTCCACATAATGGACTTCAATGGGAACCAACGGATGAAGGTCCAAATCAATGCAGTTTCAAAGGAAGGGCTTCAGAGGCTCTGAGCGATCCCAGACGAGGAATAGGGTCTGATCCAGACAAACCATCTGACATTTTTGAAAAAATTGTATATACTCCATCACGTTGGAAAGGTCACGTAGCTGAAAGTAACGACCCACACTCTGTTTTTAACCCAAAAATGCTGGGTTAAAAACAACACAAGTTGGGTTGAAAATGGACTAACCCAGCGATTGGGTTGTTTTTTAAGCAAACATTTAACCCAACCGCTGGGTTAAAACGACCCATTCACTGGTTTAAAACAACACATTCGCTGGGTTAAAACAACCAATAGCTGGGTTAAAACAACACATTCGCTGGGTTAAAACAGCCCATTCACTGGGTTAAAACAGCCCATTCACTGGGTTAAAACAACCCATTCGCTGGGTTAAAACAGCCCATTCGCTGGGTTAAAACAGCCCATTCACTGGGTTAAAACAACCCATTCACTGGGTTAAAACAGCCCATTCTCTGTGTTAAAACAACCCATTCGCTGGGTTAAAACAACCCATTCTCTGTGTTAAAACAGCCCATTCGCTGGGTTAAAACAACCCATTCGCTGGGTTAAAACAACCCATTCGCTGGGTTAAAACAACCCATTCACTGGGTTAAAACAGCCCATTCGCTGGGTTAAAAAAGCCCATTCTCTGTGTTAAAACAGCCCATTCACTCGGTTAAAACAACCCATTCGCTGGGTTAAAACAGCCCATTCGCTGGGTTAAAACAGCCCATTCTCTGTGTTAAAACAGCCCATTCACTGGGTTAAAACAGCCCATTCTCTGTGTTAAAACAGCCCATTCACTGGGTTAAAACAGCCCATTCACTGGGTTAAAACAGCCCATTCACTGGGTTAAAACAACCCATTCACTGGGTTAAAACAGCCCATTCACTGGGTTAAAACAGCCCATTCGCTGGGTTAAAACAGCCCATTCACTGGGTTAAAACAACCCATTCACTGGGTTAAAACAGCCCATTCACTGGGTTAAAACAGCCCATTCACTGGGTTAAAACAACCCATTCACTGGGTTAAAACAGCCCATTCACTGGGTTAAAACAGCCCATTCACTGGGTTAAAACAGCCCATTCACTGGGTTAAAACAACCCATTCACTGGGTTAAAACAGCCCATTTGCTGGGTTAAAACAACCCATTCGCTGGGTTCTCTGTTAAAACAGCCCAATGCTGGTTTAAATAAACCCAATTGCTGGGTTAAAACAACCCATTCACTGGGTTAAAACAACCCATTCGCTGGGTTAAAACAGCCCATTCGCTGGGTTAAAACAACCCATTTGCTGGGTTAAAACAGCCCATTCACTGGGTTAAAACAACCCATTCGCTGGGTTAAAACAGCCCATTCGCTGGGTTAAAACAACCCATTCGCTGGGTTAAAACAGCCCATTCGCTGGGTTAAAACAACCCATTCGCTGGGTTAAAACAGCCCATTCACTGGGTTAAAACAGCCCATTCGCTGGGTTAAAACAACCCATTCACTGGGTTAAAACAGCTCATTCACTGGGTTAAAACAACCCAATTGCTGGGTTAAAACAACCCATTCGCTGGGTTAAAACAACCCAATCACTGGGTTAGTCCATTTTCAACCCAACTTGGGTTGTTTTTAACCCAGCATTTTTTAGAGTGCAGTGTTAAAACGAAAGTGCAAAGACTTAATCAAACGGCCTTTACAAAAATAAAGGTGAAACAACGATGTCGGACAATTTTAAAGTTGGAAGAGAACATGAGACGGAGTTTTTCAGCAATGGGTTGTTACTTCCAACTACGTCATGTGTGACCTTTCCGATGTGATGATGTCATACGTCATGAAGAAGCACAACACAGAAGTCGAGCATTTGTGGTTAAAAAGTATATGCATTCAATTTATTTTAGAAAAATAGATCAGACCCTATTCCTCTGAAGCCCTTCCTTTGAAACTGCATTGATTTGGACCTTCAACCGTTGGTTCCCATTGAAGTCCATTATGTGGAGAAAAATCCTGGAACGTTTTCCTCAAAAAACTTTTTTTTTTTTTGACTGAAGAAAGAAAAACATGAACATCTTGAGATGAGATGGGGGTGAGTTAACTATCAGGACATTTTCATTTTGAAGTAAACTAATCCTTTAAGAGCATTTTCGTGCTAACAATACCTACGGTAAAAATTCTGTCCGTTCCCATACTACACTTTTGAAATGGTTCTTTATTTATGTCTTCACTTCCTGTTGACAAAAATTCAAGGTTCAACGTATAACATCTCAGGTAAAGCACCAACTTTTAGTGACATGCTCCCTAGATTTCATTCAATTTAAAACTCCCACACAGCGAGACACTCTCAACAAGCTAAAACCCAGGGAAATGAAGTGCTGCATGAGAGTTGAGGGTTTCAGCGGTCTCTCTCTCTCTCTCTCTGTGTGTGTGTGTGTGTGTGTGTGTGTGTGTGGAGTTGTGCTCAGAGTGTCAGAACTGCACAGTCTGTCAGTCTACACCTGTGACAAGACTCTCTGTCTGAGGTTTGCAGTCTCACCTGGTATCTGTCTGAATGGTGAGCTTCATCAGAGGAGAGCGGGGACACAACTGGAGACTCGCCCTCACGTTTGATGTGCACTGACAACAGGAGAGACTAGCAAGAGAGAGAGAAACACAAAAACCAAAAGAAAGAGGTGAGCAGCCATCCGCTAGACAAACGTGTCATCCACAGAACTGATGGTGCTGTAGCCAGTTACAAAACACACACACACACACACACGCACACACACGCACGCAACAACTCCAAAACCAGTGTGTTGAAACAATGTGACTGATGTGAACAAATGTTGACAGATAACCATTAACTGCCACTTCGGCTTCAAACTATGTGTGTTGACAGGACATCAGTGTTTAGAGTAATGGATGCTTTGACAGAGAAAAAGCAGGACACTGGACGGCATGACAGGACACTTTGATCACCTATAAACGCACCGCCATGCGCTCGGAGACATAACAGGCCTGTCCTTCTGAAAACCTAATTGACTTAATTTCTCAAATGACTGAGGAAAGGGGGAAGGGGAAACACTGCTTACTTTCCCGAGAGTCTTGATCTCCGTCCTGCTTTTATGAGGCGGCTATAAAATATTTGTATTTACAATCTGCTCTGATTAATCAGAGTGAGAGGAGGTGTAGCTGCTTTAGTGGCTGACAACTGTAATCTAATATTAATACGTGAAAAATGGCAGCCTCTCTCTATGGGGACAGTAAATTAGACGTTATGCATGGCTCCTTATGCCTTTGAATCGCAAGGTCAGGAAACAATTTATTTGTGATCTCAAAACCTTTGGAGCTCGGGGAATACGGAGTGTGCCAGAGAGTGAGTAAGAGAGCTAAGTGTTTACATGAGTCTACTATAAGTATGTGATGTTTAACTGTTTCATTGTCCAATGAGAATTGATAACACATGAACGGCTCGTTTAGTGCATCTGACTTTAATATGTTATAATTAATAACATAAAAAAAAAATGAATGCAATGTAATGATAAAGGTTAAGCATCGCTGTTCAAAAGTTTGGGTTTGGTAAGATTAAAATCCTTTTTTTTCTTTGAAATTCTCATATGCTCACAAAGGCTGCATTTATTTGATCAAAAATACGGTAAAAATACAGAATTTTTGGCATCATTACACCAGTCTTCAGTGTCACATGATCCTTCATTAATCATGCTGATTGGGTGGCAGATTTACTAACAGCTCGCGTCAGCGCAAACCCTCTTTTGGTGATAAAAAACTAGCTAAAGCCACGGACAAGGTTATTTGTGCGGCTGACCTTATTGCATATGCATTTGTAGGAGTTTCCCATTCAGGCGCAAAATTTATGGGAGGAGAATATTTAAAGGAATCATGCAAGGGTGATTTATAAGGTTTGCACTTGTTTGCGCCATTATTTACCACCCAAAAATGTCTTAAACCAGGCGTTAACTGGTAGACACGTGCAGAACTGTCCACTCCCATTGGCGCTTTTATGGGATTGTGCTTTCACGCTAATTTGGCCTGTTTAGTAATTCTGGCCCTATATGTGTTTACTGCCAGTTTTGTATTAATTTCTTCTATTAAAAAAAAACAACCCAAACTTTTGAACGGTAGTTAAATTTTTTGCTAAAAGGTTTACGTTTCATAAATATAGCACTTTAATAATGTTTAGCTATCTATGCTAGTGACACCAAGTTACAATAAAATAATTTGATGATTAGGACCCACTTTATATTAGGTGGCCTTAACTACTATGTACTTACATAAAAAAAATAAGTACAATGTACTTACTGTGTTCATATTGTATTGCAAAACACCTTTGCTGATATTGAGGTGGGACACGGGTAGAGTTAGGGACAGGTGTGGTGGTGTGGGTAAGTTTAAGGGTAGAGTTAGGGACAGGTGTGGTGGTGTGGGTAAGTTTAAGGGTAGGGTTAGGGACAGGTGTGGTGGTGTGGGTAAGTTTAAGGGTAGAGTTAGGGACAGGTGTGGTGGTGTGGGTAAGTTTAAGGGTAGAGTTAGGGACAGGTGTGGTGGTGTGGGTAAGTTTAAGGGTAGGGTTAGGGACAGGTGTGGTGGTGTGGGTAAGTTTAAGGGTAGGGTTAGGGACAGGTGTGGTGGTGTGGGTAAGTTTAAGGGTAGAGTTAGGGACAGGTGTGGTGGTGTGGGTAAGTTTAAGGGTAGGGTTAGGGACAGGTGTGGTGGTGTGGGTAAGTTTAAGGGTAGGGTTAGGGACAGGTGTGGTGGTGTGGGTAAGTTTAAGGGTAGAGTTAGGGACAGGTGTGGTGGTGTGGGTAAGTTTAAGGGTAGGGTTAGGGACAGGTGTGGGGGTGTGGGTAAGTTTAAGGGTAGGGTTAGGGACAGGTGTGGTGGTGTGGGTAAGTTTAAGGGTAAAGTTAGGGACAGGTGTGGTGGTGTGGGTAAGTTTAAGGGTAGGGTTAGGGACAGGTGTGGGGGTGTGGGTAAGTTTAAGGGTAGGGTTAGGGACAGGTGTGGTGGTGTGGGTAAGTTTAAGGGTAGAGTTAGGGACAGGTGTGGTGGTGTGGGTAAGTTTAAGGGTAGAGTTAGGGACAGGTGTGGTGGTGTGGGTAAGTTTAAGGGTAGGGTTAGGGACAGGTGTGGTGGTGTGGGTAAGTTTAAGGGTAGAGTTAGGGACAGGTGTGGTGGTGTGGGTAAGTTTAAGGGTAGGGTTAGGGACAGGTGTGGTGGTCTGGGTAAGTTTAAGGGTAGGGTTAGGGACAGGTGTGGTGGTGTGGGTAAGTTTAAGGGTAGGGTTAGGGACAGGTGTGGGGGTGTGGGTAAGTTTAAGGGTAGGGTTAGGGACAGGTGTGGTGGTGTGGGTAAGTTTAAGGGTAGAGTTAGGGACAGGTGTGGTGGTGTGGGTAAGTTTAAGGGTAGAGTTAGGGACAGGTGTGGTGGTGTGGGTAAGTTTAAGGGTAGGGTTAGGGACAGGTGTGGTGGTGTGGGTAAGTTTAAGGGTAAAGTTAGGGACAGGTGTGGTGGTGTGGGTAAGTTTAAGGGTAGGGTTTGGTGTAAGGGAAGTATCAACTGTGTAATTACAAATGTAACTACAGAAATTAATTACAGACGTAATTACATGCAGGTATTTAAAAAAAATGTAAGTACAATGTAAAAACATGTATGAACACAAAAAGTGTAATGTATCAAATGATTAATTAAAATGTTAGTACATAGTAGTTAAGGACACCTAATATAAAGTGGGTCCGATGATTAAATTACTTTTGAAACGCTCAAATTCCTCTAAAATACCTAAAAAAGTCAATTTGCACACTGACTTGTAACACCAGCAGTGACAGCGCTGCAGATGTTAGCATGGTAACTATGCCGCCTACCACCGTTGGCCTTCGCCCCGTTGGATTAGGAGCCGCACAGACTGGCATGGAGTCGCTATGGCAATGGCGGCTTGAGAGAAGGGTGAAGACGGGCCAACTTGGCCCGGGGTTAATCCCCTTTAGAACTAGTGAGCTGGGCCAGATCTGCCTGCTTACCGTCTTTTAAAGGAAAAGCATGGACCCCCTCCACCATCCTAGCTAGCCTCTTCATTTTCCACACACTCCTACTGAATACTAAGTGTGCGCTATAGAATGCTCAGTCACGCCTCACACGGCCTGTTCTCTAACCCGCTCCCATTTCTTCTGGCTCCCATGCTTTTTTCCCATATTCTACAACTATGGGTCCGAACCAAAGGGTTTGCCCTCTGGAATGAGGGACAATCATGCGAAGATGGTACGTTTATCATCGGCATTCTTGTTGAACTGTTCATTTCTTCACCAAGGAATATGCATTTATTCTGGGACAAAGTAAAATATATATCAAATAGTCACTGTAGTTTAATGCGAGGTCGGTATTTCTGGCATTTGCAAAGGTTCACGGCATCATAAAAACTGAATGTGAAATGCTCAATACTCTCCACTCACAATGTCATATCATCCTGTCAGTTCTTCCTCTTTAAAGTTATGGCATATTCATGCTTAAAGCGATAGTTCACCCAAAAATGACAATTCTTTCATCATTTACTCACCCTTACTACAAGTATGACTTTCTTTCTTTTGTGGATATTTTGAAGAATGTTTTTAATTATTTTGGTCCGAAAGAACAATGGACTTTCATTGTAAGGACAAAAAACAACATTTGAGAAATATCTTTGAGGGCAAGATGATGAAGTTTCATTTGTGGGTGAACTATCCGTTTAACATCCTCGCTGGAAATGAAATACAACTGTTTATAGCGCATTAAAACTCTCTAGTGAATCTTGTGGTGATTGCACTACATAATCCAATTGATGTGGATGGAAATTTAATTAGGGAAATACGCTTGGCCTCTTCCTCCTTTTAAGACAATGAGACCAAAAAATCATTGGTATCATTTTCCATGTCCAGGTCTTTTTGAACAAGCAGTCAGGAAACATTGAAAGCTGTAAGTAAATTACTGCAGGAAATAAAGCCAGAAGTTTGCGGGCACTCTATTTTACACAAGACTCTTTTAACATCTTTGTCTCGCTCTAATTGGCATTAATTGTGGCTGAGCCTATCAGTGAGCGTAATGATTTAAAATGGCTCCACGGCGGTGGCCATCTTACCTTCGGTGTGCCTGGAGCCGCATTGATGTCCTTGTGTGATGGGTTCTTGCTGTGGGGGGAAAAAGACACCGTGAGAGATGGCGATAACCAATAAAATGCTTCAGATGGCTATAACATGTGAGATGGTGGTCCAGTGGGTTAAACCATGGAACTGATACACAGAAGGTTGCTGGTTCGATCCCAGCGGTCACCACCAGTGTGTCCTTGAGCAAGGCACTTTACTCCATGTTGCTCCAGGGGGATTGTCCCTGTAATAAGGCCACTCACTGTAAGTCGCTTTGGATAAAAGCGTCTGCCAAATGCATAAATGTAAATAACCAACACACGATCAAAATTAAGGAAACCATATGTCAAATTTTGAGAAAAAAACCCACTCTACTGAATATCAAGGTCAACGTCTCAATGGTGCTTTTGTGCCTGCATCTAATCGATGAGACTTGAATTGACTCAAAATGGCCATTGAGGAGGACAAGTTCACAGCTGACGTGCTCTGATGTTCATTTCGATGTAATGTGATGTGCGAGCGCAACATGTTGGAACGATGGCTGATCTATTTTGATCATGTGTCACAGCACTGGCTATAAACCCATCACCTTTAGACTGAAAAGAAACTGCGATCTGTCATTTCGAAAAGATGTAACTTTTGTCCCCTAAGGAACCGGACCACATGTGTCTCCTCCGTCAACACTCACTTTAGCTCAGTCACGTTGAGCGCTCCCCTGTTGGCCTCACTTAGGACCCGAATGGGCCTTCGAGAGGACAGCTGAGACAAAAGAGAACAAAGCCACACAAATCACACTTTTAATCATCTGGAGATGGAAAACGTGGGGGGGGGATATCGCGAGCAGTTTCAAACCCATCCTCTACGCCACTCAATCCAGGCAGCCCTGGGTCATGCTGTATTTGAAACAATTACTGTCCAAAAGTACGACTGCTAAGCAGATTTGGGTTATAATTTTTTTATTGAAGTAATCATTCTCATGGATGCTTCCATCCAGACCTGATCCCCCCACCGCAACCCTCCCGCAGTTAGACTAAGGCAGAAGGGAATAAATGATTTTGCGGTTATTTGATTTGTCAGTGAAACGCCTTGGGCACTTAGGACTTTGAAATATGTTGAGGACAATGCACTGGCTTGTAAACATTGTATTAAAGAGGAAGAGAATGGCAGAGAGGGAGAAAAAAGGGTGGGGGGCGACTCCTTCTTGAGTCTGGCGGGTGGATTGTACATCGAATCTTTGCCTTGTGGACATTGTGGATTGAGGATGACTGATTGGAAGGCAGGAATTATTAAACGGGGCGGCTAAAGCATCCACCGACAATAGGGAAAGACATATCAAATCGGATTCCTCTCTGAAACATTAATATCATTCCTGCCATCTCTCTTTCCATTGCTTTCTCTTGCTTTTTTCCCTTGTCTGACTCTAGCTGAAGAGCCGCATGGATCGGGTGTTTATGAAGCAGCGTGATGATGACCTGAGAAACAATGACAGGGTAACATCACCCTTGTCATGTTTGTTTTAAATCATGCATTCACAACCAGAGTATTAGCCCGCACCTTAATCTGAAAGTCTGATCCAGCGGGCGTACTTGTCACCGGACAAAAGAAAAGGAGCAAAGAGCAAAAGAGAACATGGATCCTATTTGTGTTCATTTAGATTTGAAAAAGAGTCCTGCTATGACAGATGGAGTACAGTGTGTGCACTGGCTAAAGAGGCTCAAATGTAATGAATGACAGGTGAAGGCGGGGTTTGGAGCTTTGCCCCGCCCCTCCACTCAGGTAATAAGCCTGAAGCCCGCCTTTTCTGCAGTCAACATGATTGATCTGACAGCCAGGGGAGGAAAGAAAGAGAAGGGGACAGAGAGAAAAGATGAGACAGAGGAGAAGAAAGAGACAACACAAATCAGGAAAGCAGGCCTTGAGAGGGGATAAATTGCCCCATCGGTGGCAGCGCGCTGTTTGCGAGATAATAAACAGACTCCTCGGCATCATAAATCCGCCCGGCGTGGCACGGTGAATCTTGGTGACCTCACACATCTCCTCATGTCAAAAAAACAACACTAAGATACACTTCATACCCCGTAGTGCTCTAAATGCCCCCTCTGCACTCATTGTATGGCCTAGTATCTCAAAACACTCTTTCCCCAGAAGTGGGACATGCATGGAAGGCCAATGGCAGAAAAACACTCTTTGCTACTTTAGAGATGCCACACAGGACCTGAACTATAGGACCTGAGGGATATTATGTAACGGTAGGTATATGGAGCGCACAAGTTAATTTAAGGCTTGTGTGGAGACAATAATGCATAAATCAGGATGGATTTTGCAGTGAAAATACTGGGATTTTAAACGGACCTTCAGGCAAGATTCTGTGTACTCAAATGAAAGAAAAACCGGGTGAGACACGTGAATTCGAGATGTTACACTATAAAATGTTTGATGCCTAGGATCCAAAAAACTTAAGGACCTGTGTAAGGAAAATTACCATATTGCCAATTATCTTGACATTGTACTAAATACAAAAGGAAATATTAAAATATCTTATTTTTGTAAATAAATGATAATATAGTATATAATAATTAAATAATTTACTAGAAATTTTGGTCCAAAGCCACTTAAAAATACACTTTTTTAGGATACACATTAATCTCTCCCTTTATACGTACACACAGGTTCCATATGGCACCAAAAATGGTTCTTCGTCGTAATCATAGAGGAACCACTTTTGGTCCTATATAGCACCATATCTTAACATGTTCTGTATATGGTAGTGGTGCTATATAGCACCTTAGTAAAAGAACCGGTTAAGAACCGCTGAAGAACCACTGAAGCACCAAAATTGGTTCCCCTACACTCTAAAAAAAAAGGTTCTATATGGCACCAAAAATGGTTCTTCGTCGTAATAATAGGGGAACCATTTTTGGTGCTATATAGCACCATATCTTAGCATGTTCTGTATATGGTAGCGGTGCTATATAGCTCCATAGTTAGTGGTGCATTATAGCACCTTAGTCAAAGAACCGGTGAAGAACCTCTGAAGAACCGCTGAAGAACCACTGAAGCACCAAAATTGGTGCTATATAGCACTTAAAAAGGTTCCCCTATGATTACGAGCCAAGAACCATTTTTGGTGCCATATACACTCAAAAAAAATGCTGGGTTAAAAATAACCCAAGTTGGGTTGAAAATGGACTAACCCAGCAATTGGTTTGCTTTAACCCAGCAATTGGGTTGTTTTAACCCAGCATTTAGGTTGTTTTAACCCAGCGGTTGGGTTAAATGTTTGCTTAAAACAACCCAATTGCTGGGTTAGTCCATTTTCAACCCAACTTGGGTTATTTTTAACCCAGCATTTTTTTTTGAGTGTATGTTTTACAGTATGAATTCCCCAAATTCTCAGTTTTAAATGATTCACTGTGTTTACCAAAATCCCACAAACTCCACACTCCGGACAAACCGAGCTTTCCCATTCCTCTTTCGCAGCCAAATTCAGCGAGACTGAGAAGGAGCGAGAGAGAGGGAGCTGGTGAAAATTGAATAAATGCCAGTCGACAGTTGGGGGGTTGTAAGCTGGAGATAAAGATTGCTTTTCGTGTCGTTTGCCACCCGGATCTCCCTCGCTCCGCTGGAGGCAAATTGATTACGTGGAGAGGTTGGGAAAGGGTGGGGGAATATGTAGATTGCCGTGGCCCTCAGAGCAGGCAGACGGGTAAAGGGCATGATGGATTTCCATTTCCATACATGAAGAGCGGAGGACGAGTCAGGAGAGGGGGCACGGCGATACGGCCACAGGGGAGGGAGAGAGAGGGGAGAGTGCGGCGGCGGGTTCCAATCTCACACACACTCACCCGCATCCACTCAGACATCTGCCTAATGCTACATCTTAAATAGCTTTCCCCATTTTACATGCACTCAAGTCTCATTTGGTGCAGAATGAAACGCTATCATTAAAGGGAGATTTACTACAAATTGCCACAAATTCGCCATGTCACTTCCAATGATCTGTGTGTGCAAGCATGTGTTGAGCGGAGCCCCGCCTGGGAGGAAGTATACAGGGAAGGAAGACGGCAGCAGTTACCCAGAGTTCCACACTGATAGGAGCACCAACAAAGCACTGCTCTGTGTACCTCAGGATTGTTGTAATGTTTTAGATGAATTAAAATGGGATCATTTCAAGTTTACTGTAGACTTATGGAAAAGATAACAACATTTGTAATACGACTGAACCATGAGAAAATTCCCATGATGACCAACACCATGATCTAAGTGCTCATTGTTATGATTGCTTGTTTTATTTTATTGTCAAGCCATATGCCTTAGAAGATATTTTGAAGAATGTTTCAACTGTTTTGTTCATTTAATGAACATCAATGGGGGCCAAAACAACATTGGACACCGTCATAATTTCATTCATTTTTCAAGAATATCTTCTTTTGTGCTGCAAAATGCATACGAAATGTGGAACAACATGACTAAATGATGACAGAATGTAAATGCAAATGACGCTATCCCTTTTGAACATAAAAACAATCTGATTGGCTGTGATTTAGACAAATTCTGCAGCAATTTAAGACAATATGTGACCCTGGACCACAAAACCAGTCATACATTTTTGAAACTGAGAAAGCTGAATAAATAAGCTTTCCATTGATGTATGGTTTGTTAGGATATGACTATATTTGGCTGAGATTTGAAAATCTGGAGGGTGCAAAAAAATCTAAATATTGAGAAAATCTCCTTTAAAGCAATGCATATTACCACTAATAATACTTGATATATTTACAGTAGGAAATTTACAAAATATCTTCATGGAACGTGATCTTAATATCCTAATGATTTTTGGCATAAAAGAAAAGTCGATAATTTAGTTATGACTGGTTTTGTGGTCCAGGGTCACATATTTGAGTATGTTTAGGACAAGGTGTAACAGAATATTATTAAGTTATAAGTTAATTCTGTATTCTTCTGATTCTTCTCGCCTAAATCTCTCAATCGCAAACAGCTTTATTTCTCATTTAGTCCATCTCTCTCCTATCCTAAATCAGTATTAAGCGATTGAGCTCAGAAAATAACTATAAGCAGGGGTTAAAAGGAGTGCAGGAACGGCTAAATCACGGGCCTGTAATGTCGAGCTGCATCCAACCCTGACAGACCGGGAGCAATGATGCAATTTCCTTAAATAACCACTACCATCAAACAGGCAGAGGCCGACAGAGCCATGTCAGTGTCCACAGTCACTGCCCGCAGGGGAGGGCGGCCCACTGCCCTTTATTAATTATTAAAAGATAACTCCTCAGCGCCGTGTGATGGATAACACTCGTGCAGGAAAGATATCCTGCTGAGAATTAATATCTCCCTCTCTCTTTCTGCCTGTGTCCCCGTTTGAAGCCCAGCAGCATAATCTATTAAAAACGAAAAATCACAGCACGATTCGCAGCATGAGGTCTACGACATGCCTGTGACCTATAGATTCAAACGGCATTGTTTCTTGTTATGGCTAATGTTCCTTCGAGCTCACAGAGTGAGACTTCCTGTCCGGGTGGACAAGAGAACACAGCGTTTGAACCTGGTCAAGTTGATGTACCAGCAGCAGGGTCCTGGGCCATTGCTCCAGCCTGCTTTGGCCTGTCTGAAGGTCTCAGACGGTGGATGAATGATGGGTACTGTGCTGATCATCTTCCCATGCTTAACCTGGCCACATGAAAGGCCATGTGGGCTGATGGATGACAGCGGGAAAAAGCACCTGCATCAGGAGCAGGTGTCCTCACTGCTGATCTTTAGACCAAACTCTTATGCGAGGGACAGCAGCCAATGCGCTTCATTTGTTTGGGAGACGGTGACAAGAACTGATGGAGCTGTCAGAAGACGGCAGGTATGGATGTGCGAGTCTACCTGATGTGCATGTGGGTGAGCCTCTCCATCTCCTGCTCCATGTGCTCCTGGAGTTCTCCTGGACGCAGCAACACCTGACAGATGGGGCAGATGGGAGCCTGACTGTCATAGAGTGACACCTTCTTCTTACCTGAGAGAAAAACACAAAGATAGAGAAAGATGAGGTTTATTTATCATCATATAATATGTCATTACTAAACATTCAAGTTGCCTGGAATCCGTGTTTGACAGAGCTAGTGTTGTTACTGATGACCACAACTAAAACTATTAAAAATGAACTCAAATATGAAATCTGAAATAAAAAAAATATTGTATGAACACCGTGTCAAGTAACTGAAATAAATTAAAGTTGAACTAAAACTAAAATTGAAATAAATAAAAATTAAAGCTAAATAAAAATATCAATAAAACCAAATTAAAATAATAACTATTAGGGCTGTCAAAAGATGAATCACGATTAATCGCATCCAAAATAAAAGTGTGTGTGTACTGTGTATAATTATTATGTATATGCATGCATATATTTAAGAAATATTTGCATGCATATACTGTATATAAATTTATATAATTTATATTATATATAAATATAATACATATTTCTTAAATATATACATGCTTGTGTGTGTATTTATATATAAATAATAATTATACATAGTACACACACACATATATTATGTAAATTAATCGATTGCCCAGCACTAATAAATATTAATTATTATAGTATTAATAAATACTATAATATACTGTAATACAAACTATATATACTATACTATAATATAATAATACTATTATAGTGCATCATTTCGGGTTTGAGTCCAGCTTACATTGTGTCCTTATCCCATTCATCCTCTCACTCTCCTCATATATATATATATACACACTCTAAAAAATGCTGGGTTAAAAATAACCCAAGTTGGGTTGAAAATGGACTAACCCAGCAATTGGGTCGTTTCAACCCAGCGGTTGGGTTAAATGTTTGCTTAAAACAACCCAATTGCTGGGTTAAAAAAACCCAATCGCTGGGTTAGTCCATTTTCAACCCAACTTGGGTAATTTTTAACCCAGAGTGTATACATATATACACTCACCTAAAGGATAATTAGGAACACCATACTAATTCTGTGTTTGACCCCCTTTCGCCTTCAGAACTGCCTTAATTCTACGTGGCATTGATTCAACAAGGTGCTGAAAGCATTCTTTAGAAATGTTGGCCCATATTGATAGGATAGCATCTTGCATTTGATGGAGATTTGTGGGATGCACATCCAGGGCACGAAGCTCCCGTTCCACCACATCCCAAAGATGCTCTATTGGGTTGAGATCTGGGGACTGTGGGGGCCATTTTAGTCCAGTGAACTCATTGTCATGTTCAAGAAACCAATTTGAAATGATTGGAGCTTTGTGACATGGGGCATTATCCTGCTGGAAGTAGCCATCAGAGGATGGGGACATGGTGGTCATAAAGGGATGGACATGGTCAGAAACAATGCTCAGGTAGGCCGTGGCATTTAAACGATGCCCAATTGGCACTAAGGGGCCTAAAGTGTGCCAAGAAAACATCCCCCACACCATTACACCACCACCACCAGCCTGCACAGTGGTAACAAGGCATGATGGATCCATGTTCTCATTCTGTTTACGCCAAATTCTGACTCTACCATCTGAATGTCTCAACAGAAATCCAGACTCATCAGACCAGGCAACATTTTTCCAGTCTTCAACTGTCCAATTTTGGTGAGCTTGTGCAAATTGTAGCCTCTTATTCCTATTTGTAGTGGAGATGAGTGGTACCCGGTGGGGTCTTCTGCTGTTGTAGCCCATCCGCCTCAAGGTTGTGTGTGTTGTGGCTTCACAAATGCTTTGCTGCATACCTCGGTTGTAACGAGTGGTTATTTCAGTCAAAGTTGCTCTTCTATCAGCTTGAATCAGTCGGCCCATTCTCCTCTGACCTCTAGCATCAATAAGGCATTTTGGCCCACAGGACTGCCGCATACTGGATGTTTTTCCCTTCTCACACCATTCTTTGTAAACCCTAGAAATGGTTGTGCGTGAAAATCCCAGTAACTGAGCAGATTGTGAAATACTCAGACCGGTCCGTCTGGCACCAACAACCATGCCACGCTCAAAATTGCTTAAATCACCTTTCTTTCCCATTCTGACATTCAGTTTGGAGTTCAGGAGATTGTCTTGACCAGGACTACACCCCTAAATGCATTGAGTGTATATATATATATATATATATATATATATACAGAATATCCCCAAAACATAATTACATTTCGGGGGAAATCACATTGAACACAGTCGCATTGGCCCAGTTTATATACTGTATAGTCCATTTGGAGATGAGCACAGGGCAGATGAGTGCTCAAAGTCTTTTTCCCTCTCTTTGGACTGTGTGGATTAAGTGGCTCAGATTTCTGCCGAAGGAGAATCCGTCATCCTCGGCCTCCAGTCTCCTGTTCCCTCATTAAACCAGATCCACAGCTCCGCACAGTTACGCCACTGAGCTTCTGACACTTCAGTTGCATCACACACACACACACACACACACACACACACACACACACACACACACACACACACACACACACACACACACACACACACACACACACACACACACACACACACACACACACACACACACACACACACACACACACACACACACACACACACACACACACACACACACTTCATACGCACGCATCAACTCACCAATGGATAACATTTCATCAGACACTGTAATTAAACAATAAGGCCGCCCAAGCGACTTCAACAGTTATAAATATATGAACGCTGATGATTTGGAATCTTTTTATAGTACAAACAAGCAGGCATGTGTACGTGCATTCGCATCTGAACACATGGCCGTGTTTATTTTTGTGAAAGTCCATCCGTGTGGGTGTGTGTGTCGAGGCTGCCTGTGAGTAACTAACACATCTTTTGCATGTGAATTATCTAACGTGCGACTCTGTAAATGAGCGAAAAAATATTTCCTGTTTCACTCTGCTATCTCCTAATCTCTCAGATCTGGAACTAGCCAATCAAAGCGACTATTTTTAGCCCTCTGGGACAATAGATCCTCCCTCAAACAGGATATCCTGGATGAACTCACCGTTACCGACAGACTACAGCTGTAAGCAGCTGTTCTGCTTAGCTAACTCAAAGCGCAAATACACAAACAGGACGTGAGGAAATCACATTTTGGAGATGTACACGCACTAGATCCCTCACTAGCATTAGCTTTCTTCAGATAATGGGAATGTGCAATGCCCGTGCACAACTTACTGCCACAATGCCATTGCTATGCGGTTTCTAGGGTGTTTGGAGTGGTTTTCAGGACGTTGTTATGCGGTTTCTAGGGCGTTCTGGGTGGTTGGCGGGACAAATTATTGTTAGGATTTTCTGAAGGGTTGATAGAGTGTCGCTATAAGGTTGCTAGGATGTTCTTAGTGGTTGCTAGTTCAAAAGAGCTAAAAAACTGTGAATTGTTACACTCTAAAACATGCTGTTGGGCAATTGGGTTGTTCTAACCCAGTGAATGGGTCATTTTAACCCAGCGGTTGGGTTAAATGTTTGCTTAAAACAACCCAGTCGCTGGGTTAGTCCATTTTCAACCCAACTTGGGTTGTTTTTAACCCAGCATTTTTTAGAGCGTAGTGTTCACGTCTTGCTATTTTCTCCCTTCTCTTATAATCTCTTATATTATTTTTTTCAATGTGCTTAACGGACAGAAAGATGTCCAAAACGGTTTCCATTGCGCACAGGGAAGCAGCAGATCCACTGTGTCCAATTATCAAAGTGTGCAACAAACATCTGATGTTTTCAGTTTGGTTCGAATGTCTGGGAGGCAGCTATTGATCTGTTGCAGTAGGGGTTAGTGAGCATCTTTTCTCGAGATGATGAGGTAACTCGAGGGCAGGCTGCAAACAGATGTACAAACACACACATAGACACACAGAAGTGGGGCTGTAATCCGGATTCTTCTCTCTACATAAAGCCTTAGGCTCAGTACGAGCCTGTCCTTGACTTCAGAGGGCACTGTTGTGTTTGTCTTCACATGATGTGTGTGCCGTTCGAGAGGGTGATGATCGCTAACAGTCCAGTCTATGCACACACATACTAACGCAGACAAACATGCGCGTAAACACACGTAAACGCTCTCTCGCACACGCGCGTACATGCGGCAAAGTCCCTCCGGGGGAACATATCCTCTGCTCACATATTGGCCTGTCAGAAGTGTTTCCTGCAAGAGCACAGATTCATCAGCGAGGAGCTAGCAGGGTCAGTGTTAGCATCCCAAAACTCTCCCTCCCACCCCCATACATCTCTCCACCTCCTCCCTCTCCCCTCCCCAGTCAAGCGTGCCTACGCATACCCATCCCCTATTCTCCAGCACCACTACTTAACGGCCCCACACTCTGGACACTTTAAGTGACTTTGAAAAATAGGTAATCGATTACAATTCTGTGTGCCTCTGTTTCTCTCACCACCCTTTTCTCACTCGCCCCTCTCTCCCCTCCCTCCCTCCCTCCCTCTGTCCAGCAACATCCTGCACATCTATTTCTCATTTTCTGGCCCTTTATTTGTTTTCCGTGCTCTCCTCTGTCTTATCTCCTCTCACCTATTTCTTTCTTTCTATTTTTTTGACATGCACCATGGTAAGGTCATTCTCTGACCTGGTGACAGAACATTAAGTAGACGTGAATTTTGAATTAAAGTGAAATTAATCGATCCATAACAGTTTTATTATTAGTATAAACATAGTTTTAAAACGGTTTTAAATTTATGCATACATATATATATCAGACTGTCCTCCAAAAAAATGACTCTATAGGTCGTTTTGTTAAGCATCTTATTACAACCTTTATTTACATTTTAAAGTCATGCGCCCTCTAGCTGGCGTACAAATAATGACAGTGTCGTGTTACTAGGGATGCCACAATTCTCAATATAATATTGAACCGTTCGGTACGGCATTCACGGTTCAATTCGCGCTTGTGAATTGCGTTTTTTTCGGTTTTGCATTTAAATAATAATTTTTCTACAAATTCTATAATTTGCCTCCATCCCAGCACTGAACAACGCGACATACATTCACATCACACGTTAGTGTTAGAGTTATACTCACGGAACACTATATATAGTTATTCACAATCACAAAAGTTCATTATTTGCATGCGTTTTAAAGCCTTGCCCGTTAAACATTTCATTCGCGTGCTTATGCACATGCGCTTTTCCGAGCGCGCGCACTAAACGCCTGTCAAACACGTGATTACTGGACTAAGTAGTCGTCTTACTGCGCTAATACTGTCAAATACACACAAGGTTAACATAAACTCAGTCGGTTATGTCTAAAGTGAAAGTTAAATCGGCGTGTGTTTGTATATTAGATGCGAGCAGGTCTTAAATTGACAGCAGCGCAGCCTATAGTGAACACGCTGTCCTTAAAGGGACAGTTCACCTCTAAAATCATGTCATTATTTACTCACTCTAATGTTGATCCAAACCTGTGTTCATTTCTTCTGTTGAACACAGACAGTTGAATACCAGACAGAAAATCACTCACTGCTCTTGACTGAAAAACTTTAATACAGTAGCTTTAATAAGAATCAATGTATATTTTATAGTGAAGCCTATGTAGTGTTTTATTTTTACATTTATATATTCATACTTAAATGCTTCTGAGCTGCCAGTGTAAATATATATATTTATTTGATACTATACTATACACTAGGAATGTGTACAAGGTTTTTTTAAGTAAAGTTTTAAGTTTAAGTAAGGTTTTTCCAAGTCTTTTAAGTAAAATAAAGAAAGAGTATTGCAATAAAAAATAGTCTTTCTTTTCTCCTTAACCTCTTGCTGTTCCTGTCGCTTAAGAATAGAAAAACAAACAACTGATGTGACAAGCCATCAGAACCGAACCGAACCGAAAACCGTGGTTAAAAAACCAAGGTATGTATTGAAGCATGGACTAACTGTATTGTTGCATCCCTAATCGTTACCAATCAAAATGTGTGTTCATTTAAATGCAGTGTGTGGACTTTTTACCACCATTTGTCATATTTCCATTTAGCAAAAATCTTTTTTTTTATGAACAACTACACCCACCCAACCGCTAAACCTACCCAGTGATTTATAGTGCATACACACTTTATGAGCACATGCGTTCCCTGAACCCACGATTGCATGATCACATGATCACATGATGCTGTATTTTGGGTAACACTTTATAATAACTACACGCTATGAAGCATTAGTTAAGCATTAGTAAATAGTTAATTCATCATTTATAAAGCATTAATAGACATTACTAAGCAGTTTATAAATACAGCTATACATGCTTTATTCTTGATTTATAAGCATATCTATACTGTGTTTAATAATTGTATTTTCATACTTTCTAATGATCAATTTATCATTTCTAAATGAATTATTACATTATTTACAAACCAGTTATTTAGGAGTTGTCAGTGGTTCATCAGATCATTTAGAAAGTGTAAGTAAAGGATTAATACACTATTTAAATGTACATTTATACATCGCATTATTTAGACATATAGTAATAGTTGCTCAGTGTGTTAATAAATGCTTTATTAACATGTATTTCCACTGTAATTCATGTTTAATTCAGGTAGTTATAAAACATTTAGTAGTTGTCAGTGAGCTCTTTTTGTGATATTTTGCAGTGTGAAAACAGCAGCAGTGCAGAAGAGAACTGAGCCTTTAAATCTCATTTGTAAAAGCGTTACGAGGCATAACTAGTCCTCACTTTAGATAAGCTCAAAGAAATAGTTAACCAACAACTACTAAATGTTTTATAACAACCTGAATTAATCATGAATTACAGTGGAAATACATGTTAATAAAGTATTTATTAACACACTAAGTAACTATTACAATATGTCTAAATAATAAGATGTATAAATGTATATTTAAACAGTTTATTAATCCTTTACTTACACTTTATAAATGATCTGATGAACCACTGGCAACTCCTAAATAACTGGTTTGTAAATAATGTAATACTTCATTTAGAAATGATAAATTGATCATTTATAAAGTATGAAAATACAATTATTAAACACAGTATAGATATGCTTATAAATCAAGAACAAAGCATTTATAGCTGTATTAGTAATGTCTATTAATGCTTTATAAATGATGAATTAACTATTTACTAATGCTTAACTAATGCTTCATAGCGTGTAGTTATTATAAAGTGTTACCGTATTTTGCAATGCTCTATAAATTGAGCTACGCAAAACCTGCAAATAAAAGGAAACAAAGCATTAAAATGAAAGTGTCCTGTTGTCGATAGGGTCGCAACTTTAGTAAACGCTCCTATGGGTCGTATTTCAGGGAAGTGACAAACCCATAGGCGTATTGGTTGGAGAACATGTTGATATACACACACGCACAACTGGTCAAAAGTTAAAAAAAATATATTTTTAAATGTTTTGAAATTGCAATATATAATAATAATTGAATTAATTGGTAATGGTAACTCATTCCTGTGATGCAATGTGAATTGTCAGCAGCCATTAATCAGCAATTTGTCTTCATTGATCCTTCAGAAAATATTGTAATATAATTTGTACTACTATTTCACAATATTACTGTATTTTTGATCAAATAAATGGTCACTTCCTTCAAAAAATTAAAAAAATACTTTTTACCAGTATATATATATATATATATATATATATATATATATATATATATATATATATGATTTCTTACTTGCATGTTCTTTATTACATACAATTTTGTGCAATTTCATCATGCTCACATCTGCCTTTCTCTCTCTCCTCCTCTCTTCAGCAGCGGTCAGCTTTATTGCCCTGACAAGATAATTTGAGTCGTGCCAAAGCAATCACCGTCTGCAAGAGTAAACAAAGAGCGGTCCAGACCCATTCCACAGCAGATAAATCTCCAATCCAACTCTTTTTCTTACTCTTTCTCTCTCATGAGGCCATTTGCAACATGAAATCTGACAACCTGACATATGTGTTTGTGTAGGAATGACAGTCTGTCTACACAGAGTCATTATCACACAGCTCTGTTTATTCTAAAACTTTATGTTTACACGCTGTTACGGGTTATGTACTATTTAAACGCACGGTAACATGAATGCTAATGTAAGCTGTGACTGTATCAATGCACTTTCTGCATTTCCTTGTGTATTTCAATTCCTGTTTTTTTTTGTCTGTTGACATGTCAGATGGTTTACTGACAGAGTGTTACTCTGACTTTGTTATGTGTGCATGATGGGATATGTTAACAGAGCGTGTGATTGGATGTATGTGTGTCCCTCTGTCCGTGTGTGAAGAGAAAATGAGTGTGTGCCTCTTGAAACTAGCTCTTTAATTCATCCGTACACAATCAATGGGCTCAGTAATGGAGTCATGATGGTTTGGTCAAGCGCCTGTCGGGACCTTAACCACCTCCCTGTCACTTGTCTCCCTGAAAACACACACTCACACTCACAAACCGAGAGAGCTGGTCATTTGGCAGCTTTGATGTTAATACAAGATGGAGAGGATTCACACAATAGGACACACACTAAATCATCTGTCTGTCAGCACTGTCTGATGAACGCCTTTAGAGTAAAAGGGTGAGTGGACATGGTTTTGCAAATACCTGAAGCCGTGTCAAAGCTTCACATATATCCATGTGTGTGTGTGTGTGTGTGTGTATAGGCATAATGTTTTTCCTATAGACCACCCCATTATGTGTGCATGCAGGGTGGTGTTGGTGTCCACATCGTCCCCAGAGAGGATTGACTAATAGAGACAGCCAGTGATTAATCATGTCTCCCCTGTGAGGGCTGGAGGGACACACACACACACACACACACACACACACACACACACACACACACACACACACACACACACACACACACACACACACACACACACACACACACACACACACACACACACACACACACACACACACACACACACACACACACACACACACACACACACACACACACACAGTCCTTCAGCCCTGGACACACCCTCACAAACACATTATTTGTTGTGTTTTTCCATTACTTTTACATTATTTGCTTTACTTTGTAAACGTATGCCTATATATATGTGTGTGTGTATGTGTGTGTGTGTGTGTGTGTGTGTGTGTGTGTGTGTGTGTGTGTGTGTGTGTATATATATATATATGTGTGTGTGTGTGTGTGTGTGTGTGTGTGTGTGTGTATTGTATATGCATGTATATGCACACTTTTGATACACCAAGTTGGGTTGAAAATGGACAAACCCCGCAATTGGGTTGTTTTAAGCAAACATTTAACCCAACCACTGGGTTAAAACAATCCAATTGCTGGGTTTGTCCACACTCTAAAAAATGCTAAAAAAAACAACCCAAGTTGGGTTGAAAATGGACTAACCCAGCATTTTTAGAGTGTATATATATATATACACTCTAAAAATGCTGGGTTATATATATATATATATATATACACTCTAAAAATGCTGGGTTATATATATATATATATATATATATATATATATATATATATATATATATATACACTCTAAAAATGCTGGGTTATATATATATATATATATATATATATATATATACACTCTAAAAATGCTGGGTTATATATATATATATATACACTCTAAAAATGCTGGGTTAGTCCATTTTCAACCCAACATGGGTTGTTTTTTAGCATTTTTTAGAGTGTGGACAAACCCAGCAATTGGATTGTTTTAACCCAGTGGTTGGGTTAAATGTTTGCTTAAAACAACCCAATTGCAGGGTTTGTCCATTTTCAACCCAACTTGGTGTATCAAAAGTTACGGGTTTATATATATATGTACCCACCCACACACACACGCACATATATATACTATTATAAAAAAAAAAGTCAAGCAGCGCAACTGTTTTTAATATTGATAATAATAAAAATTATTGAGCACCAAATCAACCAATATTTCATAATATTACTTTTTTAACTGTATTTGTTTTATCAAATAAATGCAGCCTTGGTAAGCACTTATTTCAAAACACTTTTTAAAATCTTCCCAACCATTTAATTTATTTTAATTCTATTTCCTTCATTCAAAATCAGGAACTGATTCAATTCTGATTCAAAATTTTTTTATTTTTTATTATTCTACATATAGCCTATATAATTTTCAAAAAAAAAAAAAAATATATATATATATATATATAAATGTTACAACTTTACCAGCCATCCCAATTTATTTAAAACGCACCATGCACTAGACCACATGTGGCCTCTAAAGCATCCCATTCCTCTTGTCCATTTCTTATTCTTCCTTCCATCTCTCTGTTTCCCCTTCTTTCCCTCTCTAAGGGAGTGAGTGATGGCTAGCAGAAGACAGAGAGATAAATCCTGAGGCATGGAGGGGGTTTGGCGCATGCTGCTTGTCAGCGCGTTAAAGATGATTAATGTGGGATGCCCCCCTGTGCCGGACCCCTGTGTGGAGAAAGGTGGGGACTCCGTTTAATCTGAAGGGCCGGCGAGACCAGCGCGCAGAGAGGGGCAATAACAAGGAAATAGGACTGACAGAACTTTTTAGTGCTGAGATTTCTCACCTAAATGCCATGCTGTGAGAGAGAGAGAGAGATGCCTTTGACAGCTCTGACTGAGTGCTGGCCTGATCTTCTCTAATTTGCCAAGATGGATGGTTCTCTCTCACTATCTCACACTCTGTCTTCAAAAATCCACCTCTTCTAGATATAGCACACCTTCATCACAGCACATTCGCTCACCCGGACCTCCATTCTGATAGCACAGCTAATGAGGGCCAGAGCCAGCGGCCTCTCTCTGCATTAGACATCCCCTAATTATTAAAAGCACTTTCATCACACGTAACCTTTCGCTAACCCCACTGATAGCACAATTACACACTGGACGGATGAGTTAGCGCATGCTAATATCTTAATAGCGTCAAAATTTGCTGTCTTGGAATCAAGCTAACTTGGCCGCTAGCTGTGTGGTGATGTAGCATTTGCCTCTAGCTGCCTCTGACACTCCTTGTATGTTGTTTTACAAGCCGTTGTGTAAAAGGAAAAAAGAGCTCCACAGAAGCCGCCTCAAACGCACACTCCCCTGGTAGCTGGCAGCCCGCCATCGCAGCTCCGGCTGGGGCTGTTAGCTGTCTGTCTCTCCTCTCATTTAGCCTCACGCAGCATAACTCAAACAGCATGCGCCTATTTATTTAACTGCTTCCAAATGCAGAAAAAACCCTCCATGCTTACATATCTGTGTCCATAAAACCTGCTGCGGCAGATACTGTGAAACGTTTAGACAGAAAACTGACATATAATGTACGTAGGCATCTTTTAAAGACTTATAATGGTATAGTAACACTCCACACATCACTGTTTGGGCAAGTCCCACCTTGACCCTTTAAACATTACTCTCGTAATTTCAGTAAATTCACTCGTTCGGTGGGTTTAATGGTCTCCGTCTGGTTTTCTAAGAGTCAAGAGTGAGTTTCTGAGTTTAGGTGTGTGTGCCACGTGTGTGCTTGCTGAGCAAAACAGAGAGCTCTTAACGCATTGGCGAGAGAACAAAGCTGCCACTAATGGGCACAGGCAGAGAGCATGTGCCTTTTGAAACCTCTCTTTGCGTACAGTGTGCCCATGCTGAGCTCAAGATGGAGATGGAGATGGCAAGGAGTCCCCCCGCCACACCTGGGAATGCCTAAATTCACTAGCACACACCAGCTGCCTCCTGTAAAGCCAAACACTGCACCCACAGGTGCCCAACTGCACCATCCGCACAGCATGGGCACGGAAGTAAATGGGTTAAAGTACAACATTTTAAGCTATTCTTCTCTGATCAAGAGCAGGGGTTCTCAACCCTGGTCCTCGAGGGCACTGTCCTGCAGAGTTTAGCGCCAACCTTGATCAATCTCAGCTGCCTGTAGCTTTCTAGTAATCCTGAAGAGCTTAATTAGCTGGTTCAGGTGTGCTTGATTAAATCTGCAGGACAGTGGCCCTCGAGGACAAGGGTTGAGACTGCCTGAGAGGAATTAATAAAAAAAAACTGACCACACGGTTTGATAAACAAAACAGCTTAGACTAGCTAAGATGGTTCAGCTAGCAATGGTTTAAACCAATCTTACGTAAAAAGTCAAACAAAAGCTAGCATATTCTGGTTACCAGCAATGGTTTTGACCAATCATCAGCTAAGCTGGTCACATTATGAACTTGATTAGCGGATGATTGGTCAAAACCATTGTTGGCTGAACCACTTTAGTAATGCTGCACTCCAGGCAGGTTTTTGAGTCTGTAAGTTACGACTTCAAACCACAACTTTGTAGCGTTCCAGGCAAAGTCACGCCAAACTGCCTGAGATGTAAACAAAGAATGGCGGACCGTACGGGGCTTATGCTCATTTACAATCATTGCCAAAGGTGCTTACTCCTTGCTTATTTGAGGGAAACGGAGGATAAAAAACGGCGCATAAGGCAAGAGAAGCTGTTATACCTTTTATTTTACGTTATTTGTATATTTGGAAACGTATTTGGTATTCATTTATTCTTGCACTCAATGGACTGAAAACTAGCTAACGCTAGACAAGCTGCTGATAATGCATAACATTTGCGGATAAATAACGTTAGAGCAATACCTTATTTTAATAAACTATTACGACTTTCATAAACACCGCATCCGTAGGGGCTGCCATTGTTGTTTCGCGGGCTATGTGACGTCAGAGCTCGTAACTGGAAGTACATCGATCTAGTATGAGTTCGCGGGTGGGAAGTCACGGCCGTTCCAGAGCACTTTCCCGAGTAGAAGGTTGGAAAAACACAGGTTACGGGTTGCCTGGAACGCGGCATTAGTCTAAGATGTTTTGATGGTCAAACAGGATGGTCAAAAAATGCATTTGTTCCTTTTTTTTTCTTCCTTCAAACCATATTTTTGTGTTTTGACTATCCTGTTAGACCAACAAAACATCTTAGACTAATTAAGGTAGTTCAGCCAACAATGGTTTAACCAATCATCAGCTAAGCCAGATCATAATGTGACCAGCTTAGCTGATGATTGGTCAAAGCCATTGCTGGTAACCAGAATATGCTAGCTTTTGTTTTACTTTTGTAAGATTGGTTAAAACCTGTCTTAAAAAAAAAGTCTAAGCTGTTTTGATGGTCAAACAGGATAGTCAAAACACAAAAATATGGTTTAAAAGAAGAAAAAAAAGGAGAAGAATTCATTTTTTGACCATCCTGTTTGACCATCAAAACATCTTAGACTAACTAAGGTGGTTCAGCCAACAATGGTTTTGACCAATCATCAGCTAAGCCAGTTCATAATGTGACCAGCTTAGCTGATGATTGGTCAAAACCATTGCTGGTAACCAGAATATGCTAGCTTTTGTTTTACTTTTGTAAGATTGGTTAAATCCATTACTAGCTGAACCATCTTAGCTACACTGCTGGGTTAAAAATAACCCAAGTTGTGTTGAAAATGGACTAACCCAGCAGTTGGGTTGTTTTAACCCAGCGTTTGGGTTGTTTTAAGCAAACATTTAACCCAACCGCTGGGTTAAAACAACCCAATTGCTGGGTTAGTCCATTTTCAACACAACTTGGGTTATTTTTAACCCAGCATTTTTTAGAGTGTAGTCTAAGCTGTTTTTATGGTCAAACAGGATGGTCAAAAAATTCTTTTTTTCCCCTTTAAACCATATTTTTGTGTTCTGACTATCCTGTTAGACCAACAAAACATCTTAGACTAATTAAAGTGGTTCAGCCAACAATGGTTTAACCAATCATCAGCTAAGCCAGTTCATAATGTGACCAGCTTAGCTGATGATTGGTCAAAACCATTGCTGGTAACCAGAATATGTTAAATTTTATACTGCTGATCACCCATTTTACCAGCAAAATACAGCTTGTGCCAATAACAGACCAGTATTGTCCGTATAAAACCCATTTAAGATGGTCCAAACTGGTCTAAGCTGACGTTTTCATAAAATTTGAATACAAAAGAGAAATATGGAGTTATGGTTTTACGACTGTTCACAGGATTTAAATCTTTCACAGATTAGTTACTCACTTTGACCATCAGAAGGTCTCCAATACCACCCAAAAAACCTGTCCTCTTCTCATTTCATAGCAGAGCACGGCGTTAAACAGGTTTTTCAAGCATGCATCAAGTGTTTACGCCTGCCTCGTTCTCTCTCCTCTTGCCTTTAAGCACGCCAACATCAGTAAACAGTGAAATCTCTCAGCCTCTTACCGAATGTAACCGCATTACACTGTCTGATAACGTCGTCAAATAATGCCCGATAAGAGGAATTTGATTTGATTCAGGGCCTTTTTTCTCTCCCTTTCAAATGCTTTTCTTTTCTTCTCCTTGCCTTAAGGCCACACACACACACACACACACATCTCTTTATGCTCAGCATCTTTGAAAATGACACTGCCTTGTATGCGCAATCAAATAAATCCAGCGAGCCTGTCAGCCTTCATTTTTTCACCTCCCCTCCTCTCTAAATCAGAGCAAGGTGAGCCGCTACAAGTCATCTCCATAATGGGAAATATGTGCTTTATACGCAAAAGGATTGGAATTAGACTGATAATGGGACTGGCCCAGACTGTCCGTGTGTGTGTGTGTGTGTGCTTTTTTACTTTATTGTAAGTGAGCAGAGGAAACCCTAAGCAGGCTGGACAGTTCCTAGGCTGATTACTCAGGGTTAGGTGAAAAAGAGGGGAGAGGATGAGAGAAGAAGGGAATGAGGCATCGCGCCTCATTCGAGAGGACGTCTGATGAAATGGAACGAGGTCATCCTCGGTTTGGGACCTGACGAGCGTCGGCGTTGGCGTCTGTGCTAACCGTGCACGGAGGCCGATCACCGCTGACAGTGATGCATTGTGCTGTTAAACAGCAGCTCCTCACGCTACCGATCACACACACACACACACACACACATACATATACTCAGGGTGTCACATTTAAAAAGGCAAATGCAATCAGCACCTGAGAGAGGAGTGGGGCGAGGGGAGTGGTTTCGTGTCAGTATCGCTCTGTCATTCTCTCTCAGCGGGGAGGAGTGTTTGGCTAAAGATGATGTCGGTTTGATGCGTATAATCAGCATATGTGCGGGGCGTACAGGCTGTGATGTGGAAACGCAAGCCAGTTATTAGGGCCAGAATCATAACTGTGCTCATCAGAGGGGAGGAGACTTGATTATCTGAACACGCAAACAACTTTAAGGACTTTTTAAAGGGCATGATGGGAAACTGTTTCCCAAGTTCTGTGTTTGTGTATTGTAGAATTGGCTCGTTTTCGATGAATAAGTGTGAAGTTGAATTAAATTAAAAATGAGGATTGATTTAAAGAAATACTTTAATTTAATAGGTAAAGACATTTATAATATTGCAAAAGATTTCTATTTTAAATAAATGCTGTTCTTTAAACTTTCTATTATCAAAGCGGAATGTTTCTTCAGCACCAATATATTTTATAATATTACACTTTAAAAAATGCTGGGTTAAAAATAACCCAAGTTGTGTTGAAAATGATGGACTAACCCAGCCTTTGGGTTAAATGTTTGCTTAAAACAACCCAATCGCTGGGTTAAAACAACCCAATCGCTGGGTTAGTCCATTTTCAACCCAACTTATTTTTAATACAGCATTATTTTTTATCAAATAAATGCTGCATTGGTAAGCATGCATTTCAAAACATTAAAAAAATCTTCCCAAGCAATACCAGCGGTATTGTACATTCAAAGTTTGCCTTGCTACACTCTAAAAAATGGACTAACCCAGCAATTGGGTTGTTTTAACCCAGCGATTGGGTTGTTTTAACCAAGCAATTGGGTTGTTTTTACCCAGCGATTGGGTTGTTTTAACCAAGCAATTGGGTTGTTTTAACCCAGCGATTGGGTTGTTTTAACCAAGCAATTGGCTTGCTTTAACCCAGCAATTGGGTTGTTTTAACCAAGCAATTGGGTTGTTTTAACCCAGCAATTGGGTTGTTTTAACCAAGCAATTGGGTTGTTTTAACCCAGTGATTGGGTTGTTTTAACCAAGCAATTGGGTTGTTTTAACCCAGCGATTGGGTTGTTTTAACCAAGCAATTGGCTTGTTTTAACCCAGCAATTGGGTTGTTTTAACCAAGCAATTGGGTTGTTTTAACCCAGCGATTGGGTTGTTTTAACCAAGCAATTGGGTTGTTTTAACCCAGCGATTGGGTTGTTTTAACCAAGCAATTGGCTTGTTTTAACCCAGCAATTGGGTTGTTTTAACCAAGCAATTGGGTTGTTTTAACCCAGCGATTGGGTTGTTTTAAGCAAACATTTAACCCAACTGCTGGGTTGGTCCATTTTCAACACAACTTGGGTTGTTTTTAAACCAGCATTTTTTAGAGTGTAGTTAAAAATTAGTTTTCAATGAATACATTTGAATTCTACTTCCTTACATTCAAATTGCAATGTTTGCTGCCTTAATTCAATTCTGCTCAACACAATCCTGTTGCATGTGCGGGGAAGACGGCACAAGTTTAAGACCGACTGTGGCCTGCTTTGGAGAACATGTGGGTTTACTTTGAGGCAATAGTGTTGAGAAGGCGCCTTATTGCGGTAAGTGTGTGTGTGTGTTTGGTGTGAGTGTATGGTGTTCAGGATAAGACTTGTGTCGGTGGGTGTGAGTGCTCACAGTAGTGACAGCTGTTTATTCAATCAATCACCTTGTGGATGGCACAGCAGAGTGAAACGGCTGGAGATTGAGTTTTGCCTCACAGGGGAAAATGGAGCAAATTAATAGACCATTACCCAGGCGCTGACCCAGGAAATGAGGGTGACACTGCAGGGTTAGATCTGCCAGCTTGCTTACCTCGCTCTCTCTCGCTCTCTTTCTATCTCTCTACAGTCCTTACAAAAGGCAAAAGCTTCAGTCCCAGCACCCCCTTCTCCTCCCTAGGGGTAAGGGCCATTACGACTCCGGCTTTGTGACTGAGAGGAGGCAGGGAAAGACACATCTCTGCTTAAATATGGATGGATTTGCGCAGCTCTATGAAATCATGCGTTTGTCTGAACAGGTGGGCCATGTTTGCTGAGTGGGCAGGGTTGAGTCCCAGAGGACATCGTCCCTGTTGGGCTTTGCACACGTGGGCGAAAGTTTTCTCATTCAAGGGTCATTCGTCAACAAGCAAAATGCCTAATGTCCAATTATATGTGCAGTGAGTGTGCTAAGACCAGTGATGGGAATAACGGCGTTATAGATAAACGGCGCTACTAACGGAATAATTTTTTTCAGTAACGAGTAATCAAACGAATTCCTGTTTCTCCCGTTACAACGCCGTTAGCGTTACTGAGAATAAAATGCGGCGTTACTATAATTGAGCTCACTGAAGCGGTTTTGATCCGAACAGGCTCTCTGTCAGTCGGACCTGCAACGGGCTTTTTTCTCTGGTTGGTGTGAGTGTGTGTGTGCGGGCGTGCATGCCATGCGTGTTGGTACACATAACTGATGATGATTGGTGGGTGGGAGACAAGGTTGAGGTTGATAGGTTGAGTTCACACACACGCGCAAGCATGCACAGTCACACACACCAACGTCAACGACCAGGAGGAGTCAGAGCGATGGCAAGTCCAACGACTTCAAAGGTAGCTTTCGCAAACTGGAAGTATAAGCGCTACTTTTCCCTCGTTGAGGTGAAAAACCCAGCAATTGGGTTGTTTTAGGCAAACATTTAACCCAACCGCTGGGTTAAAACAACCCAATAGCTGAGTTAAACCAACCCAATCGCTGGGTTAGTCCATTTTCAACCCAACCTGGGTTATTTTTAACCCAGCATTTTTTAAGAGTGAATGTGTGTGTTTTGTTGGCAATCAGCACGCAAGTGCATACACTCTAAATTGGGTTGTTTTAACCCAGCAAATGGTTTGTTTTAACCCAGTGGTTGGGTTAAATCTCTCCACATCGGTCGCAAGTAATTCTAATCTAATGAAGCGCCTCACATCATCACATGCCGCCACAAAATGAGTGGCTAAAAACCCAGGTGATAACGTGAGCTCCACTACCAAAGGAGTAGTAGAATACTGATAGTATTTACACAATATTTACACTATAGTAGGCCTGCTGATAATATTTACAATAATGTATTGAATTTGATAGGTGTCTCTCACATTGTCCCACAGCAACATTACACTCTAAAAAAATGCTGGGTTAAAAATAACCCAAGTTGGGTTGAAAATGGACTAACCCAGCAATTGGGTTGTTTTAACCCAGCGGTTGGGTTAAATGGTTGCTAAAAACAACCCAATCAATGGGTCCACTAGTCCATTTTCAACCCAACTTGGGTTATTTTTAACCCAGCATTTTTTAGAGTGTACAATAGTGTACATTAATATACAATGTTTTATAATAATACGTTATTCTATTTAGTGTCCAATTCATTCATTTAACATATTTAATATAGGGGACATTCAAGTTATTTGGCATATTTGAACATTTGAAAAAACAAAAAGTAACACAGTAGTTACTTTCCCTGGTAATTAGTTACTTTTATAATGATGTAACTCAGTTACTAACTCAGTTACTATTTGTAAGAAGTAACTAGTAACTATAATGAATTACTTTTTTAAAGTAACGTGCCCAACACTGGCTAAGACACACATTGTGCTACTCATATCCCATAGCTGGATATGGGTGACCCGGGAACCTGCTCAAAATATTCTGGCCAGGAGGTCAAAGGTCATTTCTGTAGTCCTTATGTGCTCAGCATACTGTCTGGAAAACATCTGTTGTGTACAAGCATCTTTAAAAAGCTATTTTACATACATTCGAATCTAAATATATACGTATATCAAATGTCTATTTAAGATCTGACAGGAAATGTCTTGCAGTTCAGATGAAAACACAAATCTATGTTTAGGGAAGCATATCGAGTCGAGTAAACAGGAATGATGCTAACTTTGCTTTAAAACTCACGTCAAGTACATTAAATGGTAAAGCGAATGCTAATACTGCTATAAAACTCAGACAATGTGCATTGAATGCTAATGCTAATACTGCTAAATCGCAATTAATGTGCTTTAAAAGTGTGTTGAAGCGTGAATGTAAAACAATGTACTTTGTGTGCCCTGAACAAATGTTGATATAAAACTTCAAAAACTTGCATAAGATTTGGTTTTGTGTAAAAAAATGTAATAAAGAAAGGGCAAATCTAAAGATTAAAAAAGAGAGAGACAAAAGCTTGGCCAGATGGCACACATTGCACGCTGAGTGCTCAGGCTTGTAACTGATGCCATGTGCTGCCTACTTTATGCTTGTCCATTAGTGGGCTTGTACACACACACACAAGCACTGTTTCCTAAATAATGCCTAACCATAATTGATAGCACAAAGCCACCAATAACCTCTACAGGTTTCTTTTCATCAGTACTGCCGTCGGTGCGCCCCTCTCACGTTCTCCCTCTCTTTTCCTTCCTGCTCTCATATGCTTGTGATGGGGAAATAATTACCAGAGCCAATTTACTGTTTATACTCTGATGTTTTAACTAATTACCACTAATGGTGACAGAACAGCAGCCAGTGGAGTTAATTGAATTTAGACGGCAGGGCTGCAGGTCCATCTGAATAGAGCCTCTCAGGAACTGTCATAACCGACCGCCCCCCACTTCTGCCTGCGTTAACACCCCTGCCTGTCATCGCTTACAAATGCACACACACACACACACACATAATGTCAAATGCATAAACAGACAACTCACATTCACACGAGTCGCCTGCCCGCTCCACATCAACTCCCTTTCATTTTATTTTATAGGTGATCTATATAGATGTCTTATTAGCATCTGAGGCTGACATGTGTACTAACGTCAATTGTCAGATTATATTTATTTCTACGATGAAAGCTTTCATGCATTCATGACTTATTTACACTGTTAAAGAGTTGATTCATCTGCTAAACATGGACACGAGATGATGTATGAGAGTATTTCTGTGCCAAATACACTCCTCTTTAGGATTCGAAAGTTTCGGAAAGTTAGGTATGGCCCTGTATGACTTCATAAAGGGCGGAATTGCGTGTATGGGCACTTCTCCTGGATGAGCGTGCACACACACACACACACACACACACACACACACACACACACACATCAACCAGAGCGAGAGCAAGAGCCGCTCATCAACGAGCTTTCAACAATGTCACTAAAGAAGTGTGTGTATGTGTGTGTGAGGGAAAGATCACCTTGTTCAGCTTCCCAAATAACCCAGCATTAAGGGAACAGTGGATGCAGTTTGTGTTTTCTGAGTTCTGCAAGTGTGTGTGTGTGTGTGTGTGTGTGTGTGTGTGTGTGTGTGAGTGTTTGTGTGTGTGTTTGTTCCCGGTCATGAGTGGAAACCGTAGGCAGTGAGTGAAACTGCATAAAACACTTAAAAAAATGCTGGGTTAAAAATAACCCAAGTTGGGTTGAAAATGGACTAACCCAGCAATTGGGCTGTTTTAAACCAGCGATTGGGTTGTTTTAACCCAGCGATTGGGTTGTTTTAAACCAGCGATTGGGTTGTTTTAACCCAGCGATTGGGTTGTTTTAGGCAAACATTTAACCCAACCGCTGGGTTAGCCCATTTTCAACCCAACTTGAGTTATTTTTAACCCAGCATTTTTTAGAGTGAATGTGTGTGTTTTGTTGGCAATCAGCACGCAAGTGCATACACTCTAAAAAATGCTGGGTTAAAAACAACCCAAGTTGGGTTGAAAATGGACAAACCCAACAATTGGGTTGTTTTAACCCAGCGGTTGGGTTAGATTTGCATAAAACAACCCAATTGCTGGGTTAAAACAACCCAATCTTTGAGTGAAAACAACCCAATTGCTGGGTTAGTCCATTTTCAACTTGGGTTGTTTTTAACCCAGAGTTTTTTTTAGAGTGTATAATGTGAACAACACCAACTTATAGTGAACCGAAAGTTATCCAGGGATAATCATAGACTGTAAAAAAAATAGGGGATAATGCGATGATGTATTGTTTGCGTGTGTGTTTGTGTGTGTTTGTGTGTGTGTGTGTGTGTGCCCACTGCACGCCTCCACGAGCTCGGCTGTTTTCGGAAAGCGTATCTGTCTTTTATAAATATGATAAACTCAAGACTCTTGGGAGATATGAAGGATCAACACTACTCTATAGGTACTCAAGATTAACATGAGACTGGCAGAAACTGTGTGTGTTATGTATGTGACCTCGGACCTGTTCGAACCGTCCGCTCCAAGCGGGACTCGAACCCGGGTCTGCCGGCATGAGAGTCGGGCGCTCTAACAAGGAGGACAAAGGCTGCAACCCCTAGCGTCGGTCACTAGAGCGTCTCATGAGATCAGACGAGTGAGGTTTACTCGCACAGCGACTACTAGCTGGCCTCCGTTTTATGAATCTGAAAAACTTTTATTAAAGTTGTGATGTAACAGAAGTAGCCACAGATATTTTCTTCCATAATGTGACATAAATCCGTAAAACGGATTACAGAAAAAGAAATATCCATTGACTGTTGACTGGATGGAAGCATCGGATTGGATGAAGAAAGGGGCGAGTTTGGCATTTGAAAGTCTGTTTCGCAAGAAGATCGAGATATGACATTTTGATTATAAATTACACGCTCAAATAAACGTAAAAAATGATTGATTTCCGGTGGCTTTGTCGTTGCAAATCTCCATCCAAAGCCTTTAACATTCTGACGGTTTATCATGTCACGTCTGGTTAGCACATTCTGAGTCAGTAACCTTACACTGGTATTTCTGATTCCTGCTGTCCTGGTTAGCCTTTGCTTGGCCCCTGACTCAACACGTCCTGTCTCAGCAATTTGGAAGAGCCAAGACAAAAAAAAAAAAAGTCGTAAAAGAGCCGCCTGATACACTAAAGGCTTAATGATTTGAAAGTTACAAGAGAAAGTGCTGCAGGCCGTCACCGTCAATCATATCTAGTACCGCCGCATACGCCAAACGGTCTTGCCGCTGAGCTCACTCTTCGCATGCGGCACGGACGCTCCCGGCGATTTTGAGAGCGCACGCAACGGTTAACCTCTTTCCCCCTCGTTCGACCTGGAGCGCATTAGACATATTCCTTTTTACACGTGTTAACCTGCTGGCCTCCTCCGCAGTAGATCAGATCAATGGAGCTGAGCGCAGAGGTGTAGTCACGGCCCTGCTGCAGAAACTGACTCTTCTCAGAGGCTGTGATTTGAATATGGAGCCCGGCGAACATGCTGTAACCTCACCCTCGATAGCTCAGTGTATTGAATGACTCTAAATTGATTTTCTGTTCGAAAAGCCACTTTTCTCATGTACTTGGCAGTTGGAGTGCAGCCCTAAAGGAAGTTTGGGTCTCTGTTGCCTGCTTTAAGCCCTCAGTGCGCCACTCCTCTCGCCCTCCTGCCGCAGTCGCTCCAGCTCTGGTGTAGACGGAGTTTTGAGGGATGGAGAAAGTGAGATGTGGATTGATTTGTCATCAGAGACGCTCCTGTGTCTGCCTGTCTGCAGCCCAAAGCGGAGAGCTGTGAGTCTAACCCTGCAGTACGACAACACAGCCATCTCTATTTATCTCTACCTCAACCACACACACACACACATAAACATACACTCTTCTGGGCATTAGGGCCAGGGATTTCCTGTTCCTAGCTCCTGCTCATCTGTCAGCAACAGCAAGGAGCTGACATGAGCTAACACCTCCATTCCACAAACCATTTAGAGCTTAAGCCTCCCTCTCTCTCTCTCTCTCTCTCTCTCTCTCTCTCTCTCTCTCTCTCTCTCTCTCTCTCTCTCTCTCTCTCTCTCTCTCTCTCCCTGTTCGCCCCTTTCACTTTCTGAGAACAGTTAACAGTTAACACAGCACCTGTCTGTGCTTCACGGGAGAGATTGGGAGAAACAAAGCTATCCTGCTGCCCTAAAAAAACAAAAGCAATCTCTCTACTGAGCGAATTATATTTTCTATCCCCTAACCTCAACCCTCACCAAACGGTGCCTTTAGATTTTAATTAAAACATTATTTAGTGTGCTTATTAGGCTGAGACATGTGCTCGTAATACAGGGAAAACACTCACAGACTAAAACTAGGGATACAATTCTGGTTGATACTGATAGGTTGATATAGATATGGTCAATAATAAATGGTCAATTTTATACTACATCAAATATTATTTTGACAGAAATGACTACTTATATTCAGCAAGGATGCATTAAATCTGAAAGTCAGTGGATGATTTTTTTTCTGTTTTTTAAAAGGTTTTTCAGTAATCACTCTTGTAGGGTCATGCGAAGTTTCCCAACATTTTTTGAACACGGATCAGTTTATAGCAAAAAAAAAATCGGATGTGTATCAGTATATTGGATCTGTGCATTCAGCCTTAAAGTGACAGCAGCTGTGTAAAGAGCTTTGTAACTTTTATACAAGCATTGAAATGAGTTTAAGGTGGCCGTATGCTAGCATGTCGGATGGAGCATCACTGACTGGCTTAAACCACCATGGTGGCATAATATGCATTTATACAACAATGCAACAATAATAAAATAATGCATTGACGTAAACATTTTTTTTTTACTTTTGATACTTAAGTACTTTTAAAAACAAATACTTCTGTGCTTTCACTTAAGTAAAAATCTGTTTTTAGAACTTTTACTTGTAACGGAGTAATATTTGACCAGTACTACTTTAACTATTTTTTTTACTCAAGTAATAGAGTTGTGTGCTTTGTCCACATCTGCCTGAATCACAGTTTCCAAAAAATATAAGCAGCACAACTGTTTTCAACATGGATAATAATAAGAAATGTTAATTGAGTATCAAATCAGCATATTAGAAGGATTTCTGCCAAAAAATTCAGCTTGATGGCACGTTAAAATATATTCAAATAGAAAAACTGTTTAAAATGTTAATAATATTTCTGTTTTACAGTATTTTTGGTGAGCATAAGAGACTTAAAAAAATTAACAAAATCCAACAGACCCCAAAAATGTGTACGGTAGTGTATTTTTTATTTTGTCTAAATAGAGTACATTCAAAATAAAACACTTTTTAAATGCTACAACTGAATTTATGCATCACCCAATGTGCAATTTCCAAATGTACTGTATTATTAAAATATTAGCATTTCTAAAGATTTAAGTGTGCAGTATGGCAAACGTAATCTGTAATGTGGAAATAGGAAAATGAGCATGCACAATTAAATATTCAATATTGGCCAATATATATAATTTTTAAAAAACCCAAAAGGCCCCAGAGCAAACGCAGTTGAGCACATCTACCCAGTAATTTAATATCACACACTCGCACAGTCACACATATACCAGCATCCATTTCTATGTGTTTGTGTGTGTACTAATCTGTCAGAGGGAGTATGACTCAGAAATATGGCACAGGGGTCACAGCAGTGGAGCAGAAGGCTAACAGGAGCGTTGCTAGTTAGACGTCTCTCAGTACAAATGGGCTGTGATTTATCCTCGGCACAGCAGCACAATTGCATACAGCCTGACTTGCACAGTCTCTATCACTCCATCCTGTCACCTCCCCAAAGCGACTGTCAGTCCTGCACTCAGTCTCTCACGCTCCCTTATATACAGTGGGCCCAAAAGTATTTAAGTGAAAGTATTTAAAAGTTTAAGGGTGCGTTCACACTTGTAGTTCGGTTCGATTGGTTCGTTTGGTCCAGACCAAAAAACAAAAACAAAACATATAGTCCTGGTCCGCTTAGCGTTCACACTGGCATTTTTAACAGCGAACCTAAAGTTACCGAACCAAAGGCAAAGGGATGCGGTCACAACCTGATTGGTTGGCTTTTATGACGTATATTTCGCAACAGAGTTTGCTTACCGAACATTCAAAACAGTGTGCTGATTAAACGCCATCATTTTATACGTGTAGATATGGTTTTATTTTTACCAGCTGAGAACTCACGAGTCACGAAGAGCTCATCAAATGTTCAACACAGAAACGCAGATCTGCATATATTGATGAGGCACTTTACCTCCTCGCTGCTCCACGTTTGCCCTCTACTCATTTTGGATACACAGATCTTTCCGCGTCATCAAATCAGCTGACCTGTAGCGTCGCATCTTGTGACATCACGTCCTGTTTTTGGTTCGTTTACATGTCTTTGGTCCGTGTTGCGTTCATATATCAATCGAACCGCACCAGAGTTGGTTTGGAAGCGGACCGAGACACATCTCTTTAGCGGTCTGGGTCTGCTTGTTTGGTGCGCATCAGGGTTCGGATGGCAGCGTTCACATATGATCAAATGAACCGCACTAACTGAGCAATCGCACCAGGGTTCGTTTTAATCCAACCAAACATGACAAGTGTGAACGCACCCTAAATCACACTACTTTAAAAAAAAAAAAAAAGGAATAGTTCACCCAAATGTGAAAATTCTTCATCTACTCGTCCTCATGCCGTTCCAATCATGTATTACTATCTTCTGTGGAGCACAAACATATTTCATTTAAATGTTCTTGGTATGATACTTGTTATATAATGCATTTGTAAGTGCAACTTAAAGGATTAGTTCAATTTTAAATAAACTTTTGCTGATAATTTACTCACCCCCATGTCATCCAAGATCTTTCTGTAGTCGAAAAGAAATTAAGGTTTTTGATGAAAACATTCCAGGATTGTTCTCCATATAATGGACTTCACTGGGCTCCAAACGGTTCAAGGTCCAAATGATAGTTTCAGTGCAGCTTCAGAGGGCTTTAACCGATACCAGACGATGAATAAGGGTCTTATCTAGCGAAACGATCAGTTTCTGTGAGAAACCGAGCAGTATTTATGCTATTATCTTATCAGACGAACGTGATCATCTCTGAGCTCCACCATAACTTCCGCTAAGTGAGGTCAAAATACGAGCGTGGTCATAGATATATCGATCATAGATGCCTCATTCTACTGATCCGTGCAGGCGCTAATGAGGCATCTATGTTCGATATATCTATGACCACGCTTGTATTTTGACCTCACTTAGCGGAAGTTATGACGGAGCTCAGAGATGATCACGTTCGACTGATAAGAGGTAAGATAATAGCATAAATACTGCTCGGTTTCTCGCAGAAACTGATCGTTTCGCTAGATAAGACCCTTATTCATCGTCTGGTGTCGTTTAAAGCCCTCTGAAGCTGCACTGAAACTGTCATTTGAACCTTGAACCGTTTGGAGCCCATTGAAGTCCATTATATGGAGAACAATCCTGGAATGTTTTCATCAAAAACCTTAATTTCTTTTTAACTGCAGAAAGAAAGACATGGACATCTTGGAGGACATGGGGGTGAGTAAATGATCAGCAAAAGTTTATCTGAAAGTGAACTAATCCTTTAAGTTTCCAAATACTTTTCCCGAATGTAAACAAGATTGTTAGAAAGAAGCACAACTTTGGGTATTCCGATCACCATCATAGTGACTTCAGAAACAGATGTGTTCATTTCTTCAGGAGGTCTGTATGATGGATTGACAGCTCAAATGCATGTGAGGCCGGAGCCCATTACAGCACTCAGGCTGTTATCAGGTCTTGTCACTCTGCTAATCCTCCCACAGTGCAGCCATATCTGTATCTTTAGCTGGCATATACTGTATCTCTTTCTCTCTCTTTCGGTTTCTCCTCTCAGCGGGGCACAACTGGCAGAAGGGTTTAATAAAGGCCATAGTGGGAATGAGGCTGAGCATGGAGATGGTTATCTGAAGGAGCCGGTTTTAGAGCAGGCGAACCTCAGGCCAGGCAATATGAAGAGACCATGGGGTCCTCAGGGGTACCCCGGGAGCCTCCCTGAGAATGGCTCAATCAGACATGGCCGATTCCATCACAAACATGAGCAGCCACCAGTGGACACCACAGCGATCTTATCCATGTCCGTCTCTAGGGTTCAACATCACCAGCTTTAATGAGGAGTATGTTATGAATTCTAACAGCAGAGGGGGATGTTACCCCTTGGCTATGGTGTGTGAGTGAGTGGTTAGATGGCTGTTTAACCTTTAACCTTATGGACATTACTCACCTAGCATATGCTTGCCCATGAGCGGAGCCTAAAATGAATATCTGCCAAGTTCTACATGCAAGAAAATGGTTTTGGTGAGTAAATGGCGTATTAGAGAATACATATATACATGTAGACAATCAAATAATGCACAAATGCATTAGCAGGTGTGACTAATACGTTCATTTTGGGCTCCAAGACACCAGGAGAAGGCACGTCTCTCATGAGCAGGAGACACCAAAGTGAACCGGTGAGGAGGGAGGGCTGACACTCAAAGCAGGAGCACAAGGATCAATAGAAAATTAAGAGACTGGAATGGTTCTGGTGGCGTTCCCTTGCTAACCTCTTCACTCCTTGATCATCTACTTTTCCTCTATCTCACGTTCTCCCTCACACACACAAAAAACACACACTCTCTTCCATTTTCTCTTTTTCTCCGGCACCCTGGTGTCTCTTCCCTTATGGTACGGCGACAGACAGAGAAAGAGAGAGAGGGGAAAAAAACCTTGTGAGGGAACTGACAGGAGATGGTGGTGTTTAGGAGTTTAAGCATTAAAAAAGGGGTGAAATAAAGCAATGGAGCAGTGTAATAGCAGCGAGCGAGGGAGGGAGGGAGCTTTAGCAGTCTGCTGGCTGTCTGGGGACTCAAATCTCAGAGCAATTTTCGGGCCGGGTGATTGGCAGCTTGATGTGTATTCTTCCCCTGCAGGAGCGGGGCGATAACTCTGGCCCAGTCGCCCATCTCGGGCCTGTTGTGGGGCTATTACAATGACAATGCCGATAAGGGACATTTATCACTCCTGTGGCGCGCTGACAGAGAGGCCCCATCAACAGGTCTACCGGGGCCGGTGAGGCACGAGCGACAAGAGGACGTTCACTGAGCCTGAATTACAGGCCACTCTCAGCCACATAACAATACGTTTATCACACACATGCACAAATAGACACATTCACACCATATACAACCAAGATATGACACACAATACAATATAAGATGCTTTTGCAATATACCGTTTGCATATCTGCTCAGTATTAAGGCTCCTTTACACCAAAGATGATAGGTTTAAATAATTGCTCTAATTATAGAAGAGCTGGGAAGTCCACATTGCAACAATGATATGAGAGAAGAATGATATTGTTGGAAACGTTGGAAGAACTATATCGCTGGGAGATGTTGTTGGATACCAGAAGATGACTGATAAAAACGTTGACAGCCAACCAGAATCCAGCTCGCACATTTAAAGCAGCAGAATATAATTCGTGTGGACACTAATATTATCACTATTGTTATCATTCTTGGTGTGAACCGGTTTTAGACATTACGTGGCCTATGCGGTCTTTTTTCACATTTTCAATGTCAATTTGGGGATTGCAGATTAAGTTTAAGATTACTAAAAATCAATCAATCAATACAGCTTAAATCATTGTGAGCTGTTTCAACAGTCAGAAACAGTCAAATTGTTCATTTTGTTCATAAAATACAGTCTAAGTCTCTTTAAAGCCTGTTTTTATGCAATCATTTGACACTTGAAAATGACAAATAGTGGAGTAGGTCTTTGCAGCGTATGATAACAATAGTATTGTGCTGCAGTGTCCAGCACGCAGGGCTCTTTGTGTCAATCTGCCCTCTGTGGTCAAATGGCCCCATTGTGTTAAGGAAGGTGGCACGGCTCAGACCCACAGCTGTGGACTGGTGGAGGGCGGTGGCTGGTCCAAAGTAGGGCGACTGACCCCCTCCCCACACACATAAACACACCAGCCTCTGAGACCTGAAGCTACATAAGCCGCAGTTACAGCCTGACACCTGTAGGGAGCGCCAACGGTGAGAAAACGCTGAAAATTAAAGACATGTGGCTTCACGTTGGATGTCTGGAGATTAGAGATACAGTAAGAAAACACTCTGAATGAAGACTTCTGTGAAAAAATTACCAAACAGACTAAACGGTCTATGGTGGCAGGCCGTTGACAGCTGGATCTGAGGTTAAGCCTTGTTCACCTTGTGAATTAGGGCTCACATTAAGAATCTGAACCCTTCTTAACCACCCCAAGAAGCCGTTTCTACCCTTTCTGTCCCCCATTTTATGGCCCTGACCTTGAGCCATTAACACTACAAACCTCCAGACGAGCCGGATACTTTACAACACTAACAGACTGAGAGAGTTAAAAATGGTAGACTATGACGATGGTAGATAAATAGCCAGATGAGGATTTTACCTCATCCTGACCTAAAACTCAACAAATAAACACAAAATTACATGCACCAGAACAAACAACACCAACTCCATTTATCACCGGGAATCCAGCCCTGCCCTCACCGAGCCGCAGAAACAAACTGCTCCTGATGGATGAGCACTTCTTGGACAATAAATGTATTAACTTTTAACTATCAGCTACCGCTTGGCATGAGAAGCGCCCACGATGAATTAACCCCCCGGGTACACCTTCATAACTCAGAGGCAAGTTTTCTCTCCCCTCCGTTTTTGTCCATCTATCTCTATTTCTTCAGAAGGGCATTAGTCAGGTATCTATTACCCATTAGCCTCTTTCTTCACACACCACAAGAGACTAAATGCAGGGGGAAAGGTCCAAAGCTGCCTCCATGTTAAACAACAGTCATTTCCTGCTATCAAAGTATAGTACACATAGTCTTTAGAGCATGTCAAACTCAAAAGGGCTGTTGTCCCAATTGAAAAAGCACATGTTTCAAGGCTAACTTTGGGACATTTTAAGCATTTACATGTGACAACTAAATGTTTTCAAAGGGGAAAGCCATTAAAACGTGTGACGTCAAAATCCACCACCGATGTGCCTGTGTTCTGTCCAAAGAGGGAGTTGGTTATCGAATATTAGTCAAGAGGTGTGTGTTGATAAGTGTAGTCTAATTTAGACATACACACACACACTTGGCGCATTGCAGAATGACCCATGCCCTGTTTATTGACAGACTCCAACCAGTCTGGAGTTCATAGGGAGTCTCCATAATCTCTCTAGAGATGATTAAAAATTAATTGATCACCACAATATTATCCATACTCCCCAACCAACCAGCACAGATGACAAGCCAGCTAATAAATGTTAATTACTGCTTTTTCCCCTTCCTGTTTTACGACCTCTGCCAGTCTTAGGCCTCCTGATATCAGGTTGTAAATTCATTAGACGCTAACACACCTAGCGGGGCCAGCTCATTTAGCAATGACAAACAAGATTAGGACAGGAGCGAGGGTTGGTGTTCCCTCGGACTCCCGTCAACTGATAAGAATGTATTTCTTCTGTGTTTCTGATGAACACAGGCAGGTGTCCAAGTTGGGACACCTCAATTAACTATGACTGAATGAATGAATGAATGAACCAACCAACCAACGAACAAAGAAACGAACGAATGAAAGAATCCATCTATCTATCTATCTATCTATCTATCTATCTATCTATCTATCTATCTATCTATCTATCTATCTATCTATCTATCTATCTATCTATCTATCTATCTATCTATCTATCTATCTATCTATCTATCTATCTATCTATCTATCTATCTATCTATCTATCTATCTATCTATCTATCTATCTATCTATCTATCTATCTATCTATCTATCTATCTATCTATCGATCTATCTTTCTGTCTGTCTGTCTGTCTGTCTATTCATCCATCCATTCATCCATCCATCCATTTTGTATGATTGCGATGTGTATGTTTGCAAATACAAAATATTAAATCATCTGATCTCCTCTCTTATATTCAGCACAGATGCTTATTCTCACCTGTTTGTCTGCATAATTATTGAATTGGCACGGGTGGATTTAACAAATAAACAACTCGAGATCAAAGTCAGAGAGAGAAAGAGAGATAGAAGTGTGAGGCTAACTCTGGAGATTTTGTGAGGGGATAATTTCATTAAAGTATAAATAGGCTTTGTCGTAATCCAGGCAATACTTTTAAGTCATTCATATCCGTCTGAACACACTGATCGAACACAAAAAAGCCACCATCGCCTGTCACATTAAATTGCCAAATAATACAAGGCATGCTCTAACCTCACCACCGCAAACAAAAGACAGCCGCCCATTTTTATCTTAGATTAAAAGAAGCAGTGGGTGCCAGACGTCAGAAGAGAATCTAAAAATCAATCAATCACATGCTGCTTATCAGGAATAGCGACTATGACATCCGCAGACTAGCAGCCAATTTCCCTTGAAAGAAAAAACAGCCTAAAGTCAAGACCAATGCTGTTTAATCCCTTTACACCAAGTCTTTTAACGTACAACACAGACGATCTGTAAACACAACATATGTACGCTGCAGTTAACAAATTAATGCTTTCCTATAATTGACTGAACAAAATTGGCACACAAAATATGCATCACAACAGACAGTGGATTTTTTTCCAGCAGTGTAAAATGTGACGCTCTGACAGAGCTTTAGGCCTGGTCCCTGTGAAACACACATCGCAAAACACTCTTATTTACAGAGAGAGATGAATATACTCTCCTCCAGACTCAAGTGCTCAGACTGTTGATAGTAAGAGACTTCTTGGCCTAAACTCTCTTAAGCCCTCAATCACTGCATACTAACAGCTGTAGCAGCCTAAACTAGGGTTAATGCAGCAACAGGAAGTAGTTAAAGGGGGCATATTATGCCAAATTCACTTTTACAAGGAGTTTGAACACAGATGTGTGTCCACAGTGTGTGTAAACAACCAGCTTATAAGGGTAAAAATCCACCCAATAGTGTTTTTATAATCCCCATCAATCATTATCAATCTCTCATAACAAGTAGTTCCAGATTTCCCCTACTCCTACGTAAGAGTAGGGAAGCCCCGCCCATGACTGTTGATGATTGGCCCTTTTAGCATAGACACACCCATTTTATGCATGATTGCTTCACCAATGAAGGTCAGTAGCTAGATTTGCGAAAAAGTTGTTTCTGAAGGACGGGTCAATACCATAGACTGTAAAAAAATATGGACGTAGTGTCCGTGACATCACCCATAGGATTCTGAAGAGCAGTTTTGAAGCGCAAAGTATGGACGAGCTGGCCGTCGCCATCTTGGCAGCGCGTCATCGCACGTCACTCCCGGATAATAGAAAATGGGCAAAGAGGCGGGACGTGGGCGGAGCTGAGGTGACGTGATGACTAACAGACAGCAGACAAACGGCTATCCACCTGTCACTCAAAGTGGCCACACCCTTAATTAGGCAGAACTTTAAGGCTTTATATAATGTAAACGAATGAGTTATAAAAAAATTCACCCCCTCACAGTCGTCATGAAGAGCAAAATTAGCCGTATAGACCAAAACCACAATTTGTCCCCGACTGTAATCATGTGTTTTTCTGCTGTAAAGTTGGGCGTTTTAACATGAGCTCAATGAGATTCTGCTCCTTCTGGAGCCTGTCTCTAGTGGCCAGTCGATGAATTGCAGTTTAAGTCACTTCCATATTGGCTTCAAGAGAAACTGCGGGAGGTTGCCGCTTGGTCAATACCAACGCTTCATGCTCCAAATTCATATCAAGTAGGATAGCACTTCATATTTTGTGAATGTTTGGAAATTTCCTTTCCGATTGAGCTATCTAGAATGCCGTACGGCTAATATAGCTAAAGTTACCATAGTCTCTGACTGTATTCACAGAGACTAGAGCTATGAGCTATTAAGTATTAAGTATAGTCAGGTAATGGACATGTTACATTCCCACACAAGCACCTATACAACAATTTATAGATTAACATGATGGTACATGCTAGTCGATGAGTTGAATCAATGCAACATCCACTAACCATTCAGAAACGTCCGGGTGCGTCTAAAAGTGTCAACCTCTTCCTGAGTCTCTCGTCTGTGTCCGACTCCGGTTCAAACATGCAAGGATGAACTCCACAACTGGTTATTTCTGACATTTAGTCTGAGTAAGATTCGCCTGTTTTGTTGTTGACGTTGTATCCGAAGCTCGTGTAAAGGAGCAGCAGCTCATTTGCATTTAAAGGGACACACACAAAAACGGCACATTTTTGCTGACACCCAAATTGGGGTAAATTAGACAAGCTATAATAAATGAGCTGGGGGGTATTTTGAGCTGAAACTTCACAGACAGGGGACACTAGAGATTTATAATACATCTACACCGGAGATTTATAATACATTCTGGGGACACACACCAGAGATTTATAATACATCTTGTGAAAAGGGGCATAATATGTATCCTTTAAGCACTGCTAGGTTTGTCCGTTTAGTGGGAATCATACAAGAATGCCATTTGGAGGACAATTTTTTTTTCTTAGAAAATGTTCTTACATTTTCTTATTCTCTTAAGATTAAAATTTATAAATAAGATTAGATTTATAAAACCAAAATAAATAAATGTATAATAAATTATTATAATTAACAATAATTGGTCCTTAAAAGCTCTACAATTTCCTTTTGGACTGCATAATTAATTGATTAAGAGATCCTTTTGTTTCTGACTGACAGGACTAGATAAACAAGCTCATCACAAAATGTATTTTTAAACCCGAACTATTAAACATCTCATTTTGCATTTACTGAGAGTTTATGTGGAAGTCATGCGGCACGTCTCCAGTTTCATCAGTCTATGGGACATTTTCCTGATGACATTTCTCCACAATGCTCTGTGACATCTGCGTCAACAACTGGTGCATAGCGCCACTGAAGGTCAGGGATAATGGGAGAAAAGGCCAAGGAAATATTAGACTGCTTGAAAACACACCAGCAACTGTCACTCGTAACGTAAGTATATATGAAAGGCCACGACTGAGGGACAGTTTCCGTCAGGTTGACAGGCCAGGGCGGGCTGTGGTACTAAGTTTCTGCTGGTGAGAAAAGCACGGTCGTGAGGTAAGGTTGTGAAGACTTGCTGACAGGTATTTTTTAAAGGGCTTTATATTTAGACATTTTTCAAAGTTGTGAGAGTAGAGGACGTAGCCTTGAGGCACTCCTTCAGACTACAGTGGAGTACATCATCAGTCCCAAAGGAGATGGATGTGTGTTAAGCAATAAGGAGGAAGAGGCGTACCTGTGGTAGGCTCGTGCCGTTAGCTCACTCAAACCACATTACCAAAGGGCCCCTTCCTCAGGCTAACGGCCAGCCAGGTGGTGCTGTAGTCTGGGCTGCCTGCCCTGCTCAGGAGGGTAAGAGAGAACAGGCGTGGGGTCTCTTTACAGGAAACCGAGGTTATGATGCCGCAGACACGTTTTGAGAACGTTCTCACACTGCCACTTTGAAATCGGCATCCGCACCAAAACCAGGATTAAATAACAGCGAGCGTGTGAAGTGGAGAAGGCAGGCCACACGACAGTAAGGGAGTGAGGAACAGACACCGAATACACACCTCGCAGAGGCGAGTCACTCAATCTCAACTGCCCCACCGCAGAAAATGATCACATTTCCCTCGGTGTGTAGCAGAGCTTCTGCTGCTCCAGTTTCCTCAGGTGAAGAGTTTGCTTTAAGCAGCGGTCATTAAACCCATCCTGATTCATTAGTCTGCAGCTGTTCCTCATTAGCTCAAACGTATGAGGCGCGGCCGCTCTCTTTTACATACACAATAGCTCTGTTTCACTGCCTTGCTGTCTAAGCATCCTTACTATGAAGCGTTACCAATGACCAGGGCTCAATTTTAGTTAGGGTGCGAGGGAATGACATCCCCCTTGTTGAAAAAAAGAAAAGAAATAGCATCCCCTCTATAAAACCACCATCCACCCTTACAACACCCACCAGATTAACACTGTTGTGTATTATGTAAAACTTATCATGCAAATTAAATATTAAAATTCTCTACATATAGTTGAGTCAATTATAACTCACTGAGCCAATCATAACACGCTGTTCAAAATGGCCAAGAGAATGGTTCAAGCACATCTTTTGACGTTCTTTAAAAAGAAGAGAATAAAAGGAATGATATTTCTTTGATTAGTGTTTAAGGACATTCCCCTGACATAACATTATAAAGAAAAGCGAACATAGCTAAAGTGTGTTGATTAAGTAAAGTCAAAGTAGCATTGAACTGTTGAAAGTGAATGCAATCTCACAAGCGATAATACATACATGCATATTTTAACTAAATGTATGAGTTTATTTATTTTAAATAGCTATGTTCATACGACAGCTAAAAGCCACAGCTAACAGAGACTGTACCGCTAATAGCTCAACATAAGCACTCAAGCCAACGGCCGATAACACACTTTTGAAGGAGTTTCTATGCCGTCGTTGAGAATAGAAAGATTGCATGCTGTAGTAGAAATGTTATAATCATCGTGTAAGGTTAGCTATAGGAGCGCAACACTACTAAACACTAAACTATTTTTATCGATACTTTTCAGTCTTAAATTAAATAAACATTTACCACCATCCTTGGGTGTTTTCATCACAATGATTTCTGGGATGGTTTTCAAAACTGATTTAAAATCTGCCTAAAATTAGGCATTTTAGGACATAGATTGATAAATCAGATGATGCCTTAAAATGCAGCTTACTACATTTTGGAACGGAGCAACTGTGTCTAATACAGATTATGTGTGTTTGTGCATGGGAAAAACAGTGCTGATAGATAGAGGTAAGACATACACACACTGTCCTTGCTATCTGCCACCGTTGCAGGCATTCCCCATAAAGCAGGCCTTTTACTCTCTGCACACTCTCTATAATATGGCCATCACCATTAAAGCTGTCAGGGCATAAGCACTAAGTGTTATAGCCCATACATTACATGCACACACACTCACACACACACACACACACACACTCGGTGGCCTTTCCACCCCTCAGAGCTGACAACACCATTCCAGCAACCCTGAGTTTTGCCTCTCACCCTGTTGCATCCTGCCTGTCCCACAGCTCCACCTTGCTTAGGGATGGCCCACTGCACTGTGGGATAGCGGTGTGAGGACGGCCCTACTATAATTTACGACCACAAAGCTGGGACCCCTATGTGCATAAAAATGTATATTTGATGTCCTCTGTGAGGCAATGCCCTACTCAAAAAACATCACTTAACAGACTGAGATCAGAGGTCAGCCATTTTAAAACCATAGAATTCAGTCGTCAGAAAAGGGTAATTTCGAACAGCAATGGTAAAAGCGTATCATCACAGCATGACGAAACAACAGCGCAGATGAATATACAAGAGAACAGAAATTGAAAAAGGCAGGTGGATATGAGAAGATTGACAGGAAGGATAAAAATGACAAGGATGATAAATCCAATTGAACGTTGAAATTTAAAGTTGGAAAATAATTATTGAAATTCTTGAATATAATTAATAATATAATATAATATAATATAATATAATATAATATAATATAATATAATATAATATAATATAATATAACATAATATAATATAATATAATATAATATAATATAGCTTCATATTATAATTAATACTCTATGATTGAAAATGACAGGAAGAAAAATAATGACAAAAAAATCTTAAATGCAGTCTAAAGATGGAGGTTAAAAAACCTTTGTTCAATCAATGTAAATGGGTCAATGACATGATATTTTTTTGTGTCCGAATTCATTATTTCTCTAAAAAGAATTTTAATAAATACATGTCATATATCAAATTGATCTACAATATTTCCTTTATAAGAAACCCTTTTAATTTTTTGAAAATTCAATTGACTTTTTGAGTTGTGGTGTTTGAAAGACCAAAAAGGTCAGGTGGTGCGACCGTCCAAACGTACAAGCAGAAAACAAAACGGTTGATTTCTTAATCAAATAATTTGGCATGATTTTACGTTAAATTCCTCATAAATGAGGGAACAAAGTGTATCAGTCCAATTTCCAAACTATTTAATTACTTAAAAAACTTGTCCGAAAAATATACTTCTCCAAATGTCAGGAAGGCGACCAACATAAAAATGCCATTTTATGCAATGTTACTTTAAGAAAACCATGTGACAGCATATGACATCAGAGGACCCCTTTGATGCAGTAACACATAGATATCCATAATAAAGGCTAGATGTCTCGTCCGCGCTGCTGGCCAATGGAGGTCGACGTCCGCACCTGGCGGCCATCTTGTCACAGGCAGCTCACTCGTAACATTGTTTTCATGGGTGCTTGCACTTTTTAAATAACCATAACTTGCTCAATTTTCTACCGATTTTTAAAACTGTTTGGTTTGTTATAAACGTCAGAGATGTAGTTATGACACTGCATACTTATGGAAAATTATTCATAATTTGTTCAGGCATCCATAATTATAGCCAAGTTAATAACGTTTGTAAGAAACCAAACCATTTGTAAATCCATCAAGATTTCAGTGAGATAAGAGTATTTGTGATCATGCAGATCACTCTCCTTACATCAGGTACCACAGAGCCCTGCCTGTGACAAGATGGCCGCCAGTGATGACATTAGAGACTCCGCCGTAAGACATCTAGCCTTTATTATGGATATCTATGCAGTAACACTGTTAGTCACCCTCCCATAAATATTAGATAATTTGACATAATGATGAGGTTGATTCAGCTTATCATGTCAGGTGGTGTGACCCCTGGAAAACTTTGAAAATGTTTTGTTATTATAAAAATGTGTATTTGGTTTAAAAAAAAAAAAAAATGCATGTATAACCTTGAGCATGTGGTCTAAGGTGTCCAAGTTAATGCCTGTTAGTTTTGAATTGAGTTTGAAGTTTGTCAGGTGGTGCGACCAGCAAATTTACATTTAAAAGTGTCAATTCCCACTGCAAGTGCAAAATGAAGTAAGAAATATAACTGTAAGCCATTATATCATGTATACAAATAGTTTTTACAGTTAAAAACAAAACATAAAAACTCCTAATGGAAAATTGGCCGTTTGAACACATAGAAAAGTGTGCGTTTATATGAATTGGACTAAAAGAGCAATACGTAAAGAAATGGAAAGGGTGACCATGTTTTATCCATTTGAGACACTACAATGATTCATACAAGTTTTCAGCAGTGCTAAGTACATTAAATGTATATTATTTTAAATGAATATATGGTCGCACCACCTGACATTTTTTGGGTGGTAAAATCAGAAATCTTGTTTAATAATGAATTAATGCTGTCTTAAAAGCTGTAAAATGAATCAACACCATACATTTTTTGGACATAAAAATGCATTTTTAAACGGTTTTGCTTAAAACTATGTATTTTTTTAATCTTAAAAACCTTGTTTGTCATTGACCCATATATAATATTATATAATATAATTTGAAATCAAATATTTCATGACAAAATTATGTTAAAGATGATTATAAGTATAGTATAAATTGCTGACAGATTCTAAACCACCACGACCCACAAAATAACCCAACAATGCAATTTGACTTCATTCAGGCAGATCAGCCCTTGTCCTCCTATTTGTGTCATTCCGCTCAGTGTACCGGGCCTCCATCATGCCTTCTCCCTCCTTTCATTTCTGACATATTTACCACATTAGTATTAGTGCTTCTCCCTGTCATTCTGTGCTCACAAACCGGGCTCAGACATGCTGTTTGCGGCCCCCCAGGAACCCCGAGGGGGAGTGATCTGGTTCCTCTTTCCTTTCAGTGACAATTTTCTCCCTGCCTTCTACCACACACACACACACACACAAAACCAAAACACCAGGCCTGGCAACAACCACGGCCAGCAAAAAGAACAGCACTGAGGGTTTCCTGTGAGACAAAGATTGCCAATGCCAGCTTCAATATGACAAGTGCCAGTGTTATGAAGACAGACATGAGGAGGGACGGGCGGGGTGACCTTTTCCAAATGTCACATGTCATCAGAGTTTTATGTCACCCTCCACACAATATGTCAGGGGCATAAAAAATCATTACACCCTAGAATTATGTTATACAGGGCAAAAATAATAATTAAGATCATATTATTCAAAGCCAAATGGGGATTTGGGGGAATTTATGAGCAATGTGAGCATTAGCGTAAGAATATTCCCATGCATGCCGTTAAAAGTTCTGACTAGTTGATCTAAAAATGAATCTCTTTAGTCTCCAAATCATGTTAGTTTGTCGTTGAATATAAAAAAGCTTCAAAGTCAAAGGTAAGGCTTTACAGAGGTTTACCCAGGCCCCCATTCCAGTGTCCTTGACTCAAATGGCCCCTGTGTAAATATCTGCAAGAACCAACAGTGAGATCCTCAGGAGATGCCAGATGTTATTAATCATGTTATTGATCACCTGACGGAGCTGTTGTCTAGAGATAAAGACACAGAATGAGAGCGTGTATCATCAGGAGTGTGATCCTCCCCGAGTCGGACCTGAGCGCTCACACTCGGAGCTCTGCTAAACACACGTCTGCGTTTCGGCTCAGGTGTGACCCTTCCTTAGATCAGCAGTATAGAGGAAGTCAATACGGATGGACCTGTCCAATCAGCACTATGCAGCGCCTGGGGTCAAAGGTCAGGATGATGTCATACATTCTGACAACACAATAAAGATTGTGTCTGAACAAGCCTGGCTTGTCCTGGTCCCCTCTCTCTCTCTCTCTCTCTTTCTCCATGACTCCATCTCTCTCTCTCTCTCTCTCCGATGGTGTAATGGGCTCTTGTCTTTGTTAGCCCCCCTACAAAAGACTGCCTTTTCCCAATCTGGCACCGGTAATAAAGCACTCTGTGAAATCTTTATTGCTTTAATAAACAAGAAAGGGTGATTAATGTTGGTCTTCTCCTTTAGTGTTTCAAATAAATTATGACAGTTTTATATCACGGTCAAAGCAGCAAAATCCCTATGAAACCCGTCAAGAGTGGATGGATGGCCTGACAAATGCAAAAATTAGCCAAACAATGCAAGTGCTGTTTCTGTAATCGGCTCAAAAAACAATCAAAACCCTTCAATTCATCAGTTCAGGTTTATTTTAAAGAAGTCTTTTTTTCCCCCTTTCCCTCTGATTGTTCCCGCTTTCTTTGTTTCTCTTTGCCAGCTGGGTGCACATGAGAGCCTCGTAAAGCCGCACTCAGAAATATTGTGTTTGACTCAAAACGATGTTGGACAAAATGGGAGAGAACTTTGGCCCCGGTATGTGCCGAAGGAAAATGCTGAGAAGTTCTGAACACGGAGTTCTGAGTCATCCGCATTAAACGAGTGAGACGTGCGTCAGTCTGTAATGGCAGAGAGATGATGGTGGTAACCTTTAATGTAAGACTCCGTAACTGGTCATTACTGAATCAAATACACACAATGTTTGAACACATAAAAAAGACTGGGGGAAAAAGCATTCAGCGCAACCGATGTAGTTTAATTCTTTAACTCAAATAAGTTCATTTTAGTGAATCAAACAGCTTACAACAAACTGTGATACTAATTAATGACTGGTTCAACATAAAAGATACACGTTATGCTTTTTGTCTGTAGTATTTTAATAAATAAATGAAATATGTAACCACATTTTTGTTTAGTATTGTTGTTTATAGTTGAGGCCAACTGTGGGATTGCATTTGTCACTTCTAAAAAAGACTGAAAAATCATTAAAAGGTATGTGTAAAAATCAATTATGACAGTTTTATATCACGGTCAAAGCAGCAAAATCCCTATGAAACCCGTCAAGAGTGGATGGATGGCCTGACAAGTGCAAAAATTAGCCAAACAATGAAAGTGCTGTTTCTGTAATCGGCTCAAAAGACAATCAAAACCCTTCAAACATAATTTTATTTAAAAAAAAGGCTTTAAAATGATCATTGAAATTATTGTATATAAATATATAAAATATTAAATTTAAATGTAGTATATACTGTACTGTATATTTAAATGTAATATAATAATACATTATAATTAAATATACACTTGCTGGGTTGTTTCAACCCAAATTTGGGTCAAATATGGACAAACCCAGCCGTTGGGTTACATTTTTTAATTTAATTTTTAACCCAACAGTTGGGTTTGTCTAGCCTAGAAATCTAGACGCACCCTAGCGGCAGCAAATGTAATTTGCAGTCAGGGTCGTCTAGCAACTCTCCGTTGGCTTGCGAGCTGGAAAAAACAAACTCTGGTCAGGCCAATCACATCGTGTATAGAGTCGGTGGGCGGGCTTAACATAATGACGGCAGAGTTGCGGCGGTTCCGCGTGCTACTCGTAAACAAAGAAGCTGGCGAACAGCGGTCTTTCCAATCGGCTTTGGCCGCGACTCTGGAAGACTTGGAGTTAAAGGACAACTCCGGTGAAAAATGAACCTAGGGGTAATTTACACATGGTTATCGAGTAGATCGTTCTCTGGGATGCGTTTTCATGAAAATCAAATGTAAAGAGTTTTATCTCTATAAAAGATTAGCTTATAACGCAAATATATGGGGCATTGAATAAGTAAAATTAAATCACTAGTTAATACCACTAACAAGGCTCAAAATAGCCTCACACTAACATGGTAGCATAATGAGGGTCCCTACATGCAAACCGAAGCATTGAGAACTTACAAACAGTTTAATAAGAAGATACGGACCCACTTTATATTAGGTGGCCTTAACTACTATGTACTAACATTTTAATTAATCATTTGATACAATGAACTTATTGTGTACAAACATGTTTTTACCTTGTACTTACATTTTTTAAAATACCTGCATGTAATTATGTCTGTAATTAATTTCTGTAGTTACATTTGTAATTACACAGTTGGCACTTCCCTTACACCTAACCCTACCCTTAAACTTACCCATACCACCACACCTGCCCCTAACCCTACCCTTAAACTTACCCACACCACCACACCTGTCCCTAACCCTACCCTTAAACTTACCCACACCACCGCACCTGTCCCTAACCCTACCCTTAAACTTACCCACACCACCACACCTGTCCCTAACTCTACCCTTAAACTTACCCATACCACCACACCTGTCCCTAACCCTACCCTTAAACTTACCCATACCACCACACCTGTCCCTAACCCTACCCTTAAACTTACCCACACCACCACACCTGTCCCTAACTCTACCCTTAAACTTACCCATACCACCACACCTGTCCCTAACCCTACCCTTAAACTTACCCATACCACCACACCTGTCCCTAACCCTACCCTTAAACTTACCCATACCACCACACCTGTCCCTAACTCTACCCTTAAACTTACCCACACCACCACACCTGTCCCTAACCCTACCCTTAAACTTACCCACACCACCACACCTGTCCCTAACCCTACCCTTAAACTTACCCACACCACCACACCTGTCCCTAACCCTACTCTTAAACTTACCCACACCACCACACCTGTCCCTAACTCTACCCGTGTCCCACCTCAATATCAGCAAAGGTGTTTTGCAATGCAATTTGAACACAGTAAGTACATTGTACTTATTTTTTGATGTAAGTACATAGTACTTAAGGCCACCTAATATAAAGTTGGGCCAAAGATACTTTATAAAGACCAGCCATCTTGGAAAACAGTCTCGACAAGTCGAGCCACGAACACTGTGCTAAGTGATGAACTGTGACTTGGAATCTCATATGGTCTGTTGTTTCCAGAAGAAAGCACTGAACGCAACAGAGAAAATAAATCAATACAAATATTATTTTTTTTAACTGAACACAACAGAGACTAGTGCTTCCAAAGGATACACACTAAAGCGATGGCGGATTATTCAACCATGGCTCGACTTGTCGAGACTGTTTTCCAAGATGGCTCCTGTCTATACAGGGAGTGCAGAATTATTAGGCAAATGAGTATTTTGACCACATCATCCTCGTTATGCATGTTGTCTTACTCCAAGCTGTATAGGCTGGAAAGCCTACTACCAATTAAGCATATTAGGTGATGTGCATCTCTGTAATGAGAAGGGGTGTGGTCTAATGACATCAACACCCTATATCAGGTGTGCATAATTATTAGGCAACTTCCTTTCCTTTGGCAAAATGGGTCAAAAGAAGGACTTGACAGGCTCAGAAAAGTCAAAAATAGTGAGATATATTGCAGAGGGATGCAGCAGTCTTAAAATAGCCAAGCTTCTGAAGCGTGATCATCGAACAATCAAGCGTTTCATTCAAAATAGTCAACAGGGTCGCAAGAAGCGTGTGGAAAAACCAAGGCGCAAAATAACTGCCCGTGAACTGAGAAAAGTCAAGCGTGCAGCTGCCAAGATGCCACTTGCCACCAGTTTGGCCATATTTCAGAGCTGCAACATCACTGGAGTGCCCAAAAGCACAAGGTGTGCAATACTCAGAGACATGGCCAAGGTAAGAAAGGCAGAAAGTCGACCACCACTGAACAAGACACACAAGCTGAAACGTCAAGACTGGGCCAAGAAATATCTCAAGACTGATTTTTCTAAGGTTTTATGGACTGATGAAATGAGAGTGAGTCTTGATGGGCCAGATGGATGGGCCCGTGGCTGGATTGGTAAAGGGCAGAGAGCTCCAGTCCGACTCAGACGCCAGCAAGGTGGAGGTGGAGTACTGGTTTGGGCTGGTATCATCAAAGATGAGCTTGTGGGGCCTTTTCGGGTTGAGGATGGAGTCAAGCTCAACTCCCAGTCCTACTGCCAGTTTCTGGAAGACACCTTCTTCAAGCAGTGGTACAGGAAGAAGTCTGCATCCTTCAAGAAAAACATGATTTTCATGCAGGACAATGCTCCATCACACGCGTCCAAGTACTCCACAGCGTGGCTGGCAAGAAAGGGTATAAAAGAAGAAAATCTAATGATATGGCCTCCTTGTTCACCTGATCTGAACCCCATTGAGAACCTGTGGTCCATCATCAAATGTGCGATTTACAAGGAGGGAAAACAGTACACCTCTCTGAACAGTGTCTGGGAGGCTGTGGTTGCTGCTGCACGCAATGTTGATGGTGAACAGATCAAAACACTGACAGAATCCATGGATGGCAGGCTTTTGAGTGTCCTTGCAAAGAAAGGTGGCTATATTGGTCACTGATTTGTTTTTGTTTGGTTTTTGAATGTCAGAAATGTATATTTGTGAATGTTGAGATGTTATATTGGTTTCACTGGTAAAAATAAATAATTGAAATGGGTATAAATTTGTTTTTTGTTAAGTTGCCTAATAATTATGCACAGTAATAGTCACCTGCACACACAGATATCCCCCTAAAATAGCTAAAACTAAAAACCACTTCCAAAAATATTCAGCTTTGATATTAATGAGTTTTTTGTGTTCATTGACAACATGGTTGTTGTTTAATTATTAATTTTGTAAAATTAATCCTCAAAAATACAACTTGCCTAATAATTCTGCACTCCCTGTATACTCGTAATGTACTGTCTTTATAAAGTATCTTCTTATTAAACTGTTTGTACACTTACAAAGTTCTCAATGCTTCGGTTTGCATGTAGGGACCCTCATTATGCTACCGTGTTAGTGTGAGGCTATTTTGAGCCTTGTTAGTGGTATTAACTAGTGATTTAATTTGACTTATTCAATGCCCCATATACTAGCGTTATAAGCTAATCTGTTTTTAGAGATAACTAAAACTCTAAACTCTTTACATTTGATTTTCATGAAAACGCATCCCAGAGAACGATCTACTCGGTAACCATGTGTTAATTACCCCTAGGTTCATTTTTCACCAGAGTTATCCTTTAACAAAGAACGCCACTGAAGTCATTCTTAAGAAAGGAAGATGTGTTCGGAGTTTTGCCGACCGGATACGGCGAAAGTTTAATCTATCAACTAGCTCCGCTTCACCTTCTTCGTTGCTCTGGTTGGTTGTAGCGCTATCCTATTGCGTGCAGAGGGAATTTGAAATACAACCGTTTATCCCACCCCTTGGATTGAGCCCTGCCGATGGTGTGTTCCCAGACCCAACATCTTGATGTGGGTCTGGCTTGTCAGGCTAGGGTTTGTCCATATTTGACCCAAAATTGGATTGAAACAACTGTTTATGAACCACAATAGTTAAAAAGAGGAAATGGAACCAGAACCCGAATCGTTCGATTCTTCACGACTCTCATCCCTACTGTTGACCTGACGGCTGCATTTATTCGCTTTGAGACAAACGGTGGCGGTCAGAGACAGGAAGGTCAGAGAGATGACACGCCTGTATTCTGAGTCTGTGTTATTTGTGTCCTCCATCATTCGATCATAGGAAAGTCCTGTTGTATGCTATCCCAGACAAGCCTTGCTAAACACACTGCTACCCATCCATCTCTAAACCCCAACTCCACCCCACCCAGCTTTTAATAGAGCTTGAGCATGTTCCACTGTGCTTTCCAACGGCAGGAATTCAGTCATTTCTCCAAAATCAAACCAGATATGCGGGCGTGGTGAGAAAGGCACCCCGCGGTGGGCTTCATTCATTGAAGTCTGCTTTTATAAGCTCCTGCCTGGCAAAGCCTGAGCACTGGGCTCGAGGGAGGGGGAACTTATCAGAAATGGGTGCCTGTAAGTGGGCGATGCATTGCGTGTGCTTTTTTTTGTGGGGTGAGAATGCAGCAATTGAAATTCAATGGGAGTTACATCATGCCCGTCGTCTCTCTTAAGTGAGGTGGGAATTAGACGTCCAGCATTTGAAGTGGAAAAGCACAGCTGGCAGAAAGGTTGCCACAAGCTGAGGGGGTCGCCCCACAAACGATTGGGAGTCATGGCGGGTGAGGTGGGGGTGGGACTTATGCCCCGAAGTGATAGCAGGGAACACAAGATGTCATCTCCGCACAGTGACGAGACCCCGATGCTCTGTTAAAGCACCACTACAGCCGCCCCTTGAGACAGAAAAGCACAGAAGAAAACGCTTCAGCTGCAAAGCTGTCAATCTGGAACCTTTTACGAGTACCGAATACTTTTTATATGAAGCAGCCATTAAACATTTCCTAGAAAAGGAAAAGCAAGAGTAAACCGCCTATTATATTTGTAGCCTTGGGAAAAGGCACGTGGCGCCATACCTGATAGACTCAGCGGTGGTTAGAATGCCGAATGCTTTACAAGCTCTTTACGATCTCCGACTCCTTAGTCTTTTTCTTTAATCAATGATTACTCCGTATAATGGAGGGAAGGGCCTCCCGATGCTCTCTGCACAATGGCATTGTGCACCTGGCACACAGGTAATGAAGTGGCTCCCCGTAGACCTAATGCCCAGGTGCAAGTCCCGTCAGCCAGGGGTGTGCGCGCATGTAAGTGGGTGTCTAATGGAGCACCAGGAGGTGTGCCAAGTGTGCCAGTCCTGTAGCCAGCGTGCAATAGTGCACTAAACAGAAACAGTCAACTCGACAGAACTTAATGGCGGATGGAAATAATAGCTAATATTAAGGTTCCTGACTGAATGATATTTGAAGGTTTTCTTTACCATGATGTCATGGAAGCAATTTACCTTAAATTCAAGATTTACTTTAAAAGTAATAGCATTACTTTCCATCACCTATCAAATAGCCAGAATCACTAATGTATTCTTCCCTAATCTCAATCTCATCACGATGTCTTCTGACCCTATTTCACTGTAGAACTTTCTGTCCAAGCTCAGAGTTTCCTCGTCACCATGGGTCAAATTATCTGGGCCAATACATTACACAGAGGCTAATAGATTAGAATATCATAGCAATACAATCATTTCAGGGAGAAGTCAAGGGAGTCATTCTTCTTATTAGCCTTACTGGGGAATGGAGGTTAGAAATGTTCAAACAGGAATGTTAATACCACTTTACATGTAATTGTCCCCCGCCATTCTCGCCCACTGAAATATCTCTTTATTAATAGTAATTGAGGGTATAAATTATGAATGGAATGATTTTCCCCCAACATGCAAAAGTGAGGCATAATGATCGTAATTCTTAATCATCTTTCTGCCCCAGCCTCTGTCATCTGTCTCTATCTCTCACTTCCTCCTGTGGGGAAACCGCCAACCAAGAGGAGCAGGAGAGCTTGGCTTTTTCTTCTCATTCAGAAGCAGCGGTGTGACTTTAGTAGGGCTGATGTGAGCAGTTATTATGATAATCAGTTATCCGGTGCTTACAATAATCAATCAGATATAGATATAATCATGGAGGGTCTAAACTACACAAACATAATTCACCTGGTAGCGCCTAAACTAACATTCTCAAAGACAATAAAGGCTTTCTTAGTTCACCAGTTCAAAAAAATTACATAAAATATAAGCTTGCAAAGCCTTCATTATACCAAGGACAGGTAGCCTGACAAGCCAGACCCACATCAAGATGTTGGGTCTGGGAACACACCATTTGGCAGGGCTCAATCCGAGAGGCGGGATAAACGGTTGTCTTTCAAATTCCCTCTGCACGCAATAGGATAGCGCTACAACCAACCAGAGTGCTGTCAGTGGTGACAACAATCACAGTCGGGCTGTGAGTCCAATGCATTTTTCCACCAGCAGAGCTAGTTGATAGATTAAACTTTTACCGTATCCGTTCTTAGTTAGCAGGGATTTCACGCGGAACCGTCACAACTCTGCCGTCATTATGTTAAGCCCGCCCACCGACTCTATACACGCTGTGATTGGCCAGACTAGAGTTTGGTTTTTCAGACTCGCAAGTCTTCGGAGAGATGCTAGATGACCCTGGCTGCAAATTACATACTAGGGTGCGTCTAGATTTCTAGGCTAAAGGACAGGTACATATAAACTACAAAAAAATGCTGCTGAAAATATTAGTTAAGCATATATATTTGTAGTAATAGTCAAGTAAGTGTTGTGGCTGTTGACCTTTGTATGGGCATGAGTTTGGCTTTTGTCCTCATTTGGTGTACGGATCTAAAAGTAGATGCCCCTGAGCTTGGGGTCCAGTGCTGTAGTGAATTGAGCTCTTAGTAATTACATAATAAGAGTGCTGCCGATGGCCTGAGGGTAGGGAGGCAGATTGGGCTTTTTTGGCCAGTCTTAGACACACCTACCTAGTTTCCACACCTACGATGAACCGCCGCATTTGTTGAGCGCCGTACCCCATCCCCGGTCTGTTTTTTATTTGGAAGATCAAACGTTTCACTTCATTAGGGCCCTTTGTGTTGTATTTGAAGCATGTTTTCCGAAACAAAAAGACTTGGAGGGAAAAAGAAATCATGCAGTCTGCAGCGGTTTTATTGGGGGAAATAATAGGCAATTGAGAGAAGGTATTTAATAGGCCAAATCCAGCATTGCATCTGCTGTGGAAAGCCAGTTGGTGTACTTCTAAAATATAAGGCCTACTTTTCCCTGTCACTCTCCCGTAGATACCCAAGGCAGGAAGGAGGAAGGGTTTGACTTTTTACACACTGGAGGGATTCTAAAGACTCACAGCATAGGGCATCTGCTCTGCATATAAATGAAAAGAGAATGGACAGAAGGCAAAACATTCGCTGATCAATACTCCAATATTTGGAGCAGGAAGACTCCAATAACTGCATCAGTGACCACCGATGGCTACATGGGGAAAATTATACACAATCCAAACGACTGACTAAGTGAATCAGTGCCCGACCCTGCAATGATGCTTTCCAACAACAAACCATTTTTCAGCACAGCCAGATTTCAATATACCTCCCAGTAAACCTGTCATCGTAATGCGCTTGTCGCGAGCTATTGGATAATTCTACGAGTTATTAAGTGGAAGCCATTAAGCAAGGAGTAAGATTTTCTAATAAGAGTGGAGGCCAACGGATGAGCCCTATACTAATCAGATCAGCGAGGGCTGAAGTGGACACAGGGTGCAGGGCGCTGACCTTCAGTGACCGATGGTCAGTGTGGAACTGACCACAAAGGGTCAATAGCACATACCCCCCCGCCCACCCCAACGGCACATTCACAGTCAAATCAATGTCGAATTATGGGTTATTTATTGAATAATCAAAAAGGTATTATCGCCCCTGATGTGAAAGAGGTTGTCAGAGGGGAACACTATTTATCAACCCTCCTCTCAAAATTAGGGTAATCAGTTATCATGTAAACAAGAGCCAGCAGCTGCCTGCCAAAGCATGACTATTACTCACAGCTACTTAGCACCACTGGGAGAGTTTGTGCCCATGTGTGTGTGTGTGTGTGTGTGTGTTTGAGAGCAAGAATATAAATTTTTCTGATCTGCAAAGCACCAAAAACCACCCATGTGACTGAGTCCAGTGCTGCGGGAATATTACACACACCACAAACACACACACACACACACGTCATCTGAGCACAGTGATATGATAGAGGTCAAAGCACCTCGTTACAGAGAGGCTGCAAAGGACACAGGATGTGGCAATGAGCAGATTGAGTTTCTCTCTCCTGAGCTCAAGGCTGGACACAACTCATGAGCCGGCCACACACATATACTGCACAATACACATACATAAAATAAACTTGATTGGGAATTAAAAATACACTTCCTGATTCTTGAGAAATGGGACAATGACAATCAATTAATATTTATAATTTTTACTAAATTAATCAATGGTGATTTATTAATATATAAACTTGTTTTCCAAGATGCTTGTAGCACGTTTTATCCCAGTACTTTACATAATCATACAATTTCACTCATCAGCTGACATAATAAGTATACAACCCAATAAATAGAACAACATGGTAACTTTCAGATTGAAAAAACTATTTTCTGTTTTAAAAAGTATGTTCAATATGGAGAGAATTACATTTTTCAGAGTGATTGTGTGCTGATTTCTGGCCCAAATGTATTGAATATATAACAAATACTTTTTTGATATAGATGTTTGTTTGTTTTTGTGGTTGTTGTCATCTCTCTATGAGTGATTTGTCTATTTCCCCCCTTCTTTTGTAAATAGTTCCTATAGAGATACTTTGAAGCGCTTTTATACGATGAAAATTTGAACACTGGAGAGTTTTGCTATTCCAAAGTAACAAATATTTTTGTAAAAGTGTAAAGCTGTTAAAGTGACAAATGTGAACTGATGTGAAGTGTATCTCTCTGCAATAAAAACTTAAAAGAAAAAAAACGATGTTCCGTGGAAATACAGACTGGAAGATTTTCGCTCAGTTCCTTTCCTCAGTCTCATGAGTTTTAAGATCTCCTCTACCGCTCTTTACAAATGAAATAAATGGCTGTACAGGTCGCTCTTAAACAGCCCTATCAATCAAATACACTTACATCTGCCATAAATTTCCGAGCAATCATAGGCCCCTTTAATGCATTGGTTGGAGCCACAGCGGTAGAATCTATAGTTGTGGCCGGCCCTTCCAAACCTTTCCTCCATTTACATTATTATCTGTCACCAGATTTTTTTTTTTTTGTCCCTCAAAAGCATTAGAAAAGCTGATGTTGTCTCTCTAACCAGATTAAGATTGGTTTTTGTCTCGGCCACAAGGGAGGTAGAGTTACCGACAATAAGATCAAAATGAGCCAATTCCTTTTCTATTCTCATTCAAAACAAACAAAAGGGGCTAATAGCCCCAGCATCTGTGTCCAAAGCGGTGGCAGGTCGATATACACACTGATAGATGTGAGCCACAAAATTGCTGGTTATTATGGCAGTGAAAGGGCCTTGCTCGGTTTAAGTGGTCAGTAGCGATCATATCTCACTCCCTGAGATTATCTACCATAAGGCAGAGCTGCGTTCACTTATCAGAATGAAGACTGCGCTTGAGAAATGTTCCGATAAGACATATTGGGTTATAGCAGAGCTGTGTTCCTCACAACCGCAAATATATAATATTGTACACTATTTTGGCTGTACAGCATTTATCTAAATCCATTTTTGTAACCATTGTACTGGCCGCCAAATGTCATGCCCCATAGTACACATATTTCTCACCAGCACTCCTCGCTGTCTTTATTGAAAAACACACTGATGAAGCCAGCCGACTTTAAGGGCAAGACGGAGCCCAGCGGCCCACTCAGGTGAGAGCGATACGTTGCTGTAATGTGGATTGTGCAGGCAATGTTAGTCATGGTGACCTGGCTCGCCTTGCTTCCAGTCCTTAGGGCTTTCCATGTACCTAGAATCAGCCCTCCCGGGGGAGCTATCACCTCTCTCCCCCGATTCAATTCCAGGCCGATTTCATTCTCTCGCTGCCAGCCCTAGGCCGTGGCCACACCAGTGGCAACCTTGTCTTAACCCCACACTCCCTGGTGTTAATTGCATTAGGTCCACGATGTAAGCCTTGTAAAGGGTCACCTCGCAGGCAAGGCTGCGTGCCGCTTGCCTCACTCCTCCACCTCACCCCATCCAGCCCAATATAAAGGACTCTATTCGCTCTCATCCTCTCTCATTACGCATTAGTCAACTCCCTCGATCCGTCCTGGGACCCGTCTTGTAACTCTGTTAGCACACTTGTTAGGAAAGCGACCACTCTTGCCCACTTCCCTCCCCTTCTTCTTACACAGATCTTCACCTCTGGCTCACCTCTCCTAAACCTTTGCCTTTCTGACCTCAAATCATGTTTATTTACCTTGTAGTGGATGTGATGTACCTCCGCACATACTCAGATAGCAGAAAGCGCTGCCAGATAACCAACTTGAAGGCATTTATTAGGCGCACTCGTGGACTTTGGCCCTATTGTCCCACCCCTGAGGAACAGCAACAGCAAGGTCTTAAAAGGAACCTTCTAACACGCTTCTTTTTATTAATAATACATTACTATTAAAAATAATAAAATAGTGAAATAATGAATAAAACCCTAATTAATAGCTTCTTTTCATGAATAATAAAAACAGCTTAATTCTTATCAGTAGAAATGCTATGCTCCCAAACTATTACACATGTGCTCTTTCTTAATAGATCAGATGTGATTATATAACGTCAAACTGGTGCTGTTATAGATTGATGGCAACAATCAGAGATCTACTGGCTGTCTAAGAACATGAAACTTGATTAAACATATTAATTGGAGCAGCCTGTAAATATGGCCTACTGTAAATATGTCCAGGGAAGAACCTTGGACCCCTCTTATGAGAGACACATAAAGCCCTGAGTCTCTAGGGGATCTCAGCCAATAAATATCATATCAGGTTCTGCCTCAAACACCACCCAAACCTCACTATAATCAGACTGTTCCATTATACTAAGAGGAACGTCAGTCTTGAATGCCATAAAGCTCTGCTGCCCACACGCCTCCACCCCCCGACGGGCTGATGTGAGGTTAAGCAGCAAGATGTGTATCTCATGGCTGCACGTTCGGCTTTGGCCGGGCTCGGGGCGAATGATGATCGAAACCGTGCCTGTATAAACGTCCTCGTAAAAATGACAGCTAGACATATGTATAGATCCCTATTAAAATTTTACTACTAATCACCCGGCTGGCAGGCCTGCTGCCTGGGCCGTGTGGACTTTAGGCTCACAGGCGGAGCTGCGCCAGAGGGACCAGTTCTAAATGAAGACATCAGCTGCATCTCCCTGCCTTCGCCAACCATCATAAAAGACAGTCAGCAACACCTAGCCGACAGGGCCCTGTAATGCGTTTTTTATTTCGGATCGGTCATAGTGATGGGGGAAATTAAACCCCAATTTAGTGTTTGGGGACATGAGGCTCAAGGTCATGAAAAGTGAGCTGGATTCACTGAAAACACAGGAGACAACTTTTACCTGCATTTTACCTCCTTAATTTATATTTTTAATATCATTAAATCATCATTTATTCATAGCCAATCCTTAAAAGTAGCAATTATTGTCATGTGTCAGGTTCTTTCTCTTTGCTTCTCACTATCCTTTTCTTCACTCACTCACTCTCCTTCCTGATTGTTTCAGACACACACACACACACACACACACACACACACACACACACACACACACACACACACACACACACACACACACACACACACACATCGCAATCAGCGCCTCGCTGCCTCGCTGCCTTGCGATGACACCTGTTCCCACTTTTGTTTGAGTGCTTACCCTTTATCTAGTGTTTGTTCTTACTGCCTCTTGTTGGATCATTGTTTCATGTCATGCGTTACGACTGCTGCTTTCTTCATGTCTGATTTGCTTTGGAAGTGCTCACCTGGTCTTGTTTGTCTGATACAGCCTTGCGCCTAAGTTTAGTCTGAGTTCTGCATTTGCTGCAGGAGTACCTTCACGGTCCTCTGTTCCTGACTGTGATTTATTCTCAAGAACTGCCTCCACCTCTACTGGTGTCCCGATCTCTCTCCTCTTCGAGACAGGATCATCTCAGCTGCCTTCTCAGTTTGTTTTACCAGTTCTGTGTGCCTTAACGACAGACTGCCTTGTTTATATTCTCATTAAAGACTGTTGTTATCCTGTCAACCTCTGCTTTTGGATCCATTCCTTATTGACTCTGACAATTATGCTGTGGACAAATAGTGACTTTAATGAAAGGAAAATTCTTTTAAAAAACATGATATGACTATATAAATATATGTTAAAAAAGGGAAATACTTATCTTTGAAATGTAACACATTATGCGGCACTAAAGGTCCTTTCACACTGGACTCGTTTTTGACTTGCGAGATGGTTTTATTTTTCGATCAGCTGTTTGTGTGATGAGTGCTTCCACACTGAACGTGAATGTGCTGTGGCGGAAAAACAATGTTTATTTTTTTCGTTTCGATGCCGATTTTTTTTACCCTCGCAGCGACAGAAAAGGCTTAAACCAATCACATACGAGGAAACAAAGGTCACGAAATGTCCAGTTGATGTCATTAGCTATTCAATCAACATTAACCTTTGCCAGGTATGGCATTTCTCACGAGATTACAGCTGTAGTTGTAGTTACAGCTGTGTTTGCCCTCTGTAGACTACAGACAACGATAACATCACCTTTTGAGTTAAAACTCGTTGATTTTTTTCTAACCTAATTGTGTCTGCGACTACAGAAAGTGAATTTGTTTCCGTCAGTGCGACTGTGGTACTTAAATGTTTAGCCTACATTGTGACTCAACTGGAAACAGCTGCTCCGGATCGATTGGTTCCCTGAAGTGTGTGTGTGTCTCGTCAGATGCGGTGCTACTGTCTCTAGAGGAGATCCTCAAATTGAAGACAATTTAAAGTAAGTGCGGAACCGGCCATGATAAAGTTTTAGCTCCTGTACTAGATTAGCATACTCCCCTTAAGACTATCTGTTCTTTAAGACTGCGTCCACCCAAAACCTCTGTCTTTTAAATAAAATAAAAAGCTCGTCTTCACTGAATGAGGAAGTGTTCGTGTTTTCTCAGCTGTCGCCGCGAATGTTTTGGGAATATTGGAGCTCTGAAACGTCACAGACGTCACAAACTTGTGTCGCGGCTGATGTCAATGGTTTTAACACGAACTATTCGCACACAAAATATTTGTTTTTCCTCTATGCTTTTCCGTTGCGTGTCCAGTGCGAAAGGGCCTTAATACTGTGGCTATGCTGCGAGGTTAGGAATGTAGATTAGAGATTAGAGTTTAGGAATGTAGTTTTTGTTTGTTGAAACTGTCCAGAGTAATGAGAGGGTGGCATGGCAATCCAAACATGCTGGATTAAGTTGCAAACAATGACAGGTGTCTGATGGGAGAGCACACCTGCAGAAATGCACAACCACCTGGGGTTTCCCACACAATTAACCAACTCTGGGAGCTGAATCTGCCAGACTTGTTATGACTGAAACTGACACTTAAATCTGTAAGTCCACCCTCTGATCTAAGCCATCTTAATCTTGCTCTGCCGCTAATAAAGTGAACATGCGTAAGGATGCGTAGCCTCCGAACCTGTCAAATTACAAGTATTATGTTGCTTAAAGTAAGGATTAATGGACTAGGAAGATAGACGCTCCCACAAGGACAAACAATCAGCGAGGAGGTGCAACTCCAACACAACTCCCCTCTCAGCTAGTTAAATATCATCTATGCAGTCCATCATCACGAAAGCGGAAGAGACATGAGGAGTCTAGTGGAGAAAGAGAGAAGCGCGGCAGGTCAGATTGAGGAGATACCCTCTAAATGAACCCCTTTTATTAACCCCTCCCACTGCAGCCCCCATATTCAGAACACCTCTTCTGCCTCTATTACCTCCCTGCCCGTTTCATTATCCAGGCTGAACTCTGAATAACCCCCCTGTGGTCATTTTTTATGTCACTTCGGGTACAGGGTCTGTGATTTAAACACACAGTCCCCATAATTTGATTTCTTCATGGGGTGCACAACCGGTGAAGAGACAGGAGAGCATCGGGAGGGGGGGGGGGGTCGGGTCTCCGGGGTCGACTTGGTAAGCGATAGCAGAATGACTTGAAGAGGCTAATAAAGTAATCAAGCCCTTCGTTACATGGTGATAATATTGCCCCTAAAACACTGATAACTATTACTTGGCCCAATGATTACCGAACATTAATGGCTTCCCACTTTTTCGCACCCTCTGTCTCGCTCTCACCCGCTCAGCTGCCAATTAGCAGTTAGATAAAAAAAGAAATAAAAGCCTGTCTCTGCATGGCTGGCAATGACGGTACAATAGCCACAGAGGACCAGTGAGTAAGTGAGCAGATCCACAGACCACTAACCTTATTTTACCAACCCACAGTTCAACAATATACGAGCTATGAATCTTTAACAATTAATCTTACGTACATTCAAATATAAGCTGGACACATTTTGCATGATGTTTTGGTCATTTAACTCAAACCAACATGAGGATGTACCCTATCAGCTACAAGATCGCAGGTTTATGATTAGGTTTACCATTAAATTGAAATAAAGTAGCAAACAAGATGCGGAATTGCATTTTAAATTTGAATGTAAGGACGCTGAATTAAAATGAAATATGTCCCTTATATAAATTTGTATTTTTCTCAACATTTTTAATCCAATTTTGCAGACCAGGATGGGAAAACAGCATTATCTGTGTTGTTGTTGTAATTGTTTTTAAATTGCAATTCAGTGAATTTTTCCAAATTCAACTTTCTATGCAAAGGCATTCCCGATTCTGAATGGCGCACAACCCTGCATGTATCATTTGTAGCATAATGGGTCCATTTTCTGTGTATTTTGATTGATTCACTAAATATAGTTCATTCATCACATAACTAAATTGGTGTGAATTACACACGTTTTCTACCTTCAGATCCTCTTATGCCCTGATCTCCTGCTACAAAGACCTTTCTCACAGGAGAGGGCCTATCGAGCAGTCCTGCTGCCAGAAAGGCCCGATCAGTCAAGTGCCATCAATATGACCCAGCTTGTTTACACCTGGAGAGGACACGACTGTGTAGTGGAAATCAATGGGAATCACCTGAGTGGCACCTCCACCACTAAAGGGAGGGAGCAGACAGAGAAACAGGAGGAAAGGGAGGGACCAGTCCAATAAAACAAACAATCTCTCTGCCTTAGAGGTGAAGGGCAAAGAACCATGTTTCACAGAGGACAGAGTAGTTTTATCCTAAATGTATTGAAATCAATCGGATAAGGGTGTCGTTGCATGCTGTATCCCGCTTTCCTAATATTCGAGATTGTATGAGCAGGTGCCCTGAGATGACTCCATCTGGAGAGCAGACTGTGGGAACTGCAGTCATTACATTACATATGAGTGCATTCAGATGAAGGGTGTTTGTGGGTAATAGGGGTTGTCTGCATTCCAAAAAGTTGTCTTATATTTAGTAACACTTAAAATGTTACTTGCTGAGCAGTAACTGGTGAAATTTAGGTAAAAACATATGTATATAAACACTGTAAACACACATATATAAATATGTGTATGCACACACACACACACACACACACACACACTCACACTTATTATGTATTATAAAAAAACTTACCTGAAATGTGATGAATCGTGATGAAGAACCATGATGAAGAAACATGCAAAAACAGAGAGAGAGAGAGAGAGAGAGAGAAAGAGAGAGAGAGAGAGAGAGAGAGAGAGAGAGAGAGAAATATTACATTAACAAACATCCAAACAAATTCACATGAACACACACTCAATACACGTGTAGCATCTGTTGTATATGCAGTGGCGTAACTTTGTTTTAAAAAGTGGATGGGACAGGTGTGTATTGGGTATTGGGTATTAAGGGGGGGGGGGTATATTTGATATAGCAATGCTAATACAATGTTATATCGGATGTAAAATACATACAATAACAATTGCAGAAAAATATAAGATTAATATTAAGATCAGAAAGCAATTTCAATAGTTCATTGGGTTTAATTTATCGATGTAGAACTCATGTTTAATTCTTGCATCCAAACACAATATTTTGTTAGTGCCAAGATTTTTCATGTGAGTAAATGCATAGATTCGCAAACTTTGCTTGCACAGATTTCTCAGAGAGGAAGTCGTCATAGTTGGGTTAACTATTGTAGCTGTGAATGAGAGAATACATTAAATGTTTTGGCCCCACTTTATATTAGATGGCCTTAACTACTATGTACTTACTGTGTTCATATTGTGTTGCAAAAGACCTTTGCTGATATTGAGGTCGAGTTAGGGACAGGTGTGGTGCTGTGGGTAAGTTTAAGGGTAGGGTTAGGGACAGGTGTGGTGGTGTGGGTAAGTTTAAGGGTAGAGTTAGGGACAGGTGTGGTGGTGTGGGTAAGTTTAAGGGTAGGGTTAGGGACAGGTGTGGTGGTGTGGGTAAGTTTAAGGGTAGGGTTAGGGACAGGTGTGGTGGTGTGGGTAAGTTTAAGGGTAGGGTTAGGGACAGGTGTGGTGGTGTGGGTAAGTTTAAGGGTAGGGTTAGGGACAGGTGTGGTGGTGTGGGTAAGTTTAAGGGTAGGGTTAGGGACAGGTGTGGTGGTGTGGGTAAGTTTAAGGGTAGGGTTAGGGACAGGTGTGGTGGTGTGGGTAAGTTTAAGGGTAGGGTTAGGGACAGGTGTGGTGCTGTGGGTAAGTTTAAGGGTAGGGTTAGGGACAGGTGTGGTGGTGTGGGTAAGTTTAAGGGTAGAGTTAGGGACAGGTGTGGTGGTGTGGGTAAGTTTAAGGGTAGGGTTAGGGACAGGTGTGGTGGTGTGGGTAAGTTTAAGGGTAGGGTTAGGGACAGGTGTGGTGGTGTGGGTAAGTTTAAGGGTAGGGTTAGGGACAGGTGTGGTGGTGTGGGTAAGTTTAAGGGTAGGGTTAGGGACAGGTGTGGTGGTGTGGGTAAGTTTAAGGGTAGGGTTAGGGACAGGTGTGGTGGTGTGGGTAAGTTTAAGGGTAGGGTTAGGGACAGGTGTGGTGGTGTGGGTAAGTTTAAGGGTAGGGTTAGGGACAGGTGTGGTGGTGTGGGTAAGTTTAAGGGTACAGTTAGGGACAGGTGTGGTGGTGTGGGTAAGTTTAAGGGTAGGGTTAGGGACAGGTGTGGTGGTGTGGGTAAGTTTAAGGGTAGGGTTAGGTGTAAGGGAAGTGTCAACTGTGTAACTACAAATGTAACAACAGAAATTAATTACAGATGTAATTACACGCAGGTATTTTTAAAAATGTAAGTACAATGTAAAAACGTGTATGTACACAATAAGTGCATTGTATCAAATGATTAATTAAAATGTTAGTACATA
>CM042244.1:4184240-4286740 GCA_023566225.1 Romanogobio albipinnatus
CATCACAGTGGCTGATTTTCTCATTTCATAGGCCACCGGGGTAGAACAGACATGTGCTTGTTCAAATCCACCCAGCAAGACGCACCGGTCTCAGCACACAACTTTCTCTTTAGCAGCTTAACAGATGCCAGGCAGGGGGGTAAGCTCAGAAGAGGGCGCAGACGTGGAGGGGGGCACACCCGTCAAGGGCGAACCCTCTTCGTGCACATACACACACAAGGTAGAGACAAAAATGGGGGAAATGAGGTTCCTGCGATCCTGCGCTCTAGCGACCATGACCATGAGGGGTTTTATTTATCATTCTGTGCCAGTGGTTTTAAATGATAGCACTTTTTCGGCCCCTTTTTTTTTTCAGCGTGAACCAAGCAGAGCACGGCTCCTCTCCAAATATAGAGATCATGTTTGTATTGTTTGACACTGAGGCCTGATGGAGTGCTTATTCTGTTCCTGTCGACATGGGTAACCCCTTCCTGTGTGCGCATTGCACGGCCCCCCCTTCTCAGAGTGCCTTAGAGTAAGAAAACAGCATCAGGGCTACAGACAAGTGAGCTGTTTGGGAAAGCAGGGACCCACATGAAAGGCATCAGCCTATGCACGGGGGAGACCGAAAAGAGGTGCGTATATACGTGTGTGTCCGCACATGTAGGCGAATTGCTGTTTATGTGTGCCAGACTGCTAAAAACAGCGTTTTTTTGAGGGGGAGTCTTGCTGGAGAGAGGATTTAATTGTGCCCTTTTGAGCGATGCCGGCTTATTGATGTAATGGTTTACTCATGGTGCGGTTGAGGAGGTACAGTTTAACAATAGGGGCTTGTTAGGAGTCACTGAGTCCTGTGCACAGCATCCACATTACTTAGTGGGAGCATGCAGGCTTGTAATGAGGAGCAGGAGCGTTCAAATGATCCACTCTGTTTGGGCTGCAGCTCAGAGCAGGACAAAGCCCATGTAAATGCCTGTTAGCCACTGGGAAACTTTGAGTCGGTTCTCAGATCTAGCTTGGCATGACACATACTATGCAACTGGGAAAATTTGTGTTTCTATAATTAGCCAAATATAGCATTACAAAACTGGCCTTTTGTAGCTTCAGGCAGATAGATTCAAGGGCTAATGACTTTTACCCCTTTTCCACCAGAATGAACCGGGTGCTAGTTCAGAGCTAGTGCCAGTTCTTAGTTGGTTCGACTGACAAGCCTTCTAAGAACCGGTTTGCCTTTCCACATGCTGAGAGACACAACAGAGCCAGTCTTACGTCACTGTATACGTCTCATCTTTCTCAGCAACGCTAGCGAGGCAGCGGGAAACACAAACACACCTGTCTTGTCTGAGATGCATCGGCGCTGCGCAGACGATTAGCGTATGATATCAAAACAACGCACGAGCGATTCAAAAGCATAAGGAGTCGTCTGCTCTCTTTGGACTCGTTGTCATACGGTGATCGGTCTGCACAGCGCCGATGCATCTCGAACTAGCCTTCCATCAACAATGGTGAGCGTTACTATTGATGCTCATGGATTTACGATCCTACATCGGCATCAAAACACAGCGAATCCAACGCATTCGTGTAGCTCGCTGTATAGACAGAGTTTACAAACGAGCAGCAGCTATTAGCTCCATTAGCTGCTATTTCAAAAATGGCGGTCACAAGTTTGTGTTGGTCTTGTTGGTCACAGTAACCCCGCCCCCAGCCCCTAACGCAAGCGGTTCTTAATTTTAGACCAGCAATCTTTTGGTGCTACTTAAGAACCACTTTTCCTGGTTCAGATCTGGTGCTTTGGGTGTGGAAAGACAAAGAACCGATTTGAAACTAGACTCTGGCTCCGAACCAGCACCAGCACCGCCTTGGTGGAAAAGGGGTAATAGAAGGTCCCACTATAAGAAAAAGACTATTTAAAAATGTTTAATAAACAATTTGTTCCAAGTCATTCAAGTTTTTCGTTTTTGAGGAGTTGCATCACATTACATTTCAAAACCGGAAATAACTTTTCCCATTTAACGTATTTTTAAATAGGAAAACTACAGAGTTTCTAAGATCGCACTACAACGGACAAAATTGGCCTTAGTAGCTCCAGTCAGACAGATTCGGATAGTCAGAAATGAGGTGATACAAACTTGCAGATAATTTGGAACAGTAAATGAAAGAGGTAAACATGCAAGAGAAGAAAAACTTGGCCTTTTTTCTTGCAACCTTGGTGGTTTTCAGTAGAATAAGGGGAGGGTATATTTTTCCTTTGATGGCATGCCAGATGGAGTAGCTGTGGATAAACAGAAAGAAGCCAGGAAAATATACAAGGTCCGGGGTAAGGCCTGGGTCTCGCCTGAGGAGCCAAACCATAGGAAGAGCACTCAGTTAGGCATGAGTTGACCTGCCCTGGCCCTGCAGTGCCACACCAAGGATTGGCGGGGCAGGCCATGCAGAGGCTGTTATTGTAACATGGTGAACACATGCAAGCTCCGTGGCCATTTATTTAACTCCAGTCGTCCAACTGAGCCTCAAATGGTACCAAGATCTAAAAGGAGCCAACAGGAGCTCCCCTTCCACACAAAATAGCCAGGCTGTGTATTTTATTCTTCAACAAAAGCTCATTTCAATTGAAAGCTATAAAATGTGAGAGTATGTGGTATGACAGAATGCCACATGGCATGTGAGAAACAAGAGGTATGTTGCCCCTAAAAGACACTGTGCTGCATATACATAACAGATTGTTCAAATCTACCGGCCTCTGTTGTTATCTGTTGTAATGTTTGCGCTTTGCCACAGACAGACACACTCTGGGCGCCTGGCATCCCTGCTGCTGCCCACTGCACATGCTGGTCTATTGTACTTGGCAATCTTGTTCCCACAAACAGATCACAATGCACTAGCTCTCTCTGGCCGGCCTCATGTTTGCACTGGGAGCAGCTGTCGGTGAAATGGCCCTGTAAGCTCTTCCTAATTACCTAACATGTTCTGTGTCTAAGCAGCCCTCCGTTTAGTCCCTTTTTCAGGGCTCCACACTGCCAGGCCTGCACTGGGCAAACAAGCCCCACTTTCCAATGCAAGTGGGAGGTCAAAGAGAGTGAGAAGAGAGGGCAAAAAGGCGACGGGTGGGGGTGGTAACTGGGGCTATGCAGCCTATCGTGCCCCATCCGCCCCCACCCGTCTCCCTGGGTCAGCTTGATACTCTTCTAGATAATATATCAGCCTGCCGTCCCCTTGGCAACCAAGCCAGACCCCACACACAACACTACAGGGTAGCCACCCCCTTTTCTGCTCCCCAGTACTGCCACCTGGCCCCCTTCGTCCAGCCTCTCAAAGAGAGAGCCTCATCGCTCAGCTAGCAGTCCATTGTTCAGCTCATGAAGTGACTGCGGGCCAATTAGCAAGTTAACAAGTTAAGAGGTGGACTCTGTCAAATGCAGAGCTTTTTCACCTCAGGGTCATCAGCAGGGGGGGTCACTTTCCCCATTCTGGGAGGGGAATTTCATAAAATGGCCGCCAAAGAGTTGCTGAGCCGAGCAAGGCTTCAATGCATCTCTAAGTGCTCAGTTATATCTGTCTAAGTATACATGACAAAACGAATATTAAACACACTGCATGAAAGGTAAAAGATTAAATATAATTCGAAAATTATTTTGAGCAAGCATAGCAACGGCAAGGCCAATTGTAGTCTGTATTATTTAGGTCTGCTAGTCTTACTTCGCAAAAAAAATGGACTGGTATGATTTCAGTCAAGTTTTTAATAACATTTGCAAAAAGACAAATTATTGCTTTAGTGCAATTGAAATCAAGTTTATCCTACAATTTAACTAGTGCCTGAATTCAGATGCTCTTTTACAGCCTCTCAGAATCCAGAAAATAATTACAGTGGTGAGATGTTTAGCTATTCCGGGTTAGTTTACAAGGTTTGCCCGAGATTCATTGTAACCAAATCCGCTTCCATAAAACCGGTCTGAGTTAGGTTTTTTTCCCCCTGTGCATCAGCATTCCAGCTTACCTGTGGTCTGAACAACTCAACTAAGAAGCTTGGCTGACCTGTGGAAAATGGTTCTTTCAGACCTTGTTCAATGAAGTGGAGCGGTTCAATCTGAAACAAAGACTCAACATATTTTCCCTTTAAACTGTGCAATTCACAATGCATTCTATGGCTCCCACATACTTTCAATGTCACAGGCCACCCCCCCACCCTCTCACGACACTTTCTCCTCCGTTCCCCATACCTCCTCGGGACAAAGACAAAGGCCCCAATTTGTCACGTCATGTCCAGCTGTTGACTGGGAAGACCCTTTAGCCAGTGAAAGAAGCACAAGCTGGGGGAGCCAAATGGCTTTTTCCCCTTTCTGTGGGAATGTTTGTCCAAGGAAACAATGCCACCTCGACGGGGCGGGGTGGGGGGTACTCCCAGGGGGGTATGCGCCTAGCTCCTTGGGCTTTAACCCTTTTAGAGAGAGCTGTCCACCTTGAAAAGGCCATTGAGCTGCTGCTGGGTGGCAGAATAGCATCATTAAGCTTCACTAACCTCACTGTGAGTGCCAGGACCCTGATAGCAGTGATGCCTCACATAGATTTACTGCCAGATAGTGGGTTTGTTCTCTTTCCCTAAAGAGACTAGATCAGGAGAAAGTCAGAGGCTGGATAGGAACAATACTTAGCTGTGAGGTGGGTGAGAGGGCCAGTACCCACTTAATGAAGAACTTATAATAAACTCCCTCCCCAAACCATCTCCATGAGCTTCCCTGTGGTACGCCTATGGAAGGACGTTGACTGCTAATTGAGTAAAAAATTGCCGGTTGCTTGACCCTTCTAAACTAATGGCACCTGCACCCAATTTAGGAGATGATTAATTCATATTGATGTGACATATAGGTTGACCCCCTCAAACCTATTCTTGGGAAACCTCTCAATCCAAATTCAGTGAATACATGCATTATTCAAGCCCCCCTACCAAGGATTGTGGGGGGACGTCTTTGACCGTACATTAAACTCACGACGTGGAGCACTTCAAGCCAACACCTATAATCAGAGCATCAGGAGGGGGGGGATCTCATATTGGACACAACAAGGCTTATCAAACATGTCGAGCCATCTGAGGGCTTTTCCCTTGACACATAGTCCTTTCAGGGAAAAGAATAAGGTGGAGTAGGTGTTCCTCACTCTCCTTTTAATGTGCTCCACAATTACAGCTGTCACAGCACAAGCCTTTGCGTAGTTTGTTTCATTACCACCCTCCCTTCCCCTTTCAGTGTGTGAAATATGGAGGCAGGGAACAAACCTTCTGTCATAAATACCCTCTCTATGAGAGCCATCAGAGAGCAGCTTCAGGAGAGGAGATACAGGAGAGGTTGCCGGTGGGGGGCGAATGCTTCTCATAAATTATTTGGGTGTGCAATAATATTTGCTTTGTGGAAAAGGCCCCCAGTGGAGCATTTGGACTGCTGGCGCATACATACTGCCATGAGGAGAGGAGAGGAGAGGAGAGGAGAGGAGAGGAGAGGAGAGGAGAGGAGAGGAGAGGAGAGGAGAGGAGAGGAGAGGAGAGGAGAGGAGAGGAGAGGAGAGGAGAGGAGAGGAGAGGAGAGGAGAGGAGAGGAGAACTCAAAGATCTACCTCTCTTCCTCTCCCATAGAACGGTATGATTTGGCTGACAAGGTGTTGCCCTTGTGAACGCCAAAACCTAAACCAATTGACTATCTTCATGCTCACACTAGAGTACCTAATCTCCTCACCCTGACTATGGCTTGGCAGAGCCCACTGCTCCTCTCCTGTGGCTGATCTAAAGCCATCAATATGCCAATAATCTCTCCAGCCAATATCTCAGGCTGCTGTGCAATTTCAACAAAGGGAAGGTGTTATAGATCCTGCATCTCTCTGTTCTCCCTAAGTCCGGTCACTTGGAAAATCAGGCACAAGGGCAACGTTTAGCTAGGAACCCAATTCAGACTGACACTTCTGGGCTGCGGAGGTCAAAGGCCAGCATGTCCATTATGGACAACCAATTCTTCCAGCCAACTGTCTGCTTTCATCTGGGTTTACTGGTGGCCTGTGAAGCCTTCAGAATGCACTGAGTAATATTCACCAAAGAAGCGTGAACAAATCTAACAACATTTATTTCCTGTATGATATATTCATGCCATGAATAACCACGTTTATTCATGGCACTCACAAGGTAGCTTTACTAGGATTACCGGTACAGACGCCTTCAGCTCGATGCACAAAAACGGCAAACTCATAAACAGCAGGTCGTAATGCCATGCATATTCTGTCATGCTCAAACCCACTGCATTTTAATTCACAGGAAATGGTACAGATTGGGCAGACGATGTGACTGATGAGCACAGACACCAATAAGAGGGCCATATAAACAGGCAACTCTCGGAAGCCATTGGAGCGTGGGGAGGCGAAGAGCTCCTCAGTACTCCACTGTCTTCCCTGAGGACCTTGAGGAGTCATAATCAGACCCTTGTAATACACTAGTACTTGTGTGGTCCCCTGGGCTCATTTGCATACTAATTACCGATTGCAAATGAGAGGGGGAGCCGATTGTGTTCTGCCTGAGTCGCCGTGGCGGCAGAATATTCCGGTGATGCCACTAAGGAGCTTATCCAACACAGCAAGCCGAGCAGAGCAGGGCCCTCCCCTGATATACAACCCCTCATTAGTATTACAATTAAGGACATGAAAGACACATAAAACATTATATACTGCCAAAGTGTTGTTTTCATACCAATTAACACAGCTACTGATTTACTATCAGAGAAGACCCAGATCTCAGAGGAACCCAGGAACATTTCTCACAAACGTACATGACACATGCGTCAAACACACTCACTGCGGTGGCAGAGCTGAAAGGTAACAATAGACTTAGATTTTCAGATGGGAGGACCACATAACAGCCCGACTCAGGTGGCAAATCATCATGTTATTCTGCACTGTTAACTGGTGTAACAAGCCTTACGCATTCACACACACACACACACACACACACACACATACAGATATATGGGCTACCCGCAGTCATTCTTGCACACCTGACACTATCTCTGCCATCCCTTTTTCTTCCTTTATAATAGCTCTTTGTTTTTGTCAATCCTTGGACTTTCGCTGGTGTGAAAGAAGGATGAGGCGATTGTGTGTGTCATAGCTCAGTCAGATGGATGGTAGGGTCAGGCAGTTAAAGTGTGTGTGTTCAGCCATGTTTTTTTTTATTTTTACCTCGTTTCTTGACGGCCACCGGGGGACTGTTTTATAGATCTCTTTCACAGCTCTACTGATTTGCCTGCAAAATGCCACGGGGGTCTTTACTCTTAACTTTATAATAAAAGGTGTGATATCAGCAAAACAGAACACAAGCACAAACACACACACACAAAGATGTCACATCCAACATGCATACAACATATATCAACCTATACACACTGCAAAAGTTTTTATTATTTTTTCCAGCTGAATATCTAACAAGATACATTTACAGAATATCACCGCATAAGATATTCATACTTGATTTCAGAGAATTTATGTAAAACCAAATGTCTTATTGCACTTACAATCAAGTTAAAACCCGGCTTAATGTCTGCGGTGTTGCTTAAATAAATGTATTTTTCTTCTTGTTTATAAAATTTGAAATACATTTACTACGAAACAAATAAAAATAGACTAATTAAAGAAGTCATTTTCTTTGCCGTGTATAGTGTGTTTTGCTCATTAGCTTTGCTGCCAGCTAACCCTTCCTTTTCACAATTGGCTGGAGATTATTCCTATCTACTCCTCACTTCCTTACTGAGGAGTGAATGAACAAGGCAGAACACCTTGCTAGTCTTCTTTCTCCTCTCAGCGGTGCTAATGGGTCCTGTCCCCAGGCCTTCTTTAACTGGGGAATCAATCACATTGGGGCAGCCATTTCCAACCATTCTCACTCTCACTCAGTCTTAACCATTCCAAACAGCCCATTAACCTGCATTTAATCCCCACAATGTCTTCTGTGGCCAAACTCTCACACACGTAGGGTCTGCCACAGCCAAACACACACACACACACACCAGCTGAGGCAGACACAATTACTAAGTATAACATTTTCTAAATTTTAGAGGGTCATTTCAACACGGACGGAAATGTGACAGATTCGGTTTTTATGAATTGCAAGGGAAAATGACATTATATTCAGGCCACCAGATCTGTGGGAAACATCTCTAGCGGTGCACACGGCTCGTTGTTGCTTTGCTCCAAAAATAATATTTCGAAATGAACATGGTTTTTAATAACACGCAGCTTGGGAAATATCTCATCACACAACCTTACGGTGGGCTGCGGAACGGCTAATATACAGAAATGTGAGTGCAGAGATTTTTGTTTCAAGCCCTCAAACGTTCTCTGCGCACCGTTGGTGACACACATCTTCCTCTCCGCACGAATCCCGTTCATGAGTATTATATCAGGCCTAATTTTCCCCTCCATTCAGTCGGCTGCTACGCAGGGTTAACACGGATCTTTATCAGCAATCTCTCTCCTTTGCCGACACAGCGCCTCTCACTCACACACACACACACACAAACCACACAGTTTGCCCTCAATCTCTGTGATGGTGTCATATACACATCCTCTTGCTCTCTTTCACTCTCTCTCACACACAGAACGAGACAAATAATCAGTCTTTGTTTAACTACTTGGGTTAGTAAGAGCACTAAACATATCCTGACACTCACATACATTACCATCAGCCAATAATTCCACAAATCTGTGCCCATTACTCCCTATCTGCAAAACGTCAAGTCAGGTAATACGATTAGCACGCTCAAATGAAATATCGAAGACCCCTGATGCAAGTAATGAATAGAGGTGTGTAGCGTGTGATGTGCATATGCATGTTTGTACGAACATATACAGCAGGAAGATTGAGATCACTAGTGAAAAGTGCTTTTATTTTGCATTATTTAAACCAATTATATCCATTATAAATTATATTATTATCACACCAATTTGAGTGATAAGTGGAATTACGTTTGTTTCAGAATTTTTTAGTATGCACTTCTAAAATCTTTTGATTATAAAATTTTCATTGTGGTCTCAGACTTTTGCTTTGATAAAGCAAATCCTGACAATGTTAAAGAAATGTGAGGAAGGGGAGTGGTGAGAATGAATAAACGGGTGCTGGTAAGCTAAGTCGTGTTATCTGTTCTTATTGGAGAGGGTGAAGAGATTTGCACTTTACAAAGGAGTAAGCACAGCTGTGACCTCACTCGCTCCAGGGTAGTCCTGGAGATGCTTTTGGTATGAGGATGTATTTGTGTGGAGATGCGGCAATTTTAAAAAGCGAGCTTGATGGTCTTTAAATGTAATCTAGCCCTAGGAACGATTTTTGCTGTCAAACACTAATGATAATGATCCAAAAGTAATAAAGCTTAAAAAACTGGTCTGTCATTTACAAACCATTTTACGTCTGTATTTGCGAGTGAAATGCGATATTCAGTGGATTGGTGTCTTCAGGAAAGTTTCAGAGGAAAAGCAAGTTGCTACTTTTTTTTAAAATTATTATTGTGTACTATTTTTTCTTTCATCCACCATTGAATCATTTACTATTAGACCAGGAATGTTCATTAAGTAAATAGTAAATGTATTTAATGACAACAAATGAAAACACACGTTTCCTCTTAAATGTCTTTCCGCCTGCCTATCGCTCTTGCCTTGTGTGGAATGGTGTGGATTTCCAGACGTGCTTCAGGGATGGGAGGGCCCATCCTAGCCCACCCACTTCCCCTGTCCTCTCGTCTGTCCTTCGTAAAAGTTCAGGCTCTTCCGGAAAGCAATGAAGGTTTACAGCTTAGCACAGCCTGCTAATTACCCAAACTAACTACCAATCTCAGACACCTGTCTGTCTGCCTGGGTGTGAGACACAGCCCAGTCGAAATTACACTAAGGGAAACGCCAGGCTGTATAAAACAGTCAGCTATGTTTGCATCATACACCCTTATCTGTATTTACCTAAATAAAGAGGATAATTACCAAGAAACAGAAATATAAAACCTTGAAAACAGCCAAATAAAAAAATTTAATCTTTGAATAAATGTAAAAAAAAAGATTAAAAATAAATAAATAAATAATAAAATAAAATAAGATTAAAAATTAAATAAATAAATAATAATAATAATAATAATAATAATAAATAAAATAAGATAAAATAATTTTAATAAATAAATAAAAATAAATAAATAAAATAAAATAAAACAAAATAAATAATAAAATAAAATAAGATTAAAAATTAAATAATAATAATAATAATAATAAATAAAATAAGATAAAATAAAATAATTTTAAAAAATAAATAAAAATAAATAAATAAAATAAAACAAAATAAAATAAATACAGGAATAGTCCGATTTTTGGAATCTATTCCGAAAAAAATTACATTTACAGAAGTCCCAACACAAATAAAGAGGATAATTACCAAGAAACATAAAAAAGAAACAGAAATATAATACCTTGAAAACAGCTAAATAAAAAAATTTAATCTTTGAATAAATGTAAAAAAAAAGATAGAATAAAACAAAATAAATAATAAAATAAAATAAGATTAAAAATAAAATAAATAATAATAATAATAATAAATAAAATAATTAAAAATAATTAATAAATAAATAAATAAATAAATAAATAAATAAATAAATAAATAAATAAATAAATACAGGAATAGTCCGATTTTTAGAATCTACTCCGAAAAAAATTACATTTACCGAAGTCTCAACACCAATAAAGAGGATAATTACCACGAAACATAAAAAAGAAACAGAAATATAATACCTGGAAAACAGCTAAATAAAAAATTTAAATCTATGAATAAATGTAAAAAAAAAAAAAAAGATTAAATAAAGATGATAAATAAAAGAAAATAATAAATAAATAGTAAAATAAGATAATACATAAGAAAGAATAAGAAAAATAAAAAATACAGGAATTGACAGATTTTTGGAGTCTATTCCAAAAAATGACATTTACAGAAGTCCCAACACCACCTCCTTGAGAGAAACACCTTGTTCTTGACCTCATGCTAACCTTTTCTAGAGCCACAAGGGAAAGACGCAGGTTTTGAGGAAGTTAGGATAGCTCTCGGACCTCTGAGGTGTGTTCAAGCAGTCCCTGAGCTTACCCCTTGTTGGCCACTTGAGCACTGAAGCCCACCACCACCTAACAGCCCTACACAGACCAATAAATCCCTCTTCATAAACAACGGCTGCAAGAGAAAGAGTGGGGGGCACAGAATGACGATAGAAAAAAGAATACAGCCAGAGAGAACAGGGGAAGGGAGAAAGTCAGCCAGACACAAAGAACGAAAGATGAATGAATCTGTAAATCTGTACGGTTCGGTCCGCTCTGCAGTGTCATGTCTGCTGGCTGACTCAGGCTGGATGGGTCATTAGGGGCTGACCATTAACTACGGCATCACGACTCATTAGAGTGGGCAGCACAGAGGAAGGAAAGGCTAAAACGACTTCCCCAGATGGGACAGGTCAAACAGGAAGTGCTCAAGGGGTCAAAAAGGACCAAATCAAAAACAAACACCTCACTTCACCTTCAAGAAAAACAAACCCATTCTAATTCAATGAAAAGGTGATAAGTTGTTCCAGTCGTCTTTGTAAAGATGGGAATCTTATTAAACTGGAAACGTATTAAACGCTATTCCTGGTTTGCTTTCTGAGAGATGACCTAAGCCTTTGTCTCTGAGTCAGCCAGAAGTGTTGGTGGAAAGTTCACTGCATCCTTCCTCACAAAAATACAGATCATAATGTTTGGAGAGGTTCTGTCATGTTGTGGTGATGGCGTCACCACGAAACTACAATTACACTGTGGCCACATCACAGGGACATAATGGAAACATGGCTGCAGTTCGGCCCGGGCATTCTCCTCAGCGAGCCTGCTATACGGCAGGAGGAAATTAAGGCTGAGAGTGTGCCATAAAACATTCCATTACTGTATCTTCCGCCAAACCAGGACATAAATTTCTACAAATGCAGCTATTTTCCCCTTTTGGCTAAACAAATCTTGCAGCATCCAGGGACAGATTGCTCAGCTTAAGACTAAAAAAACAGAAAAGGGATATGGGAAAACATCTATTTACAACACAGGAGACTTCCTTCATTCCATTATCTTCATTGTGACTGTACGTCAAGCTCTTTAGCTTTTCAACACTAGCCTCTGAGATTCCTGTAGTTGAACTCGGAGAGTTTCTTAGGCTTGTGGGAGCTAGCGGTCTTCAGCGAGGCCTGCCGGCTGAGCCTTTGAAAGCAGCTGGCTTCTTACCGGAGCACAGGAGCTCCTCGACTATTAGTTTTACTGGTAAGGCAATCAGCCCTGAAGGCTTTGTTCAGCGGCCTTACAGAATGTTTCCAATACTATGAAGTATGGAGCCCAAGGACAAGACACCGGCACCACGGCTCACACACACACACACACACACACATATGGACACCGAAGCGGCCTGAGCACAAACTTCTTGAGGTAATATCAACCCAGGCACAGATGTGCACATGAAGGCAACACTATCATCTGCACACACTTGCCATGGCTAAACATGTGGGTGCTCAATAGCAGGGCATCCCTCCCTTTAAGACCGGCTTTAACGCTGCATGTCCACTACTCAGTATTTGCTTGAATGATTTGTGGACTCCAGGGACTAGGGATGTGCCTTTTTGTAGTAAGCCAACAATCCGAACCCCCCTCTTCCCTCCCTCTTCTGAATGCTTTGAGTCTCTTCCCTGCTGTCTTTGAACTGAGATCAGAGAGAAACATTTTGGCACACATGATGCTGGTCGATCAGGTGCAGGGATAGCCTCCTTTTGAGTTGTCTGTTGTTTTAATAATGTAACCCCCCCCGCCACAAACCCCAACAAACCTACGACTTCCAGTGCTCTTCCTTGCACCCCTCTCCCATGTCTCTCTTCTCCTTTTCAGAATCATTATGGCCCCCTTGGATTTCTTTTACCCCACGCCATGCAATTACTTCTTGAACAAAGAGAACAAAGTAAGGGCAGTTTGGGAACATGGGTCCAGAGGCTTCGGACAGGAGAGGGGGGGGGCACACTTGTGATATCTGATGGAGGGGGTCAGAGTCCACACTAACCCAAAGCCTTGCCTGGGAACTCATGAGTGGAACCTCTTTTAGGGGATTAATCCCCGGCTGCGCTGAGATCTCTTTCTCTTCGCTGCCACTCGAAGGAGACTCTTACTTATCAGGAAGTGATGATATAAAAGTCGATGGCTTGAGAAGTGACCTCGTAAAAACGCAAAAGAACACAACTGCGTTGTGGCAAATTCCACCGCTTCTCTGAAATAACAAGTGCACTGCGTCTTAAGGGTTCAGAGGGACAGATGGAATGAGGAGGAGGGTGGTTTTGTCTGGAGTGAAGGGAAAGGAGGTTGCAGAAGTGGTCTAATTGAATAGTGCCTGGGTTGTGATTCCTTGTCTTCAATTAAGGTGCCAAACTTCCATGCAGAGAAAAACAAAACTGTGACATCCCCCCCCCCCCCCCCCCTTACAAATGAAACCAAAATAATAATATGAAAAGGGAAGGAAAAAAAGAAGAGAAAGTGGGGGGAGGATATCCTGTTTAACTACCCCTTTTTTACACCTGTCAAGCCATCCAAAGCCTCGGCTCTGCTCTGTTTATCTGGGATAAAAAAAAGACAGCTTTGATTGAGTAAATCAGAGAGTGAAATGTCAGCAAGCAAACGGAGGGCAGCAAAACAGCCGGTTTCAGCACAGCGCTGCAATTTGGTGTAAATTTGACCTGAAAAACACAGGGTGTTTATTGTGCGCTATCATATAGGCCCTGTCAAAGCACCAGCAATTATTGCCATTAGGCTTCCATCATGTCAGTGGCTGTGCCTCTCGAGTGGCCCGCCCCCTTTCTCCAAGCCCTATAATCTGAACACACTTTTGCTCCATCAGGACGGCCCGAAGCAGGCAGATTGTTAAACCGGCACCCATCACCCTCTCTCTCCGTCTCTTTCCAGCCGTCAGACAGGAGGGCGAGAGCTGGGTGCTAAGTCACCGTCGGCCGCTCTTTTCTTTTTCATTTGCCTCCATCCGTTCCTGGCACTTCAGTGACTCTGACAGGCGTTTGGGGACCTGACTGATGTTTGTATTGTGTGCACTGAATTGAAAAGGAAATAGCCATTAAAGTATGGGAGATGGTGGTATGCGAGCGGGTAGGAGGATGAGTGGCGAGGTGTGTGTGTGTGTGCGTTACCGTCCAAGTATTCCTCAACTATCCTCCAGACTGCATTTTAACATGCTTGGCTGACACGACTCAGTTCACAGATACTGGATGAATTGTCCTGTGTATTAAATTTGTGAGTCCCCCGTGGTCACCCGGAGAGATGAAAGAGTGTAAAAACTCTCCTTCCGGGTGATGTCATCCTCCACCCTTTCCACAAACGCCCCTCAACCCGACAGGCCTTGTTTTCTTCAACCTCCGCCCTGCTCTCCCTCCTCCCGGCTCTCGGCTCGCATCAGTACCCCAATACACACCCCAAATCCACCCAGCCGCCTCACACACATGCACCACTCCAGCTGGGCTGGATGTGGAGGGGGGGGGGCAGGAGGACCACCACCTGTTACACTTCTCTGAAGCCTCTGAAAATGTAACCACTGAAAGATCATTTACTCAAGTGATCATTACACAGGTGTAGTCAGTGTTAACCCAGAGTATTTAACAAAAGTACTTTGAGAGTTTCCCATGCTAGATATGAGTGAAGGAAACGGTATCTTTCCTTACTTTTGTGAGAGTCAGGGCTTGAGCCAGCTGGCTAAGATGAGGGCCTCCTGAGGGCCAGTGATCTCAAGGAGTGCTTTATGTGTGAGTACACACACTCACACACACTAACGCAGTGACAGCGAAGTCAGTGTGCATGGCTGCAGAGCAGCGAGCATTCAGGTGCGCAGTGTGGAGAGACTCCTGTGTGGATCATTAGGGCTATCGGAGGCACTGGAGTGGGATTAAGTGACTTTGAAAGGTAGCAGGCTCAAGCCGCAGACTCTGCCTGGTGGCCACTTAAAAGCAATAAGGTCTCTGGCACTATGATGTCTGCCCAGCCAAGCAGGCTGATACCGTCTTAACGCTGCTGGGCTACTACTCTTTTATATTTTCTTTTATTTCTTATCCCTTTTCCTTTCTTCCTACCTCTCTTTCCTTTCTACATAGGAATCTAAAGACAGCAAAATTAATAAGTCACACACACACACATGTACATCAATATATATCCTGGCCTCCACCCACAGCTTCCCTTTGAGCATAGAGCAAAGTTATCAGAGTAATGCTGAGCTTGATTTGTTACACACAAACAAACGGGCAAAGACACACAATCACACACATTTGTGGGAGGCAAATGGATATAGAAAAGTAGACATGGCCATTTTTCCCCAGAGGACCAGGCTCTTTTTCTTTCTTCTCTGTTTTCTTCTCTATAATATATACAGACACAGAGCACACAATCTATTTATTGAGCACACTGTATATTTTCGGTTGCTTGTGCGCTTGTATTTGATGTCAAAGAAAAGAAAATCTACATTAATTAAATTAGTAGCATCTAAAATTAATAGTAGGGAAATGTTTGATTTGTACAACCCTTAAGAAAAAAAACACTTCCAATTATCAGGTCAGTTAAAACAGAGAGGGATTTCAGGAAACAAAACTTTCTAACCCCATAAAAACAAACATACCAATGTACAAAGCTGTTCGGCTAGTCCAATGAATACAAACTTTGTCACAGATGGTTCATAAGAATTGGACACAAATACTTTCTAGCTCTCTCGCCCTTGAACAGACTTAAGAAAAATGCTGTAGTCAATGGTGTGGATAGGGCCGTGGAACACAAAGGGTTGGCTTCATCCCGGCTCTTTTCAGGGCCACGGGAGGATAATGTCCGTCCTCTGTTTTGTGTGTGTTGTTTCAGGGTCAGAGAGGAGGGCACATTAAGCCAGTATCGCCAAGCTGGTCATTTCACTGCTACTTCTGCTGGCAATTTCCACCTCCCTCTTTCCCTTTCTCTGTCTCGGCTTCCCCCCACACACCTCCTCCCCTTCACCCTTTCTTTCCTTTCTAATACAGCACCAAGGTCTAATAGGCCTCTATTGCTGTGCGGCCATGGGGGCTTTATTGAGACACTGGAGTGTTTAAAAACAAGAGACGGAGGTGGTGGAGGGGGTTATTGGTTAGCTACCTTTAACTTGTGAAAAAAAACAAAAAAACTCAGGCTCTCTTTCTCTTCTAGTGCTTTTGGAAAGGAGAAGGGAAACGGTGGCTAGTGACTCTTTCCCTCGCCCCCTCCTTCCCTGAACCCCCCCCGCCAGGATGAAAGCTGCCTCCACTTTAAAGTGGATTAGAGGAGCAAAACACTGAAACAATGGGAGGTGAAAAATCAAATTAGGCTCTTAAACATCAAAAAGAGGCCTTGAACAGTTAAGCTTCCTCTCCTCTAATCTGTTTACTTTCAGTCAACTATATATTTACAATCACAAACTGTTTCTCCACAAGCTTGGCACTAAAACGCAAGTCTGTTCCTGTCACTGGAACCGTCCCGTCCACACAAACAGAGGCCGAAAGGGCACGGCGAGTCTGTGTGGTTTAGTCTGAAGTGCTTTAAAATGATCACTTCTGAGAGGAAACTCTTGAGAGCCTGAATGCTGCAGTGGGTAAATAGTTTGTCTTATTTCCGTCTGTTTTTCTTGCTTTCTTTCCCTCCTTATTTACTCTGTTTTTATTTTCTCCTTTCCTCTAAATCTCTCTCCCCTCTCTCTCTCTCTCTCTCTCCCTCTCTCTCTTCATCGAGCAGGGGTGAGTTTCACTAAAGAACACCCCAGCAGTGTTCCATGTTGCATTGTTCACGCTCTGCCTCCAATTTGCTTTCCACATTCTGCAGCCCCGTCCGAGACGTTACGCCGGCTTAAGAGACAAATCGCACACACAAAAAAGGGGGAAAAAATGGAGAGAAGAGAAAGGGCCAGCCCTTCACAGCAATGCAATTATCGCAGCATTTGATGCCGGCGGCTGCCACTGCTGGCTTTTGTAGTGTGGCTTCTGCTCTTCTCTGCTTGCCCTGTACTTCACCAGCGCACCTAATAGCCATGGAAGCAGCGATTTTTATGGTACAAGACATTAACATGGCTACACTCCCCAACAATGCCCACATTCAATAGGACTTAAAAAAGAGAGGTGGCTTCGCCTACTTAAGTAAGCCAGAACCTGCCACTGAAAGAGACAGTCCGTGAGTTTATTACACCTTCAGCGAGAGAGAGAGAGAGAGAGAGAGAGAGAGAGAGAGAGAGAGAGAGAGAGAGAGAGAGAAGAGAGAAAGAGAGAGTCTTCGAAGAAGTTTTAGTCATTTTCTCTCGCTGATGACACATTTATTAAATGCCACAAACAGCTGCAGGCAAGCAGAAACTGACATATTAACATCTGCCTGTCTCTCCAGCTAAATATTTATATATTAATAAACAATATGTTTATAATTGTGGTATGACGCTCACAAAATTTTACATGAATAAAAAAAATATGTGCATAGGGAAAAATTCGCTAAATTAAAAAATAATTTTGTCGTTATAAAAAACATTTTTGTTAACTTAATTTCTGTTATGTCTACTCTATTTTATGAGTTTAAAATTTCATTAAAAGTGCAATATACTGCAGGTTGGCATACGTTTCAAATGTTATATAAAATGTTCTGTTTTAATGCATTGAAATTGTTTTATAGTATGGGAGCACACTGTCAAAATTTCTAAATTAACATCCACAGTCTATGTGTCTTAAAAATATTTACTGTAGTAAAATTAAACTATATTAGGAAGTATAAACATAAGAGAGGAATTATTTATTGGTGTCCACAATCTTAAGTTATCATTCACTCAATGCAAGACATGAAAAAAGTTGCTAAAACACAGTATATTTGTGCCACAAATACCAATAAGTTGACGGTTGGCCAGTCTGTTTCCGGTTTGTGTTAGTGATACGAAGGGTGATATTCTGCTATTCGCGGTTGCAGATGCACCAGACAGCAGAGAAAGAGAGAGAGAGAGAGAGAGAGAGAGAGAGAGAGAGAGAGAGAGAGAAGGCAGGGGAATAAAGGCGAGAGGAGGCGGAGGTGAAAAGAGGGGCAGATGAGCAGGAGGGGGCACTTTTACAAAGGCGATGGAAAGAGAAAGTTGGACACAAAGAAACAACGAGGAGCAAAATGCGGGACACGGAGAAAAGAGAGCCGAGCCATTGAAAAGACCATCTGTGATTTGAAATGGATGAGTGTTTTGAGCGCTCTGTTTTTCCTTATCCGCCGCTGAATGGACAGAAACCAATCAGTAACTTAAAAAGGCCATAAACAAATAAATGTGAAACAAGAGCCGTCCGTGCTTCCTCACAGGACGAATTATACGGGGCCTCGACACAGCCTTTAAAATAACAAAAAAGTATGAAATCGGGAATTAACCTCCGAAGAATTATGAATAATGAACCTATAAACGAAATGGCATTTAATCCAACAGACGCTAGTAAAAGAAATGTGTGGATAATAACAGGGAAACACTAACGGTGATTGTACATCACATGTGTAATTATCATCAGGTGTGGTGTATTCTTCTTAATATTGGCAGCAACAGAAATATTGTTATTAATAATTAATCCGAATTTAAATTCATGTTACCGTATAACCTTAAAGAAAATTAAAACGACCTGTGATACAAAATTACTCATGCGTAATTATCTCACGCTAATGGCTGTTTATGAATAAAGAGAACACCTTAAGTGATTGACACAAATTGTATGTAAATTAAATCATGCACTTAATATAAAGTGCTAATATTCACTTTCTTTCTAGAATAATTCAGATAAAGGTAAAAGCAAGGCAAAGCTAAACGATATCAATATAATAATTTAGTTATGGCACCATCTATATTTTACAATAATCATAATACTTATTATTGATAATGTAGCTGCTGAATATGCATCCGGATTAAATCGCACCTGCAAAAGTTCATGCGGTCAATTATTAAATGAAGCACATTAAAGCTTTGTATACATTACTGGACATTAATAGACTTCTCTAAAAGCATCACTCATTAAATGTGTCTGCATGGAGCTCGACCGGGACAATCAATGACTTTTCTCTCTCTATAAAGTAAAATAATGTGAAATATCGCATATTTTAATCAACTTCAAAAGTATTGCTATCCTCAAATTTTGGACGGGTGCCGAACACATTCATGGCGGTTTAATTCAATTAACTCATGGCACATCTTTGATTTGTACCCATTAAAAATACAATTTTATGACTCAATTCGGAAAAGCATCATAGAAGGTTAATGACTAAAAGTGGGGCATAAGAAGCTTAATTGCAGACGGACACTGCAGACAGTATTTTATTGTGCAAAGCTAAATTCAAGACACCGGTTCTGCAGCTAAAAGGTTTGTGGATGGCATTAAATCAAGGGGTGGCCTGAGACAACTGCTCTAGAGGACAAAAACCATCCTTTCAAAACGTGCGTGAACTTTTTATATGCCTCAACCGAGGGTTTAATTTGCTGGACGTTTGCTTTTGTATAATTAAACAGAATAAGTCCCATAAATTCATTATTAAAAAACTTCATTATAAAATAAATCGAATGACCTGCATCAAGCTTTTTACACGCAGATGAAATAATGTCCAATAATTTAAACAAACGCAATGACACATTTAATTGATTCCTGAATTGCGGTGCGCATGTCAAATTGAATATATTAAATGTATTTTATCCATCTTCCGATGCTGAAACACATCTAACCTTAATACGCTCATTTTAGAGCTTAAAGGATTACAGTGCTTGGCACAATGCGAGTGTTGAGTTGAATCTAACCTATAGGTGAAGGAAGCTAATAAACTAAAGACGAATTTCCGGATGGCGATTAACCCGTGCCTCGGCTGGAATGAGCGGATGTCAGTGGCGGATACTGAAGGGATGACATTAGCTGTAAATGTAATGATGCAGCGGTCCATCTCTCACTGCTAGGATGAGCTGCATGATGAAGTCAGTTAGGTAAGAGCACAGGACTCTTATTGACCAGGGGGAGTTTGCCTAGCGCTAAATTCTCAGCCATAACAATGTAGTGAATAGGTGAGAAAGGAAGAAGAGCAGAGATCAGCCTGTCGGCGTGACCCAAGAAGGGGTGGCCTAGGTTTGGGGAGAAAAGGAGGAGGAGGAGAATAGGGGTTGACGGCTAGTCTCTTGACCTCCCAGGATCTCGGTTCCTCCTGGTGCACAACCCAAATGACAAGACCTCCCACCTTTATTCTCTCACGCACTCACTCATTCACTATTAAAACGCATAGCACCTTCACAGGACATACAAAAAAAAAAAATACAATCGGAAAAGATAGCGAGAATATAAATATTTAAAATGGCTGGCCTTGACACATTAGTGCATCGTGAGGGCGAAGGAAGAGAAAGTGTGAGAGAAAAATAAACAGCGGAGGAGAGTGGTAAACAAAACATCCCCTAATGGATGGGTGTGCAGGGGGTTTTAAAAGCGGTCTACAGTGGCCATTAACAGATTAAAGCACCCTTTTGGCCTGATCAGTAAAGCATGTCGGCAAACTACTCCTAACTACTAGCAAACTGCTCCGAAACACTCCTCACAGCGGACACGTCTTCAGCAGTCTAAAGAGAAAACGGAACAAAACAGGGTAACGGAGTATCAGGTCTGACCCACAGGACGAAGCACACACACACACTGACAGGGGGTAGTTCCAGCCGGGTTGTTGGCAGGGCTCTCTGATTTCACGGCAGGCTGGGTGGTGCCATTGAGCACTCATCATGCTCTCTTTCAGCCTTTTAAACTACAACCCCCCCCACCTGCTACCTCATCCGTAAGTCTCACACACGTTCCAACACTCTCACCCAAGCACTATCTGACCCTGCCCTGCCACACAGCACTGTCGTAACACGGTTCCTCACACTGCGTACAAAGATTTCAATGTTCACATGTGAAAATGGGAAATCTGGTGACTCTTTTCTGCGCTGATTTATGGGGGAGATCTATGGAATTCCTTTTTTTTTTTTACACTACCAGTCAAAAGTTTGGAAACTGTACTATTTTGATTGTTTTTGGAAGAAAAAAAGTCTCTTCTGCTCACCAAGGCTGCATTTATGTTATTAAAAATACAAAAAAAACCTGTAATATTGTGAAATATTGTTTTCTATTTGAATATATATTTTAAAATGTAATTTATTCCTGTGACGCAGAGCTGATTTTGAGCTTTAGTGTCACATGACCCTTCAGAAATCATTCTGATATGATGAGTTGCTCCTCAAGAAACATTTATGAATATTATCAGTGTTGAAAACACTTGTGTAAAACATTTTTAGGATTCTTTGGTGAATTAAAAAGTTCAAAAGAATAGTTTTATCTGAAATAGAAAGCGTTTGTAACACCGTTCAAAAGTTTTGGGTCGGTAAGAATTAGTTTTTTTTGGGGGAAAGAACTTAAAGAAATTAATACATTTATTAAGCAAGGATGCATTAAATTGATCAAGTGATGGTATAGACATTTATAATGTTGCAAAAGCTTTATATTTCAGATAAATGCTGTTCTTTTGAACTTTCTATTCATTAAATAATCCTGAAAAAAATTAGTTTTCAACATTGATAATAATCATAAATGTTTCTTGAGCGGCATATCCTCATATTAGAATGATTTCTGAAGGATCATGTGACACTAAAGACTGGAGTAATGATGCTGAAAATTCAGCTTTGCATCACAGAAATAAAATGCATTTCAAAATATATTCAAATAGAAAAAAGTTATTTTTAAGTAGTTCACTGTTTTTGCAAATAAATGCAGCCTTGGTGAGCAGAAGAGATGTCTTACAAAAACAATCAAAATAGTCCAGTTTCCAAACTTTTGACTGGTATACATAATTTTACTTGATTAATTGTATGTAAATATATATTGTATCGACATACAGACAATCAGACTCTTCTTTTTTAGAAGCTGAAGGCATAATCAAATTCTGCAAAATATTTAATAAACACAGAAGAGCTGAGGACATTGTGAATCCGCTGAGCTTTCTGTGGAGCTCCATGTGGGCCTACTTATAACTTAAGCACCATCCCATTATTGTCTCCTAATGTGTCATCTGTCACGAATTACAGAGACGTGACATAATTTGGATGCTGTGTGAGGACGAGAACCATGTGCACAGGGTGACAGTGAGGTAACCAGTTCTCCCTCTCCCCTATTCTCTCCCTCTCCTCTGAAAGCGCACCCGAGGAAAGCTGCTTTTTTGTTTGCGTGTAAAGTTTTCTCCTCCTCTTTGAGTGGGCTGGAGAAAGTCTCCCTTCTCTCCTTTAACAAACTCCCCTCTCTTCTGTCAGACTTCCAGCGGGCTAATTAACATGCAGCATGGTGACTTTTCGCCTCTTGTGTTTCTCTCTCTCTCTAAAGGGTACTTAATAAAATTTGAGTCTGCGGAATGCAACAAAGGCACAGCGCCTCAGAGCAGCTTCATTTCCATTAGAGAGGCCTCCCGGCTCTCACACTAACGTCTGGACCCGCAGTTCATTCTCGCAGAGCGGCCCGACAACAAGTCGGTACTGCCCCAGTGACAAGGTACAATTTGTACTCATTTTCTTTAAAAGTGTGAGACGAAGAAAGCACTTTCAGTCCGAGATGAAAGTGCTAAAAACTGATGAAGATACAGCAACAGTCAATCAGTCAAAGGTGCGATCAGCAGTATACATATATACCAGACTGTCCTCCCAAAAAAATTACTCTATAGGTCGTTTTTCAAGCATATAATTACGACCTCTATTTACGTTTAAAAATCATACGCCCTCTGGCTGGCGTACAAATAATGACAGTGTTACGTCTAGCATCGTGAAAATGTGACAAAAATGCGTGTTCATTTAAATGCAATGTGTGGACTTTTTACCTCCATTTGTCATATTTCCATTTAGCAAAAATCTTTTTTTATTAACCAGTGATTTATAGTGCATACACACTTTATGAGCACATGCGTTCCCCGAACCCACGATTGCATGATCACATGATCACATGATGCTGTATTTTGCAATGCTCTATCAATTGAGCTACGCAAAACCCGAAATATGACGCAAATAAAAGGAAACAAAGAATTAAAATGAACGTTGTCGATAGGGGCACAACTTTAGTAAACGCTCCTATGGGTCGTATTTCGTGACAAACGACCTATTGGCGTGTTGGCTGGAGAACATGTTGATATATTCGGCCCCACTTTATATTAGGTGGCCTTAAGTACTATGTACTTACATCAAAAAATAAGTACAATGTACTTATTGTGCTTAAATTGCATTGCAAAACACCTTTGCTGATATTGAGGTGGGATACGGGTAGAGTTAGGGACAGGTGTGGTGGTGTGGGTAAGTTTAAGGGTAGGGTTAGGGACAGGTGTGGTGGTGTGGGTGAGTTTAAGGGTAGGGTTAGGGACAGGTGTGGTGGTGTGGGTAAGTTTAAGGGTAGGGTTAGGGACAGGTGTGGGTAAGTTTAAGGGTAGGGTTAGGGACAGGTGTGGTGGTGTGGGTAAGTTTAAGGGTAGGGTTAGGGACAGGTGTGGTGGTGTGGGTGAGTTTAAGGGTAGGGTTAGGGACAGGTTTGGTGGTGTGGGTAAGTTTAAGGGTAGGGTTAGGGACAGGTGTGGTGGTGTGGGTAAGTTTAAGGGTAGAGTTAGGGGCAGGTGTGGTGGTGTGGGTAAGTTTAAGGGTAGGGTTAGGGGCAGGTGTGGTGGTGTGGGTAAGTTTAAGGGTAGGGTTAGGGACAGGTGTGGTGGTGTGGGTAAGTTTAAGGGTAGGGTTAGGGACAGGTGTGGTGGTGTGGGTAAGTTTAAGGGTAGGGTTAGGGACAGGTGTGGTGGTGTGGGTAAGTTTAAGGGTAGGGTTAGGGGCAGGTGTGGTGGTGTGGGTAAGTTTAAGGGTAGGGTTAGGGGCAGGTGTGGTGGTGTGGGTAAGTTTAAGGGTAGGGTTAGGGGCAGGTGTGGTGGTGTGGGTAAGTTTAAGGGTAGGGTTAGGTGTAAGGGAAGTGTCAACTGTGTAATTACAAATGTAATACAGAAATTAATTACAGATGTAATTACATGCAGGTATTTTTAAAAATGTAAGTACAATGTAAAAACATGTATGTACACAATAAGTGCATTGTATCAAATGATTAATTAAAATGTTAGTACATAGTAGTTAAGGCCACCTAATATAAAATGGGTCCATATATACACACTTTTAATGAGGAGATTATAAACTATCCCTAAGTTTTGATTTCCATCTGTGGGTCAATATAAGGTAAATTCAAGCTGCCAAAGCATGGCTGGGACTAAAAGACAAATAGTGTTTACTTAAAATATCCCATCATCACCTGATTAAAAATTCCATTTCTTAAAATTGCGCAAATATGCGTTTCATTACACATGACGAATGGCTTTGGTGTTAATGAAACACTTGCAGAGCTAAGGAATTAATCAAAGAAGAGACAACTGAAATAAGGTATTAAAAGTTATTCAGATTCAGGTACAGTAACTGTGGATGAAAATTGTTTGACTATGATGAATTCTGCTGATTCTTAAGAGTTAAAGTGAGAGATTACGCCAAATGCTTGAATAAGAGGTCATGCTACAAACTCTCCAGCTATGAGATCATTGTGGCATAATTTCCAATGGGAGGAAAAATGACCCCACAAAATAAAAGCGGTTTTCTCCTCAACTTCGACTCTCTTCCTCCTTATGTTCTTATTGCGCTCTCTCACTTCCCCAATCGTGTGTCCCTGATGTCTCGCTCTCCCTCACATCCTTTCTAAATTATTCACAAGCAGTCCCGCAGTATGCTTGATTAAGTTTTAATTTCAGCAAATTACCAATCGGCAGGAGGCCACCCTAGTGAATCATATGGATGGCGAGTTATTTATCAAAGCTGAGGAGGTGCGGATACTTCAGAGCTCCCTGTACTCTAATCTACTGGACACTGACCTGGACTTCATTGTGCAAATAGTCAATAGGCCACAGCTAGTCATTTACTCACTCAAGCTGGACTACACCTGACTTTAAATCTGAAGTGTTCATGTTGCTATTCTGTGCGAGAACTTGAAAGCATTCCTTAAAGGGATACTTCACCTAAAAATTAAAATTATTTGTGATCCTGTACCACAAAACCAGTCATAAGGGTTTTTTTTTTTTAATTGAGATGTATGATTTGTTAGGATATTTGTCCGAGATACAACTATTTAAAAATCTGGAATCTGAGTGTGTAAAAAAATCTAAATATTGAGAAAATCATCTTTAAAGTTGTCCAAATGAAGTCCTTAACAATGCATATTACAACTAATAATATGATATATGTATATTGATATATGTATGGTAGGACATTTGCTAAATATCTTCATGGAACATTTTACTCAATATCCTAATGATTTTTGGTATAAAAGAAAAATCGATAATTTTGACCTATTCAATGTATTGTTGGCTATTGCCACAAATATACCCGTGAGACTTAAGACTGGATTTGTGCTCTAGGGTCACATTTGACACCCTCACCTCATGTCAAGTCAAGTCAGTCAAGTCAACTTTATTTATATAGCGCTTTTAACAATGTAGATTGTTTCAAAGCAGCTTTACAGTGTTAAACAGCAAAATAATGCAGCATAATTTTATTAGATTGTATAGCCATTTGATGTCATCAGTTCATTTCAATTTCCATACGGTGACAGTGTGGGCTTTAGATCAATAATTAGATCAGTAATTTGGTTTATATGGTTAATTTAGTTTATTAATTAGATTTATTTCGATGTTTAGTTGAAAAATGTAGTGTCCCCAACTGAGCACGCCAAGCCAGAGGCAACAGTGGCAAGGAAACCAAAACCCCATCAGGTGACCTAATGGAGAAAAATAAACCTTGGGAGAAACCAGACTCAGTCGGGGTGCCAGTTCTCCTCTGGCCAATTAACAAACAGCGTATTATTATTATTATTATTCTGGCAGCTTTACAGGTCAGAGGTCATAATAGATCGGAATATTCGAAGGACCGGAGGCAACATGCTGGAGACGGGTTTATTGAGGATAATGTTGATTCAATAATTATTAAAGTGCAATATTCGAATGATCGGGGGCAACACGCTGGAGACGGGTTTATTGCGGATGACATATCGATTTAAGTATTATTTAATTGTAATATTCGAACAATCTGAGTCAAAACCATAGACTGTAAAAAATATGGACGTAGTGTCCGTGACGTCACCCATAGGATTCTGAAGAGCAGTTTTGAAGCGTAAAGTTGGGTCGAGCTGGCCGTCGCCATCTTGGCAGCGTGTCACTCCCGGAAAACAGAAAATGGGCAACGAGGCGGGACGTGGGCGGAGCTGAGGTGGCGTGATGACTAACAGACAGCAGACAAACGGCTATCCACCTGTCACTCAAAGTGGCCACGCCCTTAATTATGCAGAACTTGAAGGATTTATAATGTAAACGAATTAGTTATAAAAAATTCACCCCCTCACAGTCGTCATGAACGGAAAAGTTAGCCGTATAGACCAAAACCACAATTTGTACCAGCTTGTAAACACGTGTTATTCTGCTGTAAAGTTGGGTGTTTTAACATGAGGCTCAATGAGTCTCTAGTGGCCAGTCAAAGAATTGCAGTTTAGGTCACTTCCGTATCGGCTTCAAGAGAAACTGAAGCTGACTTGGTCAAAACCTGAAGTCCAGTGTTGTTTTGAACCCCATTGTCTTTCACTGCATGGACAGAAGCAGTAACATTCTTCAAAGCATCTTCCTTTATGTTTCTCAGACAAAGTCCCAAAGGTACATTTTTGGATAAACTAATTAGGTTGATTCTGTGACATTCAAATACATATTTGAAGTTAATTTATATGTTAGCCCATATTTTGTGGTTGCCTGACAAAACATTTTCTACAGCGTATCAATGAATGATGTCACTGCAGTCTGGGAGCAGCGGGATATTCCCCTCCCAATCTCCTGACATCATATGCGGGGTGCAGATTAGCACTCAACACACTGTAAATTACATTGTGGTCTCATTAAGACCTAATAGCATCTTATTACTCTAATTTACCAATATAGGCGTTTGAAGAGCTAGCAGTAGCACTCCATACCGCCGCTAACTCTGCGCTTATAGATTAGCGCTCTCCTTCACAATAATCAAGCACTAACTGCAGGTAGTAATTTAGCACTCAGGATAATTACCACTAATGATCACGTTGGTGTCGGAGCGAGGAAGCGCACACGCGTGATTATGTGCATTCACGCAGCATGTTTGCGTTAACATGCGAGCGCTGTTGATTTGTGCGTGTGAAATACTAACAGTAGCGCAGTAGCTCATAACCCATTAGCCTGAGTGTGGGGAGGTAGCCAGGGCCCTGCTTCGGATTTATCACGCTCTCCCTGGGTGATTGTCCAACACGGCTTTCCTGTAGCTCTGACAATAGGGTTGGGATTAACGCGGCCTGTCAGTTTCCCCCACACTACAGATCTTTTTGTCCTCGTTAAAAGCTCCTCTAATTAGCGCAGAGGGGCTTCGCTGCTATCTGCTATCGCTCAGACACACCACAGGGTTATAGCTGAAGAAAGGAGCACATTTTTCCTCTTGGTTTCTACTATGGGCAGCACACACACACACACAAAAGCCCCCTTACGGACCTGCAAGATATCAGCCTTCCTCTTTCTGTGGCTTTTAGCACACCGATCATAGATCTTATTCATGGGCCGTATTGCCTTATTGCGGTCTCGGCTTTAATGAGACATAATAAGGGGGACATTTCGTAGCAACACTGAAGCGTATCTCTCTTTCTCGCTCCCTCCCTCCCACTCTCGCCAGCTCCCACTTGGCAGATGAATCATATCTCTCGCGCTACATATGCTAAAGCCATGTAATTACAGGCCACCTTAAAATACAACAAGTCTTAAAGCTGTCGCCAGAATTACCCTGAAACAAGACGGGCGGCTCTGTAACCAAGCTGTCACTGTTAAAATTAATTTATCATGGGACGGGAGAGAGAGAGAGATAATTTGGCAGAGGAAGGCTAGTGGCTGTAACAAAGTGAATTGAAAGCTGGACCAATTGACAGGAATGCGGTAGGACGTCGACATGAGACGTTCAACACAGAATGACTCATCCTAATAGGTTCTACCCTTTTCTATATGCTATCAAAGCTCATATGCTGTGATAGGGTTGGCTAAACATGTGTATCTGACTCACAAAGGTGTGTTTTTTTTTTTAGGTAGGATGTCGACATGATCGCCTTTATTCGTTTTGGCTTCATAGCTGCATATGATTGGCTCGCAAAGGTGCGTTTAGGAGGTACACAAGCAGTGTGCGCGCGGTTCAGCCAAGTTTCAGCTTCCCCCCTCCTGGCTGCTAAAGACTTTAATTCATCAGCGGGCTGCCTGATTGATCTGCTTCTCATGGGCCGCTCTGCCGCTGCTGATGCTGCAGAGCGCGTGTAGACGGCTGGAAGAATAAAGAGTAGCAGTTGTGTGGCTGGCTGCGAGAGTGGATGGGACATTTTTTAAAACGTATTAATCGCCCTGCCTGATCAGGCCCTGAGTGCTGCAGACAGGCCCTGTCAGGGCGAGCCTGAGAGAGATGGTCAGTAGGACCGCGCGAGTCTCAAAAGGGCTGCTACTCACGCCTACAAACACGGCTGAGTCACACACACATACAAAATCAAACACGCGCGCTCACGAGCAGCATGCATGAAAGAGCACACAGCTCTCTGATGATCGTAATCGGGCTTCGATATCAGCAATTCCCTGAACGTTAAACAAGCTCCATGAAGGAAAACCAATTTGTCATAGTTTTGTTTTTTTCTTCCTTTGCGATGTTATTTGTACTGCCCTCAAAGCTATGTGATTAATTCATTATAATAGCAGTATTATTTCACTTTTCCCTGGTGCTTGTCTTTTTCCTCTTTTTTTTTGTGCACATACAATTCAGTCATTAATTGACGAGGGATGCAGGGAGGAATAGCAATGAGAGAACCACAAGACGAAGCGTAAGGCGCTGTGTTTTCAGCCCCATTTAAACTTAAGGGTTTGCTATTGTGGTTATGCTACATCAGAGCTGGGCTCTATAAGTGACTTCTCTGTTTGAGATGTTTGTGGTTGCACGCTGTGCAACTGGTGGTGGATTAACCTATCAATTCCCTGACCTACCACTGAGGAGGATGTAAAGTGGTAGTAATTTCGGCCCCACTTTATATTAGGTGGCCTTAAGTACTATGTACTTACATCAAAAAAATTAGTACAATGTACTTACTGAGTTCAAATTGCATTGCAAAACACTTTTGCTGATATTGAGGTGGGACACGGGTAGAGTTAGGGACAGGTGTGGTGGTGTGGGTAAGTTTAAGGGTAGGGTTAGGGACAGGTGTGGTGGTGTGGGTAAGTTTAAGGGTAGGGTTAGGGACAGGTGTGGTGGTGTGGGTAAGTTTAAGGGTAGGGTTAGGGACAGGTGTGGTGGTGTGGGTAAGTTTAAGGGTAGGGTTAGGGACAGGTGTGGTGGTGTGGGTAAGTTTAAGGGTAGGGTTAGGGACAGGTGTGGTGGTGTGGGTAAGTTTAAGGGTAGGGTTAGGGACAGGTGTGGTGGTGTGGGTAAGTTTAAGGGTAGAGTTAGGGACAGGTGTGGTGGTGTGGGTAAGTTTAAGGGTAGGGTTAGGGACAGGTGTGGTGGTGTGGGTAAGTTTAAGGGTAGGGTTAGGGACAGGTGTGGTGGTGTGGGTAAGTTTAAGGGTAGGGTTAGGGACAGGTGTGGTGGTGTGGGTAAGTTTAAGGGTAAAGTTAGGGACAGGTGTGGTGGTGTGGGTTAGTTTAAGGGTAGGGTTAGGTGTAAGGGAAGTGTCAACTGTGTAATTACAAATGTAACTACAGAAATTAATTACAGATGTAATTACATGAAGGTATTTTTTTAAATGTAAGTACAATGTAAAAACATGTATGTACACAATAAGTGCATTGTATCAAATGATTAATTAAAATGTTAGTACATAGTAGTTAAGGCCACCTAATTTCAGGGTCCGTAATTTCATTTCCTTAGAGTTTAGAGGAAACTAAATTTCGGAAGCAGAATGAGCTAAAACTAGGGATGTGCGAAACCACTTTTTAGGATGGATGCTGCAAATATATACGACAACAGAAATTCTTTTAAATATTTATTTTTAACAATATTTCAGTATTACTATTTTACTATATTTTTGATCAAATAAATGCAGCCATGCTTTGAAATAAAAAAACTTTGGAACTGTTGTGAGACATTACATACAATTATAATATGTGACCCTGGAGCACAAAACCAGTCATGGGTCGCATATTTGTTTGGGTTATCGTATGGGTTAAAATGATTAGATTTTTCATTTATGCCATGTTCAATGAAGAAATTTTGTAAATTTCCTACCGTAAATTTAAAAAAAAATTATTATTAGTAGTGATATGCATTGCTAAGGACTTTATTTGGACAACTTTAAAGGCTATTTTCTCAATACTTAGATATTTTTGCAAATCTCAATTTCAAAAAATGTTGTGGTCCAGGGTCACATATGTGAGTTATAAACCCCATAATGACACGTATACTGTACAAACAAAGGGCTCTATTGCTATTCCTCAGTGTTCAAGGCCTTAGAGCAGAGTGCATGAATCTTAAAGGAAGAGGACAGTTTAAAAGGACATGCTATTAATTACCGGGCTACAAATGCAACCCACAAATGGAGCACACTAAAGGAAGCCATTTCTGATTGAATGACCATTGACTGGGACAGGGGAAGAGGGAGGAGCCAGAGATGAGAAAGGAGAAAGACAGAGAGAGAGGGTGTGTGTGGTCTGGGCATTGCTGGCTCCCGGGGTGTTCCGCTACACTGAGGACAGCACAGGGGAAGTGAAAGGAGGGAGCCAAGGTGGCGAATGAGAAGGGAAGGTGACAAGACATCAGGGAGAGTGCAATGAATTATTTATGAGGCCACTGATGGACAGGCTGAATAAGAGAGACAGAGAAAGGGGGGTGCATAAGGATCAGTGGAGGGGAGGGGTGGACAGTAGAAACCAGGGACTCTCTCATGCTTTGCACACACATATACACTCACACAGACAGACAGACACACACACACACCACAAGCTGTTGTGCAAGCCCGGCCCGAGAAAGGTAGGGTGATGGGACACTTTGATTGTAACAAACCCCGAGCATGAGGGTGCGAACTGCAGAGATCACAAGGGATGTGTACACGTGTGAGGATATGCACACGTCTGTCTTGAGACCTGCCTGCATGAAATTCGCCGGTAAGAATATAGCAGGCTTAAAAAAATAACAAATAAATAAGAGGACTGTCACCATTTTTCACAGTTCCTGGCCATAAGAAGACAGTATGTTTAACCTCAGTTCCCTCCTGGTGCTCTGGGCCTTGTACAGGGCACATGTGAGTGATGTAGTGCTGAGAGCGCTGTGCTCATGTGACCGCTCTGTAGGTGCACTATGAGGGGGGCTAGGACTGGTTAAAGCTGGGATGATGAATATTTAACCCTTGTAGACGGACGGTGGTTAATTTGTCAGATCCGCTGGTTAAATGCCACCATTAGCATTGGGCCCCGATATTGACGGGTGGAGGCTGGAAGCAGGGATGATGGATGTAGAACAGCCCAAACCAGACAGCCGGCTCATCACGTCGCTGTATCGACAGAATATTATTAACACAGCAGCAGAGCGTGCTACAACAGGTATAAGAGCTAGAAAAGACCCCCGAGGGTGGACACACACACACACACACACACACACACAGACTCACACTCAAAGCTAATAATTCACATACAAACTACTACATTTTAAGCTTATATTAAATTATATATAATGTCCTTGTTGTGAAATAAATGTGCAGCTGAAATTGCAATGTATATTTAGCATAGATTAAAAAAGAAAGAAATAAAAAACAAAAGAAATGATATATATATATATATATATATATATATATATATATATATATATATATATATATATATATATATATATATATATATATATATATATATAATTTATAAATATATATATTTGAGCTGTCAAATTGATAAAAGTTTGTTTATATATATATATAGACATGTGTGTGCGTGTATATTTATGTCACACATATTTTATATGAACACAAACCTATATGCGATTAAGTGCTGTTAATCGGTTTATATAATATGTGTGTATATACATTATTATATATATATATATATATATATATATGTATGTATATATATATATATATATATATATATATATATATATATATATATATATATATATATATATATATAAATGTATATATATTATATAGACATATCTGTGTGCGTATATATATATATATATATATATATATATATATATATATATATATATATATATATATATATATATATATATCACATTTTATATAAACACAAACCTTTATGTTGGATGCAAATAAGAGCTGTTAATCAGTTTATATAATATATGTGTGTATATACATTATTATAAATATATATATATATATATATATATATATTAGGGCTGTCAAAAGATTAATCACGATTAATCACATCCAAAATAAAAGTTTGTGTTTACATAATATATGTGTGTATACACATATATATGTGTATAAATATTATTTATATATAAAAACACACACAAGCATGTATATATTTAAGAAAAATGTATTATATTTATATATAAAATATTTATATTTATATATAATATAAATTTTATAAATGTATACAGTATATACATGCAAATATTTCTTAAATATATACATGAATATTTATATATAAATAATAATTATACAGAGTACACACAAATATATTATGTAAACACAAACTTTTATTTTGGATGTGATTAATTGTGATTAATCTTTTGACAGCCCTAATATATATATATATGTCACACATATGTTTTATATAAACACAAGCCTTTATGTTAGATGTGATTAAGCGCTGCTAATCTGTTTTGACAACACTCTAACACTCTCACAAATTTTTTTTACTAAATATTAATTTTTACTATTAAAATACTATATACTATTTTTGGAGGACCGGAAAGTATGTGGAAGATTTGCAATTGATGAAAACCAGATTCCAACTCACATCCTTTACATGAGCACCGTGAACTGCTAAGCCACGACACCAACCCGACATTCCGTCTACTCTTCATGAAATGAAGCCGAATCCTCAAAAAATACAGATATAGGGCAAACGGTTTTATTACCCATTACTTCAATCCTTCTTCACTCTTGTGTTTTTTACTTTTTGTGTAAGCCCTTAACACCGCTCAACAGCATGTGGCTAGGGGTGAGGGTCATGTCAGTCCACGCCCTGCCATTACAGCGCACAGCAAACCTCGAACCCCTACCAAAACATTTCCCACCATGCAATCTGCCTAAGGAATGCAGACGTCCTGGCCCACCGGGGCGTCTGCCCCGACCCCGCCAATTGCCCTGTTACCACGGATATAACACCAGGTTTCTGCGTGAGGCCATTTCTCCCCAGACACCTGCCACTGAAGCGGGCTCATAACATCCCTCCAGTTGTTACTGTGACATTGCCGCAAAGACAGGCAGTTTTAAAACCTCCACTTTACAGGCCCTTCTGCTATTCACACGGTGTATGCCACTGTCTACATCCGCTGCTGATGCAAACAGCCTCGCGCGTTCATTATGAGAATTCAGCTGGAGTCGTAACAGTTTGGAACAGATTGCCTGAAAATCCACCGAGGGGAAAAAAAAACAAGAGGAAAAATAAAACTGGCTTTCTGGAAAGGCACAAAACAAATCTTGTATTTCTTTGTGCATCATTCCGTGAAATACAAACACATCTGAGAAAACGAAGTGAAACATTCCTCTGTGTTCGCCCCAGCTCGGCAAGCCATTGGTGGCAGGTTTGTTGAAGCCTGACTGAACAAACAGTCTCGTCTCAAAAACAAGCCTCCTTTTTCTGGAGTAAACTATTCGCTCTCTTTCTCTAGTTCTTTCTGCCTGTCTTCTTTTTGGCTACATTCATACAGTAATGTTTTGGTATTGAAAACTGTATTTGCAAGCAGATCTGTTTAAACAACTTTGAGGAATAAGGTCAGTATTTTTCAGTAAAAAAAGGTATTTAAAAAAGTGCAAGAAATATGATAAAAGATCTTTTTTTTTTTTCATTATCCCTCATATTCTGTTGGGATTGACATTAATTTTTAGTTTGAGACCTCGGTAATATACATAAAATAGTAGTAATTAAAAATCAACCCTTTTACTTTCCTTTTAAATGTTTTAATGTGTTCCTCTGATCTAGTGAAAAGAAAAGTGAAGCTTCATTTCTTTTTTACCTGGAATAAATCTTCAATATGTGCACGTAAATAGAATTTTAAATGAAAAAATATTGTATTTGTTTGTTTTATATCATATTACTAATGTATAATACATCAAATAATTACACACTATTAAAATGGAGGACTTCATTCATTCAAGTTTATAAACAAACTTAACATATTTAGTGACATCGGTATTCTTCTGCTGTGTGAATGCAGCCTTACTCTCTTTCCTCCCATCTCTTTCTGTCTCCCAATATACTGAAGGATAGGCTCGCTCTGAGAGGTGTAGGCCCTTCTCCACCGATACTGTTTGTTTGTACATGATCGCTTTGTTTCCCTCCGCTCTGCTCCACAGATCTTTGCATCTCACCAGACAGTGTGCATCTGAGGAGACCAGTAAAGAAAAAGTTAAAGTGAAACCTCGTAAACCCCACAAAGCAAACTGGACACACATGCAGAACCCAAAAAAAAGGAGCAAAGTTAAAGCAAAAGGCCCCACATGAGGCGCAAACACGCTGTCATACGTGTGCAGAAAAATGGTCTCACATGGAGAGATCTGCAAAGGGGAAGCCGAGGGGAGCCAGTGCCTTTTGATTATTTGCACTTGTTTGATGCCCCCGCAATGAGGACAGAGAGGAGACGTGTTTAACTTCAAGAAGAGAGCATCACGCTGTGTCCGAGCCATACGACCACTATCACTAAACCCCACTCAGCCTGCCGCTTGTTAGACAGAGCACTGGAAAATCAATATATCTTTGAATGGAGGTCACAGGGGTGACTGCTTTGGGAAAAGTGACAGATTTGCTCTCTTTTGCTCTCTAAGCCCACCCCCCTCCTCCTCCGGACCCCATTCGCAGACTCGACTGTGCCCCCCCTCCACCCCCGTTTCCCCAGAGGCGGATGCCGTGCATTCTGCCGTGGGGATGTGATATTAGACAGCCCGTATCCAAATGGCACCCGCAGAGCCGCGCGAGCACGGGAGCCAGGGGCCAACATGACTACAGGATTACACAGCAGCAGGTGTGAATCACAGCTTAACTCACAAAAGCACATATATACACACACACACAGAGAGAGAGAGAGAGAGAGAGAGAGAGAGAGAGAGAGAGAGAGAGAGAGAGAGAGAGAGAGAGAAAGGGGGGGGGGGGGGGCTAGATAAAGAGGGAGTTCGGATTAGCCACTTTTAGGTGCCATTTTCAATGGTGACAATTTTCGGCTCTGCAGTGCTGAAATTGTCGTGGTCTCGGGCCTGCAGGCGCACAGCCTGAAAATGGCCGACCGAAGGGGGGGCCTTTGATAGGGGTGAAGTGGAGGGGGTCTCTACTTAAGAAGATTTTTGACCCCCCGAGAGGAGATGCGGTCAAAGAGCGTCCGTGTTCTTTGATGTATCACAAAAATAAACTCGCTCTCGGCTTGCAGAAAACACAGACAGGAAGAGCACTCGCGCATGAGATCACTCGTAACAACTGTGTCTTCTCTGTCCGATACTGTATCGCTCACACGGAGTGGACACAAAAAGGAACAAAGAACAGAAATGAAAAGCGAATGAATCAATATACCTACCACCACATAAGATGAAATTGATGATTGCCTCGGGCTTCTTAATTGCAAAATCTTTTTTTTTTTTTTACATTAACCCTCTTGTTCTGTTGAGATTTACTTTACATTTAGTTTGAGACACCAGTGATGTACACTCTAAAAAATGCTGGGTTAAAAACAACCCAAGTTGGGTTGAAAATGGACTAACCCAGCAATTGAGTCGTTTTAACCCAGCGGCTGGGTTAACTGTTTGCTTAAAACAACCCAATCGCTGGGTTAAAAACAACCCAATTGCTCCATTTTCAACCCAACTTGGGTTGTTTTTAACCCAGCATTTTTTAGAGTGTACATACAGTATGAAATTAAAGTAGGAGTGATTCAAAATTAACTTATTTTTCCCTTTAAAACATCTTTATTCCATTTTTAAGTTTCAATATGACTTGTACAATGCAAATTCACTGAATTAATTAATCTTTTAAATGTTTTTAAGATATAAAATATTTTAAACGAAATGATTAAAATTGATTTAAGGCCATTATCAAGTTGAAATTGTTTAAGATTTACAAAAGTCATCAAGTATGAAAACGTATTAAATTATTTTTTTTTATATTTCTTAGACTTGGGTTTAGCAAGATTTTTCAAAGTAATTTATTCTAAAATTTTAATTGAATTATCCATTGTATTCAAAACGCTTAAAACTTTCACATATTTTAAGTGTTTTCAATTCTTTTCAATAAAATAAGTTCAATAAAAATCCTGAAATGCTAACAACTCTGGTTCAATGATAGGCCGAGATGCATATGGTTCAATTACAGCAGCGCGCCAGTTGACAGGATAATATGACCATGGATCCATGTTCACAAAATGAAAGGAAGAGTAAAAAGGGAAAGAGAGACAGAGAAAGAGGGAGGGAGTGGAGAAGAAGAGGAGAGGTCCATTTGTAATGTATACTACAGGAGGCATTGATGATTGCAATTATCAAATAGCTGTTTTAAAAGGCCATTGATTGGTGTCATTAACTCAGCGAGTGTTTACTGATTGCTGCATTTGCACGATCACTCATGCTGGGCGCTCGCGCATCTGTTCTTATTAGCCCTGAAGAGGAGTGGGCCATCAAAGGAAGGATATAAGCTCACACACGTCCAGCTGGCAGTGAGCATGCGGACACACACACAGAATTTGTACACAGGCAAATTAATAAAAAAAACACACATGCAGTTCCAGTATGTGCACACATAGCCAGAATTCTCAGACACACAGTGTCTGGCACACGAAACGCTTATCTACTCAGGGATACTGTATTCAATTATGTCAAAAGCCTTGTTAGAACACAACTGAGGACGGCGGCGTAACCCATCGTGATAGGAGAGGGGGGAGGGCGCTCTTAAGTGCCTATTTTAACTGTTTTCTCCCAGGCTGCCTGGCTACCAGCCCACCCCCGAAACGGCCCTCTTTATTGGCATGTAAAAGCCCAGTTTGAGGGGCCTGGCCAGACAGACCAGCCTGACAACTGCAGGAGCGTTTCAGCTTCCTGACCGCCCCGCACTCTGGCCTTTTCACTAACCGCACACAGCCACAGCAACCAGCTGCCACCGTGCTCTTATCAGCGGGCCGCCTCCCTGTCACCACAACAAACAAACCTATACTGCCACCACACATCCACCCACAGAGAATAAGAGAGGGATGAAAGTGAAAACGCTAGATAGGAAGAGAACCGGTAAGAGAATGGCTGACCGAAAGATGAAAAATGCTATACATTTGCAAGCAGTATACACAGGTAGGAAGGCAAAAATAACTATCTATGATATCCAACAATCCTGTTCATGCAATCTGGTGGTTGGAAGAACGAATATGAATGGTGGCTTGTTTGGTTGAAAGGAGTACATTTATTTATTTTAATTATATAGATGATAGTTTCTAGCAAATGCCCAGCCTTATTGTGGCTCTAATCTATTGTTAACTTTGGATGGATGGATGGATGGATGGATGGATGGATGGATGGATGGATGGATGGATGGATGGATGGATGGATGGATGGATGGATGGATGGATGGATGGATGGATGGATGGATGGATGGATGGATGGATGGATAGATAGATAGATAGATAGATAGATAGATAGATAGATAGATAGATAGATAGATAGATAGATAGATAGATAGATAGATAGATAGATAGATAGATAGATAGATAGATAGATAGATAGATAGATAGATAGATAGATAGATAGATAGATAGATAGATAGATAGATAGATAGATAGATAGATAGATAGATAGATAGATAGATAGATAGATAGACAGCAGCTGTTTTAGGTTTTGGACACCAAAGAAAGTAAGGGGAAATTGGAATGAAACTGAGGGTTGACAAAATGGATATATATATATTTGATTCATGATTTCTTCTCATTCCTCCCAAATCTGTTTCGTTTCCAACCACATCTTTCTGAATAAAACCCGCCTTTCCATGTGTCACTTTAAAAATGACAATGCAGTCAACACCTGAGAGGGGACGAAAGATACACTCTCACTTCCTCCAGAACAGCTGTAGCTTAACTCTGAAACTCAACCGCAGCGACAGACGCAATATTCGCCGGAGTCACACGGCGCACAGACAGTCAGGCGCAGTGACAGGCATTGAATTTAAATATGAGCTAGCTGCTGTGAGAGGATGCACAATTAGAATGCAGGATTGGATCAATAAGCGTGCTGACAGATGGATTACTAAGGTAAATAGATGATACATGCTGCTAAATAATTAATCAGGCCCCTACGAGCGCCTGGACAGAGAGTGACGGGAAGAAGGTACAAAATGGCAACACTTTCTAATGTTTGCGGGCTATTGGCATTCTGGAGGAGCGTGCGTATCTCCATGCAGATTCTCCTGAGCCGCCTTTCCACCTCAGGTCTCAGCGACCGGTAATGAGCAATGATCACACACACGCGGCCCTCTCAGAAGCAATAAAGCAGAGCTGAGAGCTTCGGTAGCAGCCGAAAACAAGCCACAAACTGCTACAGGTGTAAGGGATTACGGCACGCCTCTAGCTAATGCTAATGTTCGGGAGAAAGCCGCGCTTACATTAAAGACATTTCTCATGCAAGATGTCACTGTTGTTTTAATCCATGACAGTCATCTGAAACTCCCTAAAATCGCCCAACGCATCCCGCTCAGTAATCACTTGTGTTCAATAATTCACATTTAGAGGAAGCAATAAATATATATAATATGTGTGTCCTTTAGCCAAGCCGCCTTTTTGGAAACAAGTCTGTCACAGAAGACTGCACCCGCACACGAAGAGAAGATTAGATTACTGGGGGAAACAGTGAGGATGGGTGCAGGAAGAGAGAGAGAGGAGGATAAAGAGGTGGTGGATGTGAACGGGTGGGCTGGCTGGCTGGGCTGGGTCTGCTGAGCTCTGGGTGGTGAACCTGTTAGCGAGAGTGAAGTTTCATCCCCTACCTCTTTAAGGGACTCAGGGGGATGAGGCTTTTCAGCACATCTGCATTAGTCCAGGATGGGGAGGAGGGGAGTTTGAGCCTGATCTAAGGGCTGTTCCTGGTTGCCGGTGGCCCGGAACTAAACTCAGGGCTGATGGACGGCCCGCTGTGGTACCATGACCGGCTCCCTGACCCCGGGTGCATGTGCAGAACGGATACTAATGCCAGCTGTGCGGTTCTACAGGACTCAGCGGACCGCTTTCAGCTTGCTTTTATAGCAAAGTGTGACATCACCACAAGGCCCACATCCAGGCCATGGGAACAAGCCTGACCTAGAGCCTGGGAGACTGGGTGCACGTGTGACGCTTGCCAGAACCGCCATACAGCTGCATGTAAACATCAAGCGCTTGCATCTATGAATGGAAATCATTTAGGATCATAACGGTTATCGTCTTTTAAACCACAAATAAATCAAAGCAATACACTATTTCATAGCAAACAAGTGTGTTTGTTAAGCTACTGTATATTCATGAGCATTGTGCTGTGGTGTGTAAGACCTTCACTCGTTCACTCTGATCCCAGCTGTTTGTCTGGAGAGGATGCATGCTCTCATCTCATTTCCCCTGTTCATTTCCCTAACAGTGGCTCCAGCGGTCCGCACACACCAGCCTGAGTCCAATTCAAGTTGGTCTGCCAACAAAGCTCAGGCAGGAAGCCCTAATCCTTGATCTGCATCATGCCGTAACAATGGCCCGGCCCGGTGCTCCCTTACACCGCAAAGAGCGGTGCAGCCATGGCCTGCTGCACTGACACCTGCTGTCTTTAGCCAAGAGCAACCAGAGAGAAAAAGAAAGATCACTTCACTCTTAACGTAAAGCAATAAAGTAATTCTCATCAATCTCGAGCAAGATCAATTGTGGATAGAGAAAGAGAGAGGGAGAAGTTGGAAAAGAGATAGATAGATAGATAGATAGATAGATAGATAGATAGATAGATAGATAGATAGATAGATAGATAGATAGATAGATAGATAGATAGATAGATAGATAGATAGATAGATAGATAGATAGATAGATAGATAGATAGATAGATAGATAGATAGATAGATAGATAGATAGATAGATAGATAGATAGATAGATAGATAGATAGATAGATAGATAGATAGATAGATAGATAGATAGATAGATAGATAGATAGATAGATAGATAGATAGATAGATAGATAGATAGATAGATAGATAGATAGAGCAAGATCAATTGTGGATAGAGAAAGAGAGAGGGAGAAGTTGGAAAAGAGATAGATAGATAGATAGATAGATAGATAGATAGATAGATAGATAGATAGATAGATAGATAGATAGATAGATAGATAGATAGATAGATAGATAGATAGATAGATAGATAGATAGATAGATAGATAGATAGATAGATAGATAGATAGATAGATAGATAGATAGATAGATAGATAGATAGATAGATAGATAGATAGATAGATAGATTGTGGATAGAGAAAGAGAGAGGGAGAAGTTGGAAAAGAGATAGATAGATAGATAGATAGATAGATAGATAGATAGATAGATAGATAGATAGATAGATAGATAGATAGATAGATAGATAGATAGATAGATAGATAGATAGATAGATAGATAGATAGATAGATAGATAGATAGATAGATAGATAGATAGATAGATAGATAGATAGATAGATAGATAGATAGATAGATAGATAGATAGATAGATAGATAGATAGATAGATAGATAGATAGATAGAGAAAGAGAGAGGGAGAAGTTGGAAAAGAGAATGAAGGGTGGAGGGGGTACCAACAGGGAGGCAACATGAGAGGACAAGCCTTTTAACATCTGGGTAAGCACAGACGAGCGGTCGCTCTGCAGCCTAATTATTAGAACACTCTTACTTAACTTAACCTCGCCACTAGACCGTGACAGAGAGAAGGAGGGAGCAGGAGGACAGATGAGGGCGGGAGGGAGAGACAGAAGGAGGGGGATTTTAGCTGGGATGACAATGTTGATCTCCTTAACTCTTCACCTGCCGGAGACGAGCGACAACAGCAGCGGCTTGAGAAAAATGTCCTCAAAAGGGAGCCTAAAAAACGGTTACCTCCAACTGAGCGCAAGCCGGCCATTTTCTATTGTTCAATAATAACACATTTCCATTATTATGATGTACGCTGGTGTATTTGCCACTTCTGCTGCAACTGTTTCCCAAAGTTTTCAATACACCCCAAAGAAAAACACACACAAACACGCCACTGACATCTGCTCTCTGACAAAAAAAAGAGGTAAGAAAACAACAACTGTGTGTTTTAACAGCTGTCAGTGCACACTGCTCTTCAGAGCTTTTGAAAGGGAAAAGACGGCGGAATAACTATACAGTCTGACAGATCTGTGTGGCCCAATCGAAAAACATGAAAACAAGAATCAATCACGCAGACAGGGTAGGGAGTGAGGAGAAAGAGAGAGCAGGAGAACGAAAAAGAGCACCGGCAAATAATTAAAGGCTCAAACCCAGCGGCTGACTGGCAACTACAAAGCCAGAGAGCGACAGGGAGACGCAATACAAAAATAACTATGCTTGCTAACACAATGCATCTCGCCGCTACTCCTCAGCAGCTGTGTAAATTAGAGAACGAGTCCCCTCCAGGTTTGCCACTGTAACAATATATACTCGTGACTGACGCGCGGGCGCATTCGGGGAGGACGCGGGAGAATCTTTTAACATGTGATGATGTGTGCTGTAATCTTTGCGCTGTATCAACCCGGGCTGAAATCATTTGAAGTTCGGAACGAGTGTGCCGGAGCTCAACGGGGAAGGACGGGTGGCCGGCGGCCGGGCTTTAAGACCGGGCCGGGGTGGTGGGGGTTAAGCACGGAGCTGCCAGCCACCCGGTTCCCCCGTAAATCAGCGGGGATTTATGGAGACAGGCCCACACGGCTCACGAGCTGGTCACGTCAGGAAGGAAGCCCGTGTAGCTGCGCTCTGTTGTCTTAAGGATTTTTTCCCTTTTATTTCAGCTGCTCAGGAAGGCAGCTGCAGTCTGCGTTTCAGCTCACGGCGCTGCTGATTGCTCATCCCCTGCCTTTTATTTCTTTTTTTATCTTTCTTTCATCTCTCTCTCCCTCATTCCTTCTAAGACTACGTCTCATGTCTCATTTTTTCCTGTGGCTCACACTGAGTTTGGAAACAGGTTACACTATCTCAGTCTCTCTGTTTATCACACACATTTTTCCCTGTGGATGAGAATCTGGGATAGCTGTCCCGGGTCAGGTTCACTGCTTGTCTCTACCGTGCCAGTGTGTACAGGGAGAAGGCAAGCAAACAAGCTCCAGATGTGAACACACACGACACATGCTATAGAAGGAAAACTCTCTAAAATCATCAGAATAATCATCCCATTAATGATACTACATTTTCCGTCATATTAATTAATAAATACATTTTTTTTGTTTATATACTAATTCGATAAAAGGTAGACTATGTAACTTTTGTCCCTCTGACGGTTAAAAGAACAAAACTGCATGCATTTTGCGGAAGAACATTGTTTTGGTTGTGCCTGTGTGACTGTGCGGATGAATATGGTTATACTGCTCATAAAATATTCACTAGTAGGCTTAGAGATATAACCAGTTTAGATGGAAATGATCTGAAGCTAACTAGCTGAAGATGTTACTTTAGCTATACCCATTAATAGACACAGTACTTCCTAGAAAATAAATTCCAGCACAACCCATACTGAAATGACCCTTCACAGTATATTTATATACACATACAATACTACATATGGCTATTTATCTGTTCAATAAAATACCTTACTTACCTGTTGAGTGATAAAAACACCATCTCAATGCAGCTTTTACCACATTTCAAATCCCTCAGTTCTCGCCATCTCTGAAAAGCTACGCCTATGTTGGTTCTTGTTTTATTACAAGCTCTGTCGTATTCTCTTTTTGCATGCGGAAGCTCTTCTGCTCTGTGTTTTTTTAAATGGGTGATTCCCTGGAAGTTCGAGGTTTAGTCAAACTTTCTCGCTCGTTGTGACTAACCAATGCCGTGTTCACATGCATCATATTAGCCGGAACCACTTTTCTCTATTAACGGATATGACGAGACACGCATGGACGGACGAGTGACACAATCCCGCTCGGGTTAACTAGGGATGCACCGAATCCAGATTTTTGGGGTTCGGCCGAATACCGAATCCACTAGTTAAGATTCTGCCGAATCCGAAACCGAATACCGAATCCTACTCCCATCCTCAGTCCATTATCACAGTAAACACATTAATGAAGTAAACGACATCTACAGCAGTGTATTTTTCGTTTTAGTTTATTTTAACTGTAAAAAAAAAAAAGAATAGGCAACATTATGCCAGGATGACTGTCCTTCTTTTGCCGTACCTGAAGTTGCTGCATTTTGGCTGCTGTCTGTAGATTCCCTCATGCACAATTTGTGTTCTTTCAGATGTTTCATACGCAAACGTTTTAACAGCGGCTACTGTTTAGGGTCCTTGCCACCACGAGACAAATCGCCATTGCAAATTAAGCATGTAGCTCAACTTGAATCGCCTTCTTTTGACTGAAAGTACTGCCAAACAACACTTTTTCTGCTCACGAGTTTCATTTTCACTTTCTCACAGCCTGTATTCGAGCGGTCCACCTACACTCTAAAAAATTCTGAGTTAAAAATAACCCAAGTTGTGTTGAAAATGGACTAACCCAGCAATTGGGTTGTTTTAACCCAGAAATTGGGTTGTTTTAAGCAAACATTTAACCCAACCGCTGGTTTAAAACAACACAAATGCTGGGTTAAAACAACCTAATTGCTGGGTTAGTCCATTTTCAACCCAACTTGGGTTATTTTTAACGCAGCATTTTTTAGAGTGTAGTAAACACCTTCCCGTACTCTCAACGGTCGACCAGCGGAGTGCAAGCCTACACTCTAAAAAATGCTAGGCTAAAAATAACCCTAGTTGGGTTGAAAATGGACTAACCCAGCCATTGGGTAATTTTTAACCCAGCATTTTTTAGAGTGTAGGGTTCGGTTCGGTGGAAAAAAATTCTAAGGCTCGGCAGAAACCGAACCCCGTCAAAAATCCCAATATTCGGCCAAATCTGAATCCGAATCCTGGATTCGGTGCATCCCTATTATAAACATAGATTTTTCCATAGTGAATCAGGGTAAAACAAAAACGAGATTGATGGTGTATTGACTCATTTTTTTAATTTTGTTCATTTTGAATAAAAACATTGTGTATATATAGAGGCGCCGGCAATATTATAGGCAATATTATATGTAAAATAACAATCATGTCAATACAATACAGCTCTTTGAAGTGTAATTGTTCAAAGTACTAGGGGTGAGGGGTAGGGGTGAGGCTATCTGCAGGAATTGTGTCATGATAGAACTGTGTCATGCCGAGGTTTCCTGCTCACTAGCGTAGAGTCTGAGAATCACACCGGTTGCAGTACAGTGCAGATTTGGGGCTTAACGCCCAGAGAGAGGACAGGGCTCCTGAAGTGACAGCCAGTAGCACGGTAGCCAGTCAAGGGGAACCCAATTTAAGTCTCTTCTACAACACTGCTGGAAATTCAATTGCATTAGAGCCCTTGGTGGGCCTAAGGTTTAATCTAATTAGATTCAGCTTCAAAAGAGAGGAGGAGAAGGAGAGAGGCAGAGAGTGAGAAGGCAAAACTGTCTCCTACTCTCCAAATCATTGTATTTTAAAACTCTCTCTCTGTTCTTTCTCCACAAAGTGGAGGCTGAGGCTTTCCTATCCCTTCCGCCAGCCTAATCCCCTCTCATTTCAGCAAGAGAAGCCGCTGCTCTTATCTGATAGTATGAATGTCAGATTACAGTCCATTGAGGAACTTGGATTATACCTGGATTGGCCCTCGAGAGCCACTATCTGCGCTTAATCTGAGCTGAGGGTGAAGGTGTTATAATCCATGTAGCCGAAAGCACCGGCATTGCATCGCTGCTTCCTGTGCAGTTGCTGGTTCAAAAGCGCCACGATGGATGTCTTAAAAAGTGCTTTCAAACGAGACACCCTCACAGGGGAAACTCTAGATGAGATACTGGACACAGTTTCCTCTAGTCTGTCTCTCTTCCTCCCTCACACTCCTGCCTTCCTCTCTTGTTTCTTGTTGGGTGTCATTCACGCTCCTCCCAGCCTGCGTGCTGCTGTTTTTATCGGATCAGTCTCAGCTCGCCGCCCTTGTCTCTCATCTGTTCGATCAAGGGTGCTTCCATCACCCCCTCTCTTTCTGTATCCCACTCTTGCTACTTCCCCCACGGCTGGGCCTCCCAGTCGCAATACAGCTCTCCCAAAAAGAGTAAGCAGGTTGGAGAAAATGTGAAAATTTTCATATTTAAAAATCCGAAACTTGAGGATTTGAAAGAGATTGCGCATATTAAAAATGAGAACAGTAATGCTGAGAGAGAGGCCAGTAATTAGACAAGAAAGCCAGATAAAATAAACAAGTAAAAGGTCTAACATTAATTAATGCATATAGCTATTAGCAATGAGCTAAATATTTTTACAGCATTTATTAATTTTTGTTAAGGTTAGTTAATACAATTATTTATTAATGTTAGTTCATAGGGCATTAACTAATGTTTGAGATTAAACTGATTAGTCAATGTCACATCAACTAAGCTTAATAAAGGCGGTAGAAGAATTGTTAATTTTTAGGCTTTGTCAACTAATGTAGTTGATTAATATTGATAAATGGAACCAGTAAAGTGTCACCAGAAAATAGACAACGAGAATAAAAAAAATAGAGATGGCATCCAGCAAGACCAGCAAATGCCTTTACAACCTCTGAATTTACTAACAAATACAAATACACTTATATTTGTGTGTATGGGCAGCCAGGTGGGGGTTACTTAGCTATACTTTAATGTAAAAAAAAAAATTTGCTCCCAATTGGTTTTTGCCTATATTTAGGTACAACTAAATTGGGAAAATGGTTCATAGTTAAAATACATATTTTGGTCCCACTTTATATTAAGCGGCCTTAAATATTATGTACTTGAATAAAAATATAAGCACAATGTACTTGTTGTGTTCAAATTGCAAAACACTTTTGCTGATATTGAGGTGGGATACGGGTAAAGTTAGGGACAGGTGTGGGTAAGTTAAAGGGTATAGGGTTAGGTGTAAGGGAAGGGACAACTGCGTAATTATAAATGTAACTACAGAAATTAATTACAGATGTAATTACATGCAGGTAATTTTTAAAATGTAAGTACAATGTAAAAACATGTATGTACACAATAAGTGCATTGTATCAAATTATTAATTTAAATGTTAGTACATAGTAAAGACCACCCTAATATAAAGTGGGTACAATATTTGTTATAGTTCTAAAAATGCAACAAAAAAAAGTTTTCTTTTAGGATTGAGGTTTGGATTTGCCAATAGTAATTATGCTTAAATGAATATAAAAATAATAGAAATCCACATTACAACTATTTTACATAGTTTAGTAAACGTGTGTTTCTCATGAAAGCTGGGAAAAAAGGGTTTTCAGAACTGTGTGTGTGTGTGTGTGTGTGTGTGTGTGTGTGTGTGTGTGTGTGCGCTTGCGTGTGTGTGTGTGTGTGTGCTGTGTACCTATGTTTTCACTGGGACGTCTAATGTATTTGAGTAAGAGTGGTCAGGTTGGATTACTACAGTAATACCACTGGGCTTCCGCTCTGCAGAGGTCTTATGAATCTGTGCACACATTTCACATTTCCTCACCTCCGAAACACACACATACACACACTCTCTCACCCATGAGAAACCTCCATTTCATTTATGAGTTTTATCTGGGGTATTTATCTGCTCTGTAGAACCGGTAGGGCACACTCTCTAAACATTCCCCAGCAGTTTGACTTGTGATGTGGGACACATTTTCTATATTACAGGGATAACATATCACAGCAAGAAATTCATAAGTTAAGCACTGTTACACACACAGAAAGTGTGTATAAGGTTTTTAACCTTGATGTTTAGGTGGAACTTTCCGAGTTCCTAATAATTTTTCTTAGTAATTTCCATTGGATTAATTTAATTGGGTTTAATTTGGTTATCAAATGTTCCATTTCAAATTTCAATCGCTTTTTCGCCATTATTATAAATACTTTTTGAACTAGTTAACAAAGTTTAAAAAGTTGAACCCATGTTTGAGACCCATCTTATAAGGTAGGTTGTTGCATACAAAACAACAAAAGTTATCAGACAAATGTGTGTAAGCGGACCGGATCCCTACAGGACAGAAAAAAAGTGCACTTTGGGATCGAAAAATAGTAAAAGACTCCAAAAGTAGTCCCGTTATTTAAAAGTGTACAGCTATAACAGTTAGCAGACATTAATAGTGCAGTTTGTTCAAAAAAAGAGTGTACTCACAGCGCTCAATGCGATCCTCTGGGCTGGACGAGGTTTCTCGGTCCGACAGCAGGCCTGACACTGCGAAGATCTTCTTCCCTGCGTCTTCCACGGCTTTGAGAGCGCTAGGCGAGCTGGAGGGGATCTGAGCACCGCCGAAGTCGTACTCTTTCCCTTCTGCGTCCGAGTAGCGCAGGTGCGGGGAGGCCTCGGCCTCCAGGCAGCCCTTTAGCCGCTTGGCAGGGGTGAAGGCGGACTGGTATCCCCCTCCCGCTCCATCACGGTCCTCCGGAGGGGAAGCAAAGGGCCGGAAGGCCCCGACGCCGCTGTGGTTGAGCATGCTTATTGGCGAGCAGTCCAGATTTGGCGGGGCAAACTGATGATGGAGGTGTAGGAGGGAAGGAGGAAAGTCTCTGTTGGGGAAGCCTGGCGGTACGGCGCCCTGCCGGTGGTACATGGAGGCGAACGTGTAGGAACCGTTGTTGAAGGGGAGGTGAACGTCCTTCTCCACGGACACCGGCACACCGAATGGACGAGGCTGCTGGCAGGGGATGGAGGCATCGCGGCTGGCCTCCGCCGTCGATGCTAGCACCATTAGCGCTGGGGATGCTAACGGGTTGGGCAGGTAGGAGGAGCTCTCCATTTTGAAAGCCGCCCGGTGCAAGTCCATTTTGGAGATTGGGCTGGGCGGAGGGGGGGTTAGGGGTGAGAGCAGAGGGGTGTGGGGGAGGGGTGGAGAGAAGAGAGACGGGGTAAACGGTATGGGCAGAATGGTGCAAACTTTTGTGCTGTCAACTGTGGTAGAATCGGGGGTCGCTCTCACTGGCGGCTCATCCTCGATGGTCCTCCACCTGAAGAAAGTTGAAAAGAGGAGGAGTTAGACCACTTAAAAGACCACTCTTGCCTACTTTTCCCTTTCCGAAATAGAAAGTTTCCCCCCCACAGATCTGAGGTTCAGATCACATATAAGCCTCTTACTCCATCTATCCCGTCTGCGGAGCAGAACGGCGTCTGAGGCAGATAAGAGCCGCGCGTTGATCAGATAAGAGCGCGGCCCTGCTCATGTGAACACCCTGGTCCTCTGCCTCCAATGGGATTCTCATACTGATATCATATCAGCCTGCCATCTGCACAGGATATTTGACTGAATGAATAAATTAGCCGCACTTCACCCCTTGACCCCAGCTGCAGCCAAACAGCCCGAGAAGAAGCCCAGGAGGATAAGATTCACTGATTGGCAAAAGTGTGAGTGGGTTTAATGAGAAGCATTTTAGCAAATCTGTCTATTTGTGTGCGTGCGAGTCTGTCCATCATCGCCAATCCCTTGAGGGTGACCCGAAAGTGATCTATTACAAGTTAAAACTTCATTACAAATCAAAATGACCTTGTTTAACATGATTAGAATCCTTTATTTTTATCAGCAACAATCATTTAAAAGAGTCAAAGAGGTAATACTTACATAAAAGTGAAATATACTATTACTAAAGTTTGGGGTCAGTAATATTTTATTTAAAGAAATGACGGTAATATTTTTATTCGGGAAGGATGCATTAAATTGATCATTGACATTTATAATGTTACAAAAGATTTCATTTTCAATGCAATTAAATGCTAAATAAATATTTTCCACAGAAACATTTTCAGAAAAAATATCATCAATGATAATATGAAATGTTTATCAGCAGAATCATGTGACACTGACGACTAATTTAATTTATTCAGCTAATTTAAAAAATATTCAAATTGTATTTAAATACAATTACAATATTACGTTGTTTTTTTTTACTGTATTTCTGATCAAATACATGTAGCCATGGTGAGCAAGAGACTTCTTTCAAAAACATTAAACGAGTGATGTCGTGACTTGCGAGACGTCACATGCTTGTACGGTAAACAGAATGTAATCCACACATCTGGAGAACAGGTCCTCTTATTCAGAGTAATTCAAATAGATGGGCCTTTAGTCTTGTGTCACGGCGAGGCCATTTCAAATGCCACACAGAATATCAGACTGCATCAAAGAAACTCCAGGGGAATTTATCAGGGCATTTTTACAGATATCAGCTGTCCAGAACACTCATTCGAATCAATTTTAAAACTCGATCTGCACACACACACTCTGCGGCCCAGTAAAAAGAGCTTTACATTATCACATACATGGCAGGGGAATGTGTGCAGTTTCCTGTCTGTAGAAAATGGGTTACACTACACCGCTTGATGCTGGCGAGAAGCCCAAGAATCGCATTACCTTCTGTCTTCTCACCCGGCCTAGCTGGGAAAATAGCACCTTGAAAATGTACCAATATCGAAAGCCCCCTCTTTTTTCCACTCTCACACTCATCAGGGCCTCGTCTCTGTATCGAATCTCTCCCCTCGGATAACCTCTAAAAAACGAGTGCGGCTGGGTGTTGATAGCAAGGTAATACAGTGATAAGTACCTGGATATTTCAATTTTATTATCATTACCATCAGCGCAGTCAGGCAGTGTGAAACTGACAATCCAATAAAAGGACACAGGATATCCCCCCAATGGCGCACGAGAGAGAGAGAGAGAGAGAGAGAGCGAGAGAGAAAGAAAGAGCATAACTAGGCTGAGTGTTGTACAGATGTGCTAATCATTTCTGTGGCTGCGGCCGGTCTGCCTGGTGCCCCAGCTACACACACGCACAAAAGCATGCGCTAACTGAGAGCCCAGTGTCCCAGAGCAACCGAGGAGAGCAGTGAGTCAGCCTGACACACACTGACACGCTAAAGAGTGCGTATGAGCGAGACAGAGAGGGGTCGGAAGGGGGGTAGGACCGCAATGTCCACCTCAACTCTTGTCACGCTTCTTTCCCTTCGTCTATCAATCACTGCGAGCAAAATCTTAAATGACCCCAAATAAAATCCATTAAGCGCTGAACATTGAAATTCATCTCTGTATCAGAAAAATCATTAGAAAATAGACTTGAATGGCAAAGTACAAAATGTGGGTTGTATTATTATTATTAATAAAAAATATATCGTTATCATTTCCCCCGGAAACTTGCCTTTAAATGTCATATATCTGATAGATTTGTCACAAGTTAACAATTGAGATTGATTATCCGGGAATAAAATAAATCTGTCACTGAATTGTTACAGTGATCCAGCAAAAAATCATCGCATTTCCTTTTCAAATTACATTGTTATGATATTGCAGTGTCAGCTGCGGCGATGAGCTCTCTCAGAAAGTTAGTGATGTAAGGAAACAGAGAGGGTACAACAAAGACAAATAAGAAGTTGTCAACGACACGTTTTCTGGGCGCAGCTCTGGGGAGCCGTGCAAATGAATCCAATTTCATCGCAAAACAAACGACTGTCAAATTTGACTGCTGAGAGAAAATGCTAAAGTTTCGGCAGAGGGTGCCACTCAAACCGCCTGCCTGTCTGTCAGTATATTTAGAGATCGTTGACAACCGTGAAAGTGCCACTCTTACATTTTATTACAGGACAGGGCAGACACTGTCATTCAATCCCCTCAGAAAACACACGCATCCAAACCCACACATCTCTAACTGTCTGAGCCAGACACCACGTGAGAGGACAAAAATGGCAACAGTTACAAGAATGCGGATGACGAACGGATTTCATGCTGATTGCTGCTCCAAATTAAGCCATGCCAACCGTTTCACACGCTTTTTTAACTTTCACTGAAACGCTTCCAGCGCTGTCAAAAAACGTGATGTGGTGTGAAGGCTGTTGTGTGTGCAGCTGCTAAAATGGAGAGCCCTCGAACGCCGTCGCAGGGAAATTTGAACTTCTTTGCTCTTGAAAACTTCCCAAATGCCTTTGTCTGAAGGCTCTTAGCAGCACTCCAGCTCGTTCGGTTTATCAATCACCCTGGAGGGTAAACTTGTGTCTATCCACAACCGTCGTCTTAAGCATCCACTCGAAATGGCCGCCGTCACCGCACCACGTCAGCTTGTCAATCAGGGAAGCGGTGTTAAATATTTGCGGTGCTGTGCGTATTAGTATTCCTTAAAACATTCGATATTATTGAAAATACAGTCATTGGCCTGCAACTCAGGACCACGCAGATAATATATCCTGCCGAATTAGAATCAAAGCCCTTGCGATATGAAATCTTCCGCAGAACAATTCAATAACGTGCAGCAGCTGCAGTATGAGGCATAAAAAAAATGAACACCCGCATTCTGAAGATGTGAAAGTGAGATTTAATGACAGAGCGAGAAAGCAGTGAAGGATAATGACACTTGGACATACAGCTAACTAAATCAATAACGATAGTACAAGCTGTGCCTCAACACTCCAGTTCACTATCAACAAATAAATTCCCCACAGTGTATGACACACAATAAAACCCAGCAATAAATAGTGGTAATCAATCACTGCTTTATTGGATCTTATCGCCTGCATAAGTATACCGAGGGCATGCCTCTAAACTTTGGCAACTTTTTTTTTTTCTCCACAAGGCAAAATTTGCACGATTTACTCTCGCTGTAAAAAACGTGCCACTCGGCATGAGCTGTCAGAGTAAGTGAGGATTTGCTTTTCAAATAAAGCTTTGCGGCGGGCACACATTGATTCATTGTGAGCAAAATGATTTTCAAAGTTTCCTGTCCTGCCTGTCCTATTCATTTCAGGGGCTGATGGACTGTTTGTTTCATCCCACCCACCTGAGCCAACTAATTCCTCACTAAGCCCAGATTATTTGCAAGGTGTCTGGATCCTCTCTGCTCAGGGCCAGGAACGGACTGCAAAGAAGCCGAGCATACGCCATCCCACACACCCCGTACAGCTGCCCACCTCTGTGTACCGACACAGAGAGAGAGAGAGAGAGACTTTACACGGATTTGATTTTGCCCGGTTTGAGCACACTGTTTGCCAACCAGAGGCTCGTCAATAATAGATAACGAAGCACAATGCAAGAGCAGTCTGCCACTAAACCGTCTGAACTTGTTGGCCGGCCTAACACAAGAATAATTTAACTAGCACGGTCGGCCTCTTTTTCCAAGTTCAGCTCCACAACATTTTCCACCGAGTAAGAAAACAGAATGAATTTCATGCTCATCCTTCTGCAAAATTTGTGCAAAAAAAAAATCTAATCTATCTAATGTTCAGTGGGAAGATAACAAGCGGAGAGACTCTTATTGATCAGTGCATCCTGTTAATGCCTTGTGAGAGAGGGTGTAAAATTAACTTATTTTACAGCACTAAAACTCACAGCTAAATAATGGACAGGTAGGTAAATCAAAAAAGCAAGCGCTGACTGTCAGGGAATCAGAAATGCTTGGAAGCTTTACTTTTAATAGTTGTGACTATTATATATAAAATGACTAATTGTAAAAATAGAAAATCTATATGCTGTGTGCACTTGCAAAATAAAAAGTGCACGCGCAGCCAACGCCCCGTTGAGTGAGAAAGGCTAAATAAACAGTTCTTCATGAGGTCAACGCGCGTCAATTTATTATAATTTAATTGGCGTGGTAAACTATTTGATTTAATAATTAAAAATGAATAAGAGCATTTTTTTAATTTATTTATTTTTTTATATAAAAAGCCCAATAGATATAAATCAGAACAATAATAATAAGAAAGAAACTGTATAGAGTCTGGTATGGTGGACAGGCTCTGAAAGACGAGCCTCCAGATTTTATTCAAAGGCATTGCTGCGGTTGAGGCGCTTTACCTAACAAACAAAGTATCTCACTCACCATAAAATCTCAAATGTTCCGCCTCGGCACTAAATAAAAAGGTACATGAATAGGCGTGTCTGCACGCTTCCAAACATAATGGAAGGGGACATGGTGAAGTTAGGCAATCCAAGGACTACACCTGATTATTTTCCATCTTTATACAACCGTCCAAACACTTGTCACGCACGCGCATCTGAAATATTTCTCCACGACTTGAGAGGAATCCTTTAAGGAGCGCGGCCTTTCCCCGTGCTCAAACTGCGGTTTTATTTGTAGATTATTTTAATTACCATAGCATGCCACCATCTGCATGACAAATGAGCTTTCGGTGAAGTGTTTATTAGCACGTGAAAACATAAACATGCACGAGGGCGGGTGGGTACGAGTTAACGGGGTTAATTCTAGTTTAATTCGCTCGGAAACAGCGCGCTTGTCGATAACACGAAATAGACAAAAGGCCAATCAAGCCGGTGCGTTTGAGAAATGCGCGCTTCATTTACTTGGTGTCGGAGGGATTTTTCTTTTGCATCCAGACCAGAAAGAGCGAGCCACTCATAAAGCTATTATTGCAACTTCTTCTTGCTCTCTCCATCCTCGCTGTCTGCGCATTGGAAAGGATGCTCTCCTCTCCTAATTGTTAACGAGAATGAAAACGTTTAATTGCGCGTGCTCCTTTTTTTTTTTAATTCTACAAATCCAGATTAAAATAACTCTGCGCATTGATCCGGCTACTGGAATCGACATTAATTTTAGTTCACTTCTCACTTTGCACGGAGATCAATGAGAAGCAATAACAACTGACATCGGCGCTGAAAAGGACAGAACAGAAAACGCAGGGCTGGAAATCGAAACGCTGAAGAATAAATCATCTGCTACTTTTCTTCCATCCTCTATCCGGGACTCGAACATAAATCTTAGCCTGTGTGTCAAATTATTCTGGGGGGGAAATAAACGTGCACGTTTATGAGATTAAAACTTGAAATTAGATTGAATTCACGGGATTGCGCTGATGAAGTTTGGGATGCTAGAGCGCAACAGGGTGCCGTGATTTAATTCGTTTTTATTAATCATTCTGATCAAACGAATAAAAAGAAAGCATGCAAGTAAAATGTTGACCTTTTTAAGAAATCGAATTGTTTATGTTTTGCATAACCCTCATGCATAATTAGAATGAATATGAATGTTGAAATAATTAAATGCAGGGCTCCGCACTGTCAATACTTGTATTTATCATATCATCTCATTTAACACTCAAGCGAGTCTGGTCTTGCTCGCTCCTGTACAAATATCAATTAACACACTTATCTTAGAAGACACTGCCATTTTTAAGGACCATCATTTCATTAGCCTATCTAATGGCTATTTTCGAGATACAAAAATATAAACTTGGTGTTGTTATTTCAATATATAGCCTAAGTAACAATCAAACACGGCCCAGTGAAATATTAGCTAAGTGTAGCCTAATAATAAAGATTTATGAGTAAAATTCTACAATTAAATATCGAGCAAATTAAGCGTGTAATCGTGAAAAATGATTCGGCCTGTCTGGATGAAAGCGCGTGAATAAAGCGCGTTCCTGTCCTGTGAAACTATTTCAAAATAAACGAATAAAACATTTGGGAGTGCTACATATCCTTTTTTGCTGTTGTGGTAAATATAAAATTCAGAATTACAATTAATCATTTGAGTCAGTTACATTTGATTCACAGTTGTTAAAGTGCAAAATAGTTTCATGTTTACTGCACGAGACGGGAATCAAATGATGAGCTAATAAACTCCCTCTTACCAATGAAAATTCAAAACGCACAAATGAAAGATGTTAAATTAATGAGGCTATTTACTTAACAACGAATGTATTCTGTCATCCAAAATATAAATAATTGATGTTAGCAGGCTATTTAGATCTCGCACAAACTGACAATATTATAAAAAATAAACCTGTAAATGTAAACATACTATAATGCAAAAAATTTTCCTTTAAATTGCAAATTGTTGGCTTTGCTTATGTATCTCTTTCTAATGTTTGTTGTTGCTGTTGTTAAAAAAAAGACTAAACATAATGCGTTGTTAGAATTATTCAAATGATTGCAAACTGTAAATAATAAAAAGGGCATTGTGGAGATTATAAACTAAAGATGCAAGAATAAGTCTTCGCCTACTCATATGCGCAGCAGAAACACTCCCGTATGTGTTGTGTAAATTGTAATGACCCATAGTAAACAGGTGTTTCCTTGCACCTTGTTTCCTAACTGCACGGATTTGATCTTCCTCTTTATAAGTGCTAATTGCTCCGAGTAGGCCTATAGTTTTCTCCTTTAACAACCATTGTTGACATTCATTTAAAACTAGACATAGCTTTATCAATTAGCGCACGTGTGCACGAGGCGAGAAATAAAGAGTGGCCAGCACTCAGTCTTTTGTGGCTTGAGAACAAAATATAAATGATCCGCAACATCGGTCTCGAGCGCATTAATTCCCGCTCTGATTACAGACTATAAATGCAATAGTAAAATGTGCACTCGCAGGAGCAGTTCTCACCTCCTCTACCACTCACAGATGAGTTGGGAGCGTAACTGAACTACCCAAGCAACTGGTTTTAAAGCCGGTCTGCACTGATAACGTTTAGTTATTAAACGCTGACCCACTAAACATCACACACGGTGTTTCGTGGGTGGCCGCAGACACGCGCACATCATCACGGGTATCAATATAACAAGTTCCCTTTCAGTTCCATCATCCAACAACAGCAGCATTTCAACGACTTCCCTATTTTCCCACGACTCTAGACAGCACTTGTGCCGTTGTTAAAAGCGAGGTTATGTTTACCGGCATCTCCGTTGCGCCAAGATTGTTTAGGGCTGTATGATTTATAATATTTAGACGTGTTTTCACCTTCTTGCATTCCAGTCAGTGAATCACAGGTCAAATGCACAATTTCAGCAACACTTTAACCCCGCGAACTGATGTTAAAGTCAAAGAAAAGTGCGAGCTGAAATGTTTTAGGAGTTCGGGAACTCTTCAAGCGAAGGTGCTCCATAAAAAAAAACAAATGATTGGCGCAATCAAGCCATTACGCGCGAGCGAAACATGCAATCTGATGGATCTGTTGATATGGAATAATAAAGTTGCGCATCATCACCATAACCCGATTTCCACACAACAACAATAACACATCCTGGAGCAAGAGACATGGCGCGTACAAGCTCACTCAGATAAAACTACATTTCCTCACAGAAACATTTCAGAAGACTTACGTGGTTTAAAAAATCCCCTGAAAGGTGTAGCTGTCCGTTTATCCCCACGACTGAAACTTTTGGAAACGAAGATCAACGCGAAGCAAAGTGGAGTCGCACCTCGAGGAAAGCCCGTGAGGCGGTCGCCGCGCGTAAGGCAGAGTTCCCGGGTCGCGTCGTGCGTTGAGAGTTGTATCGGTTGCATGTACCGATGAGAACGAGTCTTCGTTCAGTGGCAAAGTAGAGACGAGAGGCAGAGATTTGCTCAGAGGTGGAAAGCAAGTGTTGGAGGTGCAGTGCTGCCGCTCAGCGCCAGGTTCGCTCATTGACTGACATTCATTCTGTAGTCCTCGCGCGCTGAGGACCCTGACCCCCCTTCTCCGCGCTCCCGTGGGGGATCTCATGGGCTGTTTTGTGAGCACGGAATGAATTATCGTCTCTCTTCACTATTTAGAAGACCTGGGAAATGAAGTCCACGGCCAAAACAAAAGATGTTTCAACAATGCGCGAGGTCTTTACAGAGATAGGTAAGTGTGCTGGCTCAGCCGGTCGCTCGCGAGTTTATCCTGAGCTATTTTTATTCCATTCAAGTTGCATATGAGTGCTTTTACGTGCTGTAAGAAGTGATTCTAGTCTACTTGTTGCTTATTGTTTTGCACACCTGCCATGAAAGCGTCTTAAACATATTTGCCATTCTGCTAAAAAACGGAAAACATGCATTTTATCAATTCGTGTTTTTTTTTTTTTGTTGTGTTAAACAAAATGTAAAACGAACATATATAAGCCGTGATAGCATTTCAACTGCTTTACTTAAATTAAATTACAGCTTTGTGAGTAAACACGTTCAAACGGCAACATCCACCTGCTGGACAGAGCTGGAAATACACATGCTTCAGTTTTAAACAGAGAGCTAATATGAAGCGCAAGCTTGCAACTCTCAATAAATAAATGTCTTGCTTTGTAAATAATGCGGGTTTTTTTTCTTCTAATAGAAGTCCGTACAACAAGTTTGCTGTGTGTGTTCCCAGGCCAGAGTAACGGGAGGGAGTGCAATGTCGGGGTGATGGGAGGGCAGAAGCCATACATATGTGCATTACTGCATTACATTAGCACTCTCTTGTATTGCTAATGACCTCCGTTAAAGCATCAGTGAAACAGAGGAGGAAAAAGCCCATCCATGTCCAAGGTCCCTTTCCATTCAAAATCAAATTTCAGGCCTCAGTCTCTTAACATGTCTCTAAATGGACTGGTGTGGATTGGTGAAGTGCTTTGATGACAGCTCTTTTTACCAGGCTTAAGCACAAATCCTCCTCCATTTCCAGAGCCCCGTGATTCGATTGAAATTATTTTACATTCTCTCCAGACTGTATCAAATAACAAAACATATTACTATGACTTGATTGAATCCATTACAAGCAAAGCTGGGACATTTATAAATCTACACTTCAGTCGATATAAAAGTTGAGGGAGCTTCACCCGAGTGTAAATGATCGGCTTTCTCTTTATAATATTTCGGTTTGAATGCAGAAAACTAGAGAAATGATGTTAACAGATTTTGGCCTGCTTTTTATTCTTTCCAGGTCTTGTTTGTCATTCTTGCCACATCCGTGTGAACGCAGAAGAGGAGTAAAAATCATCACCACTCAAAGGGAAGTTAAGCATCACACATTCATTTGCGTCTTCTCGGATGTCCCCTTAATGCAGAGCACTGATAATTGAGGGACCTGCGTCGAGGCAGAATGGCACTAACAGAGACGTCTCTTCCACACACCAGTCAGATCTTAATTATTACCTTTGCAACTGTGCTTGCAGTGAAACGTGCACCAGAGGACCTATAGCGAGACGTCCCGCACAATCGACACAGATTCCTCATTAGCATATGTCAGCCATGTGCTTCAGATGGCTATTCATTTCTGTCACTTAGCACTTGGAAGTGCTCATGCTAAGAGCTGGTAAATTAAATGCTGTATTCCTGCACTATAACCTAAGATTACGCCGTTGTCACTGAGCCTTTTTTAAAATAAATGAATTAAAGAAACGTAATGGACATGCGAAATGGTGAAATGATTGACAGGTGCGATATGAATGAAAACCAGTCAGAACTAGGGCATCACTTTTCTTTGTCCGATTATGAAATTGAAAATTGTCATTTGCTCACCCTCGTGTTGTTCCAAACATGTATGTCTTTCTTCGAGAGTGTTGAGGTAGTGTTTTTTTTATACTTTCACATTTCTCAAAATGTCAAAATATCTGACGTAATATCCTACCTTCAGTAGACACAAGTAGGATTTGTAAATGAGATGGAAAGATCCGTCGTAGAGCCTGAAAAGAAGCACAAGAGAAGAGACGACGGTAGAAATGGCAGATAAGTATGTCACGCTGAGATTCCTGCAAAAAAAAAAAAAACAATCATTAAATTTCACTCTCTTTCTCAACCGCTTCCTGTACTCTAGGTGTCATGACGAAGATTCACCCCAGCACGGAAGCTGAACCGAGCCGCTTGCTTTTAAATTACACAAGGCCTCTCTTCTTATCTGAATCCAAACCCGAGGACACCCATCACTCTCAATGGATCTGCTGCGACGTCTCTATATACACATGCACAAATACACACAAAAGAACAGAGACAGTGAAAGACAGAGGGGGAGAGCGAGCACGTAAGCATTCATACTGTAGACAGTGCTACATGATCAAAGGCGGCGGGGAGAGAAGGGGAAACGAGAGCTCTAAAAATGGTTCTGCAGCTGATTCTGTAAGTCCTGGCAGGCACTCTCTCCAAACACACACACACACACACACGTGCTCGGCGCTTTCATATTTAACTAAAGGCAGGGCCCGGCGTGTGTCACACTCCAACAGGGGGACACGACTTTGGCTCGTTTGAGGAGCGGAGGCTTTGTTTCCTCTTGGTGGTGTGGCACCGAGTACCTGAGAGATTGTTTCTCTTCTCTCTTAACAGGAAACGGCATCAGGAATGAAGGGAAAGCGAGACAACGTAAGCAGGGGAAGCCGATTGCGATCAAGTATCCAGACTCCACTCCAGAATATGGTGCTATAACTCCCCTACATAAAATCAATGATTTGTTTAATTTAGACAGAGCTCATAAATGTGCTAATTTCAGAGACAGCCTACAAATCTAGAGGGCCTTGTTATCCCATTTGCTGCTCCATTAGTTGGGAAATGATACAGCCCAGCGTTGTTAAGAAACTGAACGTTCGGTCTTACCATTCAGTGACAATGCTGTAATTGTCAATGAAAAAACAAGCAGTTTTATTTTTTTTAAATGACTGCAAGTTAAATTATTTCCATACAGGCCTGAGTGTGACCTTCATAATACTGGTTTCCTGATTTCTGAGTTGTTTTTTCTTCAGTTTGTACCGTTTTAAAAATTGCAAACAATTTATGGTGAGACATTTTATGTCAAATTATAACATTATATGTGACCCTGGACCACAAAACTAGTCATAAGGGTCATTTTTTTAATGAATAAATAAGCTTTCCATTGATGTATGGTTTGTTAGGACAATATTTTGCCAGATTTGAAAATCTGGAATCTGAGGGTGCATAAAAATCGAAATATTGAGAAAATCGTCTTTAGAGTTGTCCAAATGAAGTCCTTAGCAATGCATATTAATACTAATAACACATTTTTGATATATTTACGGTAGGAAAAATATATTCATGGAACATGATCTTAATATCCTAATGATTTTTGGTATAAAAGAAAAATTGATCATTTTGACCCATACAATGTATTGTTGGCTATTGTCACAAATATACCCGTGAGACGCACGACTAGTTTTGTGCTCCAGGGTCACATATTATATATATATATATTATATATTTTTTTATTACATTTTATTATGGTTTTATATAAAACTATATGGAATATATATAAAACCATGTATATACACTCTAGTGCTAAAATAACTCAAGCTATGAATAGACTCACTGTATACCTTCAGACCCTTTCATTATATTATATTATTATATTACACTCTAAAAAATGCTGGGTTAAAAATAACCCAAGTTGGGTTAAAAATGGACTAACCCAGCAATTGGGTTGTTTTAACCCAGCGGTTGTGTTAAATGTTTGCTTAAAACAACACAATTGCTGGGTTAAAACAACCCGATCGCTGGGTTAAAACAACCCAATTGCTGGGTTAGTCCATTTTCAACCCAACTTGGGTTATTTTTAACCCAGCATTTTTTAGAGTGTAATATAATAATATAATATAATGAAAGGGTCTGAAGGTACACAGTGAGTCTATTCATAGCTTGAGTTATTTTAGCACTCCATGTCTCTGTACTAGTAACAATATTTTATCAGGGGTGCTATCATCTCACTCTCTCTCTCTCTCTCTCTCACACACGCACACACACACACACACACACACACACACACACACACACACACACACACACACACACACACACACACACACACACACACACACACACACACACACACACACACACACACACACACACACACACACGCTCTATTCTCAGTGCCAGGCATCAACACTCATCTGTCTGACTGGGACTCAGCAATTAGAGGCCACACAAGCAAATGCCACTCATGACCTGAAGCGCAAAGCCACTGACAAACAAGCAGAGACAAATCAAGGGGTGATTTAAAAGCATAGCGCTAAAATCTCAATATTTGGCCATTCAGATTTAGCAGCTTGCCCAGACAGAGCCATAAATTCAGTCTTCCATAAATAATTAAAATGACAGTGTGATGTAAATCTGAGTCAACCCTGTCGGTTATGGAATGAAGTTTACTGTCATTATCATCATTCTGTGCGGTTGCCTAAAATCGAAATACAATTTGTTTAATGCGACGATCGAATGATAAACACAAATAATTACGAAAAGAAAAGCTATAACCTAAACTCACATGCTCCGAAAGCAAAAGCGTGGCTTTATCTAATGAGACGCCTCTTTGGTTTGCTGTCACTTTGCATTTATATTATCAACTGCCACTTTAGATGGTCATTTTATGTTGCCGCCCCAGAGCCAACGACCCAAGTATCCCGGACGACACCTTCTGACAGTATTCTGGGATATACTTCCAGTGCCCACAGAAAGACATTTAAATCAACTCTGGCATGGGACATGCTGTCTGGATCTTAGCTCTTCAGCACAGTAAATCAAGTGAGGCTAATATGAATCAAATCAAGACGATATATTACACTAATTGCCTTATCAGATGGCCGTCTCGAATGCTTTAAGGTCCCTTGCAAAGGATGTGTCGAGGCTGTATTCATACACTGCATGGGCTGTCCTTGAATAACTCGAGCGAAACTCTATTTCGAGAAATAGTGGCTGGTACGTCGTTGAAGAGTGGAATTCCAGGCCTCTTATATCTCTCTCTTAACCAGTGAAATAAGGGGCTTTGTGTTTGTGTGTGTCCGGCGTATATATATATGTGTGTGGCATCGACTCCAGTGGTTTCCTCTAGGATTATAAGTGTGCCCTGAGCGAGGGAGATTGGTCAAACGCACGCCGAGCTGCCACCTCTGACTGTGAGCATGATTCAATGCGATGTCCACTTTGTGTCCCTTTATTTGCCTCTGAAAGGAAAAGCTTGTCTTTTATGTCTGCCAAGCGGCCCTTTCCAACCCCTGCACAGCTAATCATACATCCTGTCAACATGACTGTGTTTTACACTAAACCCTGTTGTTCTGTTTAGAAAGCTCGGATCTGTTTATGGTGCAGAAATGATGCAGCCTTATGGTAAAATCAATAAAGTTGCACGGGTTATAAATATATGAATCTAAACGACAGCAGAGGGGGAGTGATTATACAAATAAAACATTGTGTTCTCGGCGGGAAACATGCTTGGACATAATTGATTAGCATTTTGAAGGTGATAACGAGACATTTTGCGTTTTGTATAGCGCACGCATCTGCGTGTGTGGATTTTTACTGACTTGACATGTCCTTGTGGAGTGATCTCAACCGTGATGGTAATAACAATAATTATCTTCTAAGTGTGGAAAGTCAAAGACATGAATATTCTCATACGGCGTTAAGTTCAGCAGACAAGTGCTTTCACATGATTTCATCAGGACAAATTAACAGTAATTGCACATTGAATTGTTACAGAAATATCAGATGCTGTTGCTTTCTTAGTTTGATGTTCAAAGAAAGGGTTTTTCTTTTCTTTTTTTATTCGGTGGCACCGTGTAATTTGTTGGTCGTGGCCATAAGGAAATCACATGTCCAAAAAAAAACATGTCCAGACGTATTAGTAGATCAAAAACAAACTAAAACTCAAAAGCAACCAAGACTTTATAGTTCCATTCGGGGAAAAAAGGCAAAAGCTGGCCAGATCTGCCATCACTTTTGATTAATTTTTTAGTTACTCTTTCACAGGCATTGGATATTTGAAAAATTGTTATTAATAAGGACATGATTTCTAGAGATTAACCCCTCGTTCCTTTATCCCTGATCCAGAGACCTTTGGAAAATTGATCCTGTAAGATTGATGGATGTCCTGTTTAAGAGTTTGTCCTTGTGCTAGTGTTTTTGCTGTAATCCTGAGGGCTCGTTTGTTTAATGATGCAATTGTATCTCATTTTGTCACTTCTGTGTAATGTCACATTGAACAAACCTCAAGTTATTTCAATTTGGGTTTAAATAGTCCTAAAGAAAACCTTCGGACAGAATAAACATGTTAAGTTACTTTAAACGTTTAACCATTTTTGTTTGTCGGTTGTTTTGCATTAACTGTAGATATAACAGCCTACTTCATCATATCTATACAATTACAAAACATGAGTTGGCAAACAGTGAAAGCGGTGTGCTATCTAGATGATGTGGTACATATTTTGAATGCAGACAAGAGCTCTAATAAATCAGAATATCACAAAACTATTTGCAGCAATTCCTTCATTTGTTCGGGTGAACAAAATTGTCACTTTCGAAATTTGTGCAAAATAGAAGTGAAACAGTCATTCTATAAAATGCATTAAATTATGTGTGATTTAGAGCGCAAACAAACAACAAAAACAACCCAAGTTGGGTTGAAAATGGACAAACCCAGCGATTGGGTTGTTTTAACCCAGCGAATGGGCTGTTCTAACCCAGCGATTGGGCTGTTCTAACCCAGCGAATGGGCTGTTCTAACCCAGCGATTGGGCTGTTCTAACCCAGCGATTGGGTTGTTTTAACCCAGCGAATGTATTGTTTTAACCCAGCGAATGGGTTGTTTTAAAGGTCCCGTTTTCGTGATCCCACTGTTCAAACTTTAGTTAGTGTGTAATGTTGCTGTTAGAGCATAAATAATACCTGTAAAATTATAAAGCTCAAAGTTCAATGCCAAGCGAGATATTTTATTTAACAGAAGTTCCCTTTCAAAGCCTACAGCGAACGGCCGGCTTGGACTACATCCTGGTACTTCCTTCATTAATGACATCAGTAGAACAGACTAACCTCTGCCCACAAGAATACGTGAAAAAAGGGGGCGTGGTCTTGTTGCTGTCCCACGTGGAGAAGAGGAAGTGTCGCGTGGAGAAAAGGAAGTGTTGCGTTTGAGTGTGTTTGTCGCCATGTCATCGAGACGCTGTTATTTTCATCCCGGAGTCAAATCACCTTTGTTTGGCTTTCCCAGGGACGCTGTAGAGATCATTAAGCGCATATATATCTCCCGTTAAGAGGCGTGACCTTTCCGTGCAAGTTACGTGCGCTAAGCTGCTGTCGAATCACAACACAGGAACCGCTGGCACAATCAGAACTCGTTACGTATTTCTGAAGGAGGGACTTCATAGAACAAGGAACTCATCAGCCGTTTTTAGGACAGTGAAAACAGCGGTGTACAGATGAGTAAATTGTGTGAAAAATACTGTGTTTTTACACGCGAAACATGAACACATGTTATATTGCACTGTAAACACAATCAAAGCTTCAAAAAAACACGAAGAACGGGACCTTTAACCCAGCGATTGGGCTGTTCTAACCCAGCGAATGTGTTGTTCTAACCCAGCGAATGGATTGTTTTAACCCACCGATTGGGCTGTTCTAACCCAGCGAATGGGCTGTTCTAACCCAGCGAATGTGTTGTTCTAACCCAGCGATTGGGCTGTTCTAAGCCAGCGAATGTATTGTTTTAACCCAGCGATTGGGCTGTTCTAAGCCAGCGAATGTATTGTTTTAACCCAGCGATTGGGCTGTTCTAACCCAGCAAATGTGTTGTTCTAACCCAGCGAATGGGTTGTTCTAACCTAGCAAATGGGCTGTTTTAACCCAGCGATTGGGCTGTTCTAACCCAGCGAATGGGCTGTTCTAAGCCAGCGAATGGGCTGTTCTAACCCAGCGAATGGGCTGTTCTAAGCCAGCGATTGGGTTGTTCTAACCCAGTGAATGTGTTGTTCTAACCCAGCGATTGTACTGTTCTAACCCAGCGAATGGGTTGTTCTAACCCAGCGAATGTACTGTTCTAACACAGCGAATGGGCTGTTCTAAGCCAGCGATTGGGTTGTTCTAACCCAGTGAATGTGTTGTTCTAACCCAGTGAATGTACTGTTCTAACCCAGCGAATGGGTTGTTTTAACCCAGCGATTGGGGTGTTCTAACCCATTGAATGTGTTGTTCTAACCCAGCGATTGGGCTGTTCTAACCCAGCGAATGGGCTGTTCTAAGCCAGCGATTGGGTTGTTTTAACCCAGCGATTGGGCTGTTCTAACCCAGCAAATGGGCTGTTCTAAGCCAGCGATTGGGTTGTTCTAACCCATTGAATGTGTTGTTCTAACCCAGCGAATGGGTTGTTCTAACCCAGCGATTGGGCTGTTCTAATCCAGCGAATGGGCTGTTTTAACCCAATGATTGGGTTGTTTTAACCCAGCGATTGGGCTGTTCTAATCCAGCGAATGGGCTGTTTTAACCCATTGAATGTGTTGTTCTAACCCAGTGAATGTGTTGTTCTAACCCAGCGAATGGGTTGTTCTAACCCAGCGATTGGGCTGTTCTAACCCAGCGAATGGGCTGTTTTAACCCATTGAATGTGTTGTTCTAACCCAGTGAATGTGTTGTTCTAACCCAGCGAATGGGTTGTTCTAAGCCAGCGATTGGGTTGTTCTAACCCATTGAATGTGTTGTTCTAACCCAGTGAATGTGTTGTTCTAACCCAGCGAATGGGTTGTTCTAACCCAGCGATTGGGCTGTTCTAATCCAGCGAATGGGCTGTTTGAACCCAATGATTGGGTTGTTCTAACCCAGCGATTGGGCTGTTCTAATCCAGCGAATGGACTGTTTTAACCCAATGATTGGGTTGTTTTAACCCAGCGGTTGGGTTAAATGTTTGCCCAACCTGCTTGGTAGATTTATCTAACTCAACTCATTCTAATGTTGGAAATTAACATTTATTAATATGTTTAATAAATTAACATTTAATAAGTTTAATGAATAATAATTAAACAATAATACATTGCTTATTAATAAATGTTCACCTTTTGATTATTATTGTTGCCTCTGATTTTTAATATCCAACCTATTTTGGGTTAATTTTAAGTCAGCCATATAGTGATTTTTAACAATAGTTGAGATAAATAAAGCAGCCCAGCACGTTGGGCAAACATTTAACCCAACCGCTGGGTTAAAACAACCCAAACGCTGGGTTTGTCCATTTTTAACCCAACTTGAGTTGTTTTTAACCCAGCATTTTTAGAGCGTATTGGACAAATTTCATGTTTGCCAGCAATTGGTGGCAAATGCATTATGTCTGGGAACAATACCACATCTGACAGATCAGTTCGGTTATAGTCCAAACAAACAAATAAATCAATAATTTGTTGTGTGCATTTAAAAAAAAGTTTTTCCATCAAGCATTTTGGTGCAAAATCCCAAAAGTTGCATTAAAATATGTGGACGAACACCTGGCTAATGCATGTTAGTGCAGCGGTCATGTTGACCATTGTGTAAACAAAACCTGGGCTGATGACCATCACAGAAATACAGCCATTTAGCACAGGATGAATGGTCGAAATGGGCTTCATTATGGAGCTGCGTCATGGGGCCCTGTTATCAGGCACTGCACCATGGGTCCAACTGCCTGAGATAGAGACAACACTGTGGACGGAGCCTTGATGTTGACACACGACATATTAGTCCCCCTGGAAAAACGAGGCTTTGTCCCAAATTTCCATTTCCTCTCCCACCGTTTAACTGGTCTCATCAAACAAGGGCAGATGGAGCTGGGCACTATGAATGAGGGAGAAAGAGAGAGAAGAAAAGAGATGTTTATTGTCCATGTATTTTTAAAGAGGGCATCTGCAGCGCTAGATGTGTAAACATTCGCTTGACCCTCGAAAGTAGGAAGTAGTCGTGCTAAAGAGGATCTCTGGGTAAGAAATGGCCAAACGGGGAGTCAATGCAAGTCACTGAGCTTCATTAACACTGACATACACCTTTCTTCCATGTTATTAATGCCCCTTATTAAAGCATAAAATTGCATATTAACTATTGATTACCTATTACAAGTAATCAATTGTAACTGCTTCAACTGCATTCTAGTCCATCTTTATTTTAATCCGGCTCTTTTGTCTAATTTTTCCCATTCAAGCCGAGAGCAAATTCTGTATTTATCGTTCCATTATATGTTTCAAATAAAGGGGATGATCAGCACACGTCAAAGACAGGCAATGCTAAAACAATTATCTTTATAAAGTGCTAACCTTTTGACCTATGACCTTCAAAGTGGGCAGTACAATTGGAGGGAGCTTTTTTGGTCTGTTTTGCGAAAGATTAAAGAGAGACGATCTGTTGCACCTGCCAGCCCAGCGTGTTATTATGGCGCACAATGGCCATGACAGGTCCATCTTGCGTCCCAGCTGACCGATGCCAAACTCTTTCTCTCTGAGTATCAAACAGGGACTGGGTGCGCTCAGGTCCAAGCGTTCTGCCATTTGAGATCTGTCAGAAAAAGGACAGAACTGCGGTGAAACAACAATCTGAATGTGAAACGAATGGATTGCCAATTAGAGCCGAGTTTTGGGCCTCCCTGTCGTGTGGGGGTCGTTTTAAAAAGAAGCCTGTGATCTGGACAGATCTCTGGAGCAGCAGCGGTGGGCTTCCAATGCCATCCTACACCCCCTGAGTTCACAGGACACGTATCACCTGCACACAGCATCTCGGCTCCATTACAGGCCTGCCGCAGCTTCGGAGTCATTCTGCGCATCTGCTCCCAGTGGTTCCGGCGTCTGCAGTCAAAAGCCCATAATGAGCTGCTCTCACTCCAGCTGTCCCACTGATAGCCTTAAACCAGCTGCATGCTGGGAGCTGCAGGGATGGACTGTCAGCAGGCCGATGGGCTTGACCCTTGACCCCTAGCTCAGGCGAACTTCAGCATCCTGACTGATGACGCAGAGATTAGCGTTCCCCGGAGACACGCCGCCACACGTCTGGCCATTGCGACATCGATTCACGGGATTTCGTTTTTGCCACACATAGGTTACAGACCAGTTCTTGTGTAACCTTTGAACTTTAGCTGTGGAACAGCAAGTCTGTTATCCAAGTGTCTGATTGGAGCAGCCATCACTGAAGTGTGATTAGAACTCCACCAAACAAACATGGCGGCCTTCATTGAATTCCCGTCAAGTCCATGCAAACCAAAGTTGACAGATGTAATTTGTTTGTCCCGATGGTTTAATTTAAGCTGATAGCTTTAAGCTAGAGCCTCAGTGTGTGAAATGGCAGAAGGAAATGGGTATGGGGACAGTGCAAAATCGAGAGAGAGAGAGAGAGAAAGAGAGAGAGAGAGAGAGAGTTCCTGTCCACTTGTCTCCTTGGCTTCTTAGTGTGTTCGCCTTACAGAAGGCCAGCTGCATCAGCCAAAGAACTTCCGCATTTACCTTCTGAAAACAATCCATTAAAACTGTGCCGGGCTACCGGCCCTGCCACTCCACGAGGAGCGCGAGAGGGAATGGAGCGACAGCGTGAGATAGGGACACAGTGTATTAACCAGGAGTGAAGGCATCATGTGAGTAACACAGTCGGGAAGGGAGAGAGAACGAGAGGTAGGAAGAACGATGGAGAGGATGTGGGAGAGAGAGAGAGAGAGAGAGGGAGAAAGGGATTGGAGAGAGTGAGTGAGGACACTGGCGGACAGCTACAAGATGGAGTAGCAGCATGCGGGAGATAAGCTGTCGAGGCGGAGACAGTGTGTGACAGTCCTCGAAGCGGCAAGCAGGCGAGAGTGTGACAGGGAATACAGAGAGCTGCATTATTGTTTAAATCATTGATTGCTTCCCTCCTCCTCAGCCTGTGACGTGTGTGACACCAGAGAGAGGGCTGAAAAAACAGGGTGCAAAACCTCCTCCTCCTCTTCCCCTTTGTTCTTCCTCATTTCCACTGGATGCACCGTATACCTGCCGTCTTTGTCCTAACCATCAACCGGGGTTGTCTTCACTTGCTTTTTTTGCCGCTGTTTCTTTTCTTTCTCCACTTCATTGGTGTGTTTGGATTTGTTTTGCATTTAATTAAGCGGCAGAGCGGGGGAGATTTCTGAAAGCTATAAAGTTACAAAACATTACAAACACATTTTTACTGTTTTTAAAGCGACAGTTCACACTTTTACTTATCACACAAAATGTGATATTTAAAGGGGTGATGAATTGAGAAATCAACTTTCCTTTGAGCCTTTGCTATATAAAAGTTAATCGTGATATAAGAATATCCTGTAAGTTTCAGAGCTGAAAACGTCCTTGTTAGTCAAAGGAAAGCTTTTATTGACACCAGGCCCAGAAAACGAGAGATCTCAGAATATGTCGACCATTGACGTCATAGGACACTGAAGCGCCGCCTCAAGCCCCGCCCACAGACTCGTGGAGCTAAACGGGTCGCGCTACCGAGCAATGAACATGCCGGTTCCAGCTCACGTGCGTTTGTTCGGTTCATTTCACCGCGGAATTGATTGTAAACAAGACACAGGTTGAGACTGGATATGCAGACATATTGAGATTAAAACACAATGCTGTGCCTTCTGGATCTGACAGGAATGGTGCAACACACTTATGTGAGTAAACATGTTTTTATATGTGTTAGTATTGCATTGTTACAGATCGTTTGATATCTATTGATTACACACCTTAGCACGCGGTCACAGGTTGGAGAAGCTGTTATTGGTTCATTCGTGATCAGACTCGGACTTGTAACGCCAGCTCGCAAAGCCCAACGTCCCGGGGCTATGTGCTTTTCAGACCGGCTATCACCGGCCTGCCGACTGTGTATGGTTCGCGGTTATATTCACTGATGATCGGGCGAAATTATACAGAAATAACATTTCAATCAATCACGGGTGGATGAGAGATGAATCTGTGTTTGTTTGATAAAGACATTTTGCGACCCCTGGCTGTGGGCTGGGAGATTCATTCCGTTTGCCGTTTGCCACACGCTGTCACTGACAGAGGAGCTGAAGCTCATTAAGTATGCAAATCTTATCCAATCCTAGCCGTGGCCGTTTACTTCCAAGTCTTCAGTGCGGCATGCCCATCAAAACCGTTTTTCAGAGAGCCTCAAAACCAAGGCAGAAAATAACCTATTACTTATTCATTATGATGTTTCTGAATGTAAAAACCACGCAAACGTCATAAGTTGGCCTCAGACAACAGTATTAACAAATTAAAAAGCCAGTTCATGACCTCTTTAAAACAAAATAAAAAAAGCGTTTTCAATATAATGAATATAAACTGGATCTGTCAACAAAAATGACAATAATGACGGTATTGAAGTAGGGGTCTTTTTTACACTGTTAGAGTTGATTCTCATGCTAAACATGGCAAACATTAAAAAAACGAGTTGGACGTATGACGTATTTATGTGCCAAACACACTCCATGATTCAAACAAGTTTCTTGTTTCAAGTTTTTTTTTAGAGTATGGCCCTGTGTGACTAGCCTGGATGCCAGACGAATTTAGCCCCGCCCACAAAATTTGAGTTCTGGAAATTCGGTCTGGAATTGATCCGTTGTGGAGCAACTATGCCTGAACAGAAACTGTTCGGACTAATCAAATTATCAGGGCGGGCTTTATACGATGATAGACAGATGATAAACAGTAACGTAAGCATTCACGTCACCAAAGAGCGCTTGGCTTGAGTTCGTTCTAATCCTAAACTGAGAACTTGTGCGTATATGCATTCACCTTTACTATTTATATACGATATATATACGAGGTTCTGGTTTCATTTAAAGAAGACACTCTGCAGACTATTGCTGAAGTGAAAGCAATTCAAAATATGAAAGTATGAAAAAGTTATGGAAGTTTAAATTTACTGTAAATGAAAAATACTGTACTAAATATTTTTATTTTATATAAAATATATATTTTACAAAAAAATACTATAAAATCAAAGCCATATGTCTAACCAAGTTGTGTTCCAAATTTGAAGTTGATATCACAAAAATTGAAGTTCCCATGAGATATATACCAAAAATAGCCACCGGGAGTCATTCAAATTCCATTGATTGCTTTTTTGAAGCATTTTCCTGTACATTTCTGTCCAAATATCACTTCCATCACAAAACAGTCACCAAATATGGAACCTTGAGACTCAGACCTTTCCGACAATATGTGTTTTGTCAAGATTGGAAAAGATTTTGATTATAAAGTAGTTAAAATAAATGCTGTAATATGAAACATGACACCGCCCACTAGGGGAGGAGCCCGCTAGAATAATTTAGTTTAAGGTTTCCATGGTAACACAATGTCCGATTTCAAAACGGTTTTCACAAGATGAATTTTGAGTTTGTAAGCTTTCAAATGATACCTAATTTATGATAATTACTTAAATATATGATACGATTAGGGTACGATTAAATATATGATACGATTAGGATACGATTAAATATATGATATGATTACGGTTAGAAGCAGAGTTTCTTGTTTGCATTACATGTGGACGTAATAAATCCTTATCTTGAGCAAAATAAGCAAGCTGACATTCAGTACAATCTATATATTTTATTTAGAATTCATACAAATATAATTTACGTCTTATGCTGGGTACACACCAAAAGATAATCGGGTTGATTTTGGGCCGATTTCCCCCCTTCCGACAATCCTAGCTATGTCCCGATTATCTTGATGGTTCTAAAGATTATCTTATCAGATTTTCCTGTGGTGTGAAGTGTGTTAAGAGTGTCCGAACCTGCTCTGAAAAACGTCGATGCCATCCCGATCGCGAATCAGAAATCCTGATGTGTGGGGGGAACCCCGAGGACAAACGCGCGCACATTCACGTGAAACGAAATAATATCCAATCAGAAAGCACGCTGAGAGATGAAATAGTCATGAGCTGTAAGAAACTCAGACTATAAAAACAATTATTTAAAGTTTATTTAATAAGGCAATTTAAAGAGAATAATATCTATTTTCCAAGAGACACCTGAGAACAACAGTTATAAAAAAAAACATAGCAGTGTAATTTTTTTACCATTACTCACCTCTAGCTCACTCTGTAACAACACGTACAGACCATGTTCCCGTTGTCTCCACGACTTCACCCAAACCCTTTTCTTTTTTTTGTGTGAATTTTCTGTGAAAATCATTCCAAACACTATCATCGCTATTTCTTCCTGCATATCATCCGCCATGCTTATTCTGAAGTCTCGCGAGATTTAGCGAGATTTCCTGTGTTTACAGTCGGGACTCTGGTTGAAAATCTGTTCGTGTGTTAGATCAAAACGGTTCAATCTAGGATTATTTGTCCTCATGTTTGTGGTCTATCACATTTTGAAAATCTTATAAGATGTAAAAAATATTTTGGTGTACCCAGCATTAGTTTGTCAAGAGATTTAAAGCATCGTTTTTGAAGAGTGCGCATGTGTGTACGTGCTCTAGTACGTAAGAACCAGCTTATGATCGAATCTGGAAATAAAGCAAAATAACTGAGAAAAATAAGAATTACTCCTCAGATGCCATGTCCATAACGTAGATGGCATTTTGTTTTAGACCACGAAATCAATAATGTCACGAAAGAAGTGTGTTTCTGGTGTGAGGGACAGATCACCTTGTTCAGCTTCCCAAATAACCCAGCGTTAAGGGAACAGTGGATGCAGTTTTTCTGTGTTTTTCCGGAGCAAGTGTGAGTTCTGCAAGTGTGTGTGTTTCTATGAGTTCATGAGTGAACCTGCATCAAATGTCTGTTTTGTGAATCGAAAGTTATCCAGGGATAATGCCATGATGTATTGTGTGTGTGTTTGTGTGTGCCCGTCTCTTTAGCTCCGCCCACTGCACGCCTTCACGAGTTCGGCTATTTTCGGAAAGAATCGGTACAGTGTATGTTTCTTTCATAAATATGATAAAACTAAAACACGTGTGTGTGTGTGTGTGTGACTCTTTAGCTCAGCCCAATATATATATAAATATGCTAAAACTAAAGACTCTTTGGAGATATGTGTGTGTGTGTGTGTGTGTGTGTGTGTGTGTGTGTGTGTGTGTGTGTGTGTGTGTGTGTGTGTGTGTGTGTGTGTGTGTGTGTGTGTGTGTGTGTGTGTGTGTGTGTGTGTGTGTGTGTGACTCTTTAGCTCCGCTCAATATATATATAAATATGATAAAACTAAAGACTCTTTGGAGATATGTGTGTGTGTGTGTGTGTGTGTGTGTGTGTGTGTGTGTGTGTGTGTGTGTGTGTGACTCTTTAGCTCAGCCCAATATATATATATAAATATGCTAAAACTAAAGACTCTTTGGAGATATGTGTTTGTTTGTGTGTGTGTGTGTGTGTGTGTGTGTGTGTGTGTGTGTGTGTGTGTGTGTGTGTGACTCTTTAGCTCAGCCCAATATATATATAAAGATGATAAAACTAAAGACTCTTTGGAGATATGTGTTTGTGTGTGTGTGACTCTTTAGCTCAGCCCAATATATATGTATAAATATGCTAAAACTAAAGACTCTTTGGAGATGTGTGTGTGTGTGTGTGTGTGTGTGTGTGTGTGTGTGTGTGTGTGTGTGTGTTTGTGTGTGTGTGTGTGTGTGTGTGTGTGTGTGTGTGTGTGTGTGACTCTTTAGCTCAGCCCAATATATATATAAATATGATAAAACTAAAGACTCTTTGGAGAGATATGTGTGTGTGTGTGTGTGTGTGTGTGTGTGTGTGTGTGTGTAACTCTTTAGCTCCACCCAATATATATATAAATATGCTAAAACTAAAGACTCTTCGGAGATATAAAGGATGCAATACTACTCTATAGATACTCAAGATTAACATGAGACTGGCAGAAACTGTGTGTTATGACCCCTTTAAATTGATTTTGCGATTATCCTGAAGATTAAAAGGTTTTTGGAAGGACATGACTGTAAGTAAGTAAATGCATCATGCATCTTAGTCCAGGCTAAATCATTCACATTACTTTACAGGCTTGTGGAAACTAAAATATTCCTTTCTAGGATTTATTTTAATGCTCAAACTTTTTTGAGATTGAACGCAATAAAGACTGAACAACTTCTTCCTTCATTTCCACCGAGAGATTTTAACAAAGCCATCACCATTCAAACAACCTTTGATGTTTTCCCTGTTAAAGTGAAAGGTCAACTCTTTTCCCGGTCAAACAAAATTCCATATAGAATCCTCTTCCTGTTTAGACTAAGGACATGATTTGTCTGTATCTTTAGGATGTGCAGGTTTAGGTTCACCAACATTATGCCTGGCAGTCTACACTACTAGTCTTCACATAGCTTTCATTAGCAATGTTTCTTGAGCAGCAAATCCTCATTTTAAAATGATTTCTGAAGGATCATGTGACACTGAAGACTGGAGTGATGATGCTGAAAATGTAGCGTTGCCATCACAGGAATACAGTACATTTTAAAATATAATAAAATAGAAAACATTTTTTTACAAGTTTTATTTTTGATCAAATAAATGCAGCCATGGTGAGAAAAAAACAGTTTGCTTCAATAATGGGAACAAAATCAATGCATAGTCAAAGATGAATCATGATTTTTGTGTGAAAACACTTGCACAATGATTTTGGTGGATGGTGGATGTGACCCATCAAGTTCAAACCGCACACTAAAAGACGTCTCTTTCCCTCTCATCTTGCTCTCCTTTCTCTCCAAGTGCAGGCAGTGGAGCAGTGGAGGTGTTGGGCAGAAAGTGGCTAACAGTGAGGTCTTGTGACACTCCCCCCTCCACCCACTCTTCCTCTCCGCAGGCCGGCTGTCTCTCTCCACTCGCCCAGAGCCTGACACTGACGTGACACTCGTGAAATAATTATGAACCAAAAACACTGCTGACAGCAAACAGCCCGCTCCCCTCAATGATGTGTCACCCATGATTAGCATGGGTCCTGGCATCCTCGCAGCCCGCAGGCGGAAGAGAAGAGGAGGGTGAGGGGACGGAGGGAAGGAAAGGGAAGCGGTGGGAGGGACTGGGAGATGGACAAAGAAAAAGTCTAAGAGAAAACGCAAAAATTAAACAGAGGAATGAAGCGTAAAACTAACAGAGCTGGTAAATGGAGGGAGTGATATAAGGACGTACAAGGATGAGGGGTGGAGTTAGATGCTCTGCTTGAAGCCCATGACCGTAGGGAATAAACCTTGGATACTGACACCTGTATCTGTCATCTGCTGTTAGGAGACATATGCCTCGCTTCAGGCCACCACAGATCAGCACCGGCGGCACCGCGCGCTAATATGTGGCCCCTGACCTTTGTCTGTTAAATACCAAAGGTCAAAACAGACGTGGGTGAATCAGGGTTGGACTCATTAAAATTGAATTGACCACACCCTGCAGGAAGCTCAATCGGAAAGACAGGACTTGCAATTCAGAGAACACCGATCCTGCATTGTGGGAAATTCACCCAAAAGGGAAAATTCTATTTATTCACTTTCATGTTGTTCCAAACCCATAGGACTTTATTCCGAGTTTCTGTTTCTTTCTTCTGGTTTTTTTCTCCATATAATGAAAGCCATTAGGGTCCAGAACAAAATTGCATTGTATGAACACACATTTTTTCAAACTATTTAAAATACAATACACACACACTTACACTATATTGTCAAAAGTTTTGGGACGCCTGCCTTTACATGCGCATGAACCTCCCATTCTTAATCCGTAGGGTTTAATATGGAGTCGGCCCATCCTTTACAGCTCCAACAGCTTCAGCTCTTTTGGGAAGGCTTTCCACAAGGTTTAGGAGTGTGTTTTTGGGGAATCTTCTAGAAGCGCATTTGTGAGGTCAGGCACTGATGTTGGACGAGAAGGCCTGGCTCTCAGTCTCCGCTCTAATTCATCCCAAAAGTGTTGAGGTCAGGACTCTGTGCAGGCCAGTCAAACTCGCTCATCCATGTCTTTATGGAGCGACGCTTTGTGCACTGGAGCGCAGTCATGTTGGGACAGGATTTGGCCATCGCCAAACTGTTCCCACAAAGTTGGGAGCATGAAATTGTCCAAAATGTCTTGGTGAAGCATTAAGAGTTCCTTTCACTGGAACTAAGGGGCCGAGCCCAACCCCTGAAAAACAACCGCACACCACAATCCCCCCTCCACCAAACTTTACACTTGGCACAATGCAGTCAGGCAAGTCCCGTTCTCATCCATGGGATTGCCAGACAGAGAAGCGTGATTGGTCACTCCACTCTCACTGCTCTAGAGTCCAGTGGCGGCGTGCTTTACCCCACTGCATCCCACGCTTTGCATTGCACTTGGCTTGGATGAGCTGCTCGGCCATGGAAACCCATTCCATGAAGCTCTACACACTGTTCTTGAGCTCATCTGAAGGCCACAGAAGTTTGGAGGTCTATATAGCTCTTGACTTCTGTGCATTGTGAGCCTCAGCATGTTAAACACCAACACTTGAATTCAATGATTTGGAGGGTTGTCCCAATACTTCAATATAGTGTATATCATAAATAAATAGTATTATAAGTAATTAAAAAAGATGCATTAATGCAATCTAACATCAAACTTTGTTAAAAACTTTTAAACAAGGCACTGTCAAGCCAACATTCAATGTTTGTCTTTATATTAATTCATTTAAATTCCCTTGCATTTGACTTTCAATTGCAATTCTGCATTCTACCTCAATGCGAATGTAGAAATTTAACAATAATGTAAAAGGCTTTATCAAGTCAATTCTGCTGTGAAATGTGTCTTTGTGTGACACGTGTAGAAGCACATGTGCAGTTGCGACAAAAAGTCAGCCATACACCTTTCAGGAAGTGAAATCCATCAGCCGCTTTGAAGCAGGAGGACCAGGCGTTTAAAAAAGCAGACGCGTCTCTCCAGTGCCAGAGTGAATTTGTGCGACGGCGTCGAGATTGATAGGTGGATTCACAAAGCCCTTCAGAACTCTGAGGAAAGCAGCTTTGTTTCCATGACTGGAGGTATAAAATGCACAATGTACATAACTCTTCTTAACAGAGAGTAAATCCCGGTAAAACAACTTGCCGTCTGAAGGGACAGTACATTTCACCCCACTATATTTGGAGATAAATCTAGGATGATCAACCATGAAACACTCACCGTCCAGAGCTGGGAAAACACTAGATTTATAGAGCTGGGACTTTCAAAGAGCTACAAAACGTCTGAGAGACAGAAAACACAAATAAAAAACATTTTTATAGTGCGCCAAATAGATGGGCATCCCAAAACGTTTTACTAGCCGCTTTTTGTGACAGGCTTTCCTTCTCCGACATGATGCTCAGGCCGGCGTTGAGCTGTAGAATGTGAGGATGGCTTTGTTGTGCTAGTCTAGACTAGCGTGTGAAAAAAGCTTTGAAAATAAAGGCCGGGGTCCGTGTACGTAGGGCTACAGACGGAAGGGTGTGTGTCGGTTTGGCGTTGGCCACGGCTGTTGACTGAAGGGTGGCACAGAGAGAGAGACACACACGGTGACACCGCAGCTTTGAAAGATTCATGCAATATTAATGTCCACGAGGGAGAATCACTAGCCTGGCCCCAGGGGTCACCCAATTAACTGGAACACACTCCCATTTCCAGTGTGTGTTCTGTGCAGTCGGCTCCATACCTCCTTTCTGACATCAATGCGAACGTGTGTGTGTGTCTGCTCATATCTGCGCACGCTGAGAGTCGCCACGCTCATGTTTTCTTCTGTTACTCTCTCTCCTGGAAGAAGTGTTACAGACAGTGATGCATGGCTGTAAAAAGCTAATGTACTTTTTGAGCTTATTCATTTGCTGAAAATTAATTGACTGGCCTGGTGGAGCTGGCTCAGAGAGTGAATCTAGCAAACAGAGCTGCCCTTGGATTTGGACCTGACACACAGTAGAGAAAGGACAGGAAGGGAAGAGGGGAAAAGGCTGAGAAATCCTGCAAGCTGTATTCAAACCTCAACATATCTGACCAAAGCACAAACAAAACATCAATGCAAAAACAGAATGGCATAGGACTGTCAATAGAATACACATTTTATTCAAATGTATTACATTATACTGAAGTGTGTGTGCATTCTTTATATTATTTCTAAGGTTGCCAGTTTAATCATTTAATATGTTAATTTTATACAATTAATAATGCATTTATTAACTAAACTTAATGCAATCTATATAATTAATTACATTTACATTCAGTTATAATATCAATTTAATGCATCATTGCGTAATGAAAGTAGGCTGTAGTGGATTCCACAAAAATATTAAGCATCAGAAATCAGCATATTAGAATGATGCATGAAGAAAACTAAAACTTAATATTACTGTTTTTACTGTATTTTTGTTTAAAAGTCTTGGTGAGCATAAGAGACTTCTACCAAACTTTCGACCAGTGTGTGTGTGTGTGTGTGTGTGTGGTCCAGGTAAACTCTACGTTGAGGACAAAAGGAAAACAGCTTATAAATCAGACTAAATTATGATTTTTGAAAATGTAAAAATGCAGAACGTTTTCTGTGATGGGTAGGTTTAGGGGTAAGTTTAGAGTTAAGGGAATATAATATGCAGTGTGTACAGTAGAAAAATCATTATGAAAGACCCCATAAAACATGAAATCACAACATGTCTCTCTGTGTGTATATGTGTGTGTGGGACGTCATCCTGAATGCACACAGACTCATGGGGACTCGTGTCACCTTAGGGACCTAAAGTGAAGTCCCCATGGGGGAAAAAGCTTAGAAATCATACAAAATGAGGTTTTTTGTTGTTGTTGAAAATGTAAAAATGCAGAAAGTTTTGTGTGATGGGTAGGTTTAGGGGGTTAGTGAGGATTGAATATACACTCACCTAAAGGATTATTAGGAACCCCATACTAATACTGTGTTTGACCCCCTTTCGCCTTCAGAACTGCCTTAATTCTACGTGGCATTGATTCAACAAGGTGCTGAAAGCATTCTTTAGAAATGTTGGCCCATATTGATAGGATAGCATCTTGCAGTTGATGGAGATTTGTGGGATGCACATCCAGGGCATGAAGCTCCCGTTCCACCACATCCCAAAGATGCTCTATTGGGTTGAGATCTGGTGACTGTGGGGGCCATTTTAGTCCAGTGAACTCATTGTCATGTTCAAGAAACCAATTTGAAATGATTGGAGCTTTGTGACATGGAGCATTATCCTGCTGGAAGTAGCCATCAGAGGATGGGTACATGGTGCTCATAAAGGGATGGACATGGTCAGAAACAATGCTCAGGTAGGCCGTGGCATTTAAACGATGCCCAATTGGCACTAAGGGGCCTAAAGTGTGAAAACATCCCCCACACCATTACACCACCACCACCAGCCTGCACAGTGGTAACAAGGCATGATGGATCCATGTTCTCATTCTGTTTACGCCAAATTCTGACTCTACCATCTGAATGTCTCAACAGAAATCCAGACTCATCAGACCAGGCAACATTTTTCCAGTCTTCAACTGTCCAATTTTGGTGAGCTTGTGCAAATTGTAGCCTCTTTTTCCTATTTGTAGTGGAGATGAGTGGTACCCGGTGGGGTCTTCTGCTGTTGTAGCCCATCCGCCTCAAGGTTGTGTGTGTTGTGGCTTCACAAATGCTTTGCTGCATACCTCGGTTGTAACGAGTGGTTATTTCAGTCAAAGTTGCTCTTCTATCAGCTTGAATCAGTCGGCCCATTCTCCTCTGACCTCTAGCATCAACAAGGCATTTTGGCCCACAGGACTGCCGCATACTGGATGTTTTTCCCTTTTCACACCATTCTTTGTAAACCCTAGAAATGGTTGTGCGTGAAAATCCCAGTAACTGAGCAGATTGTGAAATACTCAGACCGGCCCGTCTGGCACCAACAACCATGCCACGCTCAAAATTGCTTAAATCCCCTTTCTTTCCCATTCTGACATTCAGTTTGGAGTTCAGGAGATTGTCTTGACCAGGACCACACCCCTAAATGCATTGAAGCAACTGCCATGTGATTGGTTGATTAGATCATTGCATTAATGAGAAATTGAACAGGTGTTCCTAATAATCCTTTAGGTGAGTGTACAGTTTGTACAGTATAAAAACCATTACATCTATGGGGAGTGAAGATAACGAATCAGATGTGTGTGTAATTTTTCTAAATGAACATATTAAATTGACAACCTTAGAATACCAAAAATGATTCACTTTCTGTCCTATTGTATGATAAAGCATATTCTGTGCCAGTGAAGCTCAGAAAGCCTATTCATGGTAAACGGATACATGATTAAAGTCCCTATCCATGACAGTATCTCTCGGGCCACTGTTACTTTATCTGGGTTAAATGAGGGCTAATGTTTAGGCTAAACGCTATGAATCTGGGTGTCAATGCCCTGATTGTGTTCTTATCAGCTCTCACAAAAAAGCAGCACCATGTCTCTCTCCCCTATGTCTCATATTTCACACTCATGTCTACAGTCCCCATGGTCACAGACCTCTCCTGAGCACCTGCAGATGACTGATATTAGCCTACCGCTGCAGGCTGCACTGATGTTATATTTGTGCTGCGATTCACTGGTGGTCAGGGTATCATGATGTTGATAACTGTGAAAGGTTATGCAAAGAACCACTACACTGAGTAGAAGCAGAACTGTGACATTTCAATGCAAATTGGACCATTTTGGCTGACCTAGACGACATAGACTGCTGAATAATCCCAGCAAATACTTATAACAATCGTGGTTGTGACTGAATGATGCAAAATATTAAAGTCATCTTTCACTACACTGCAAAAAATGTTTTTCTTACTTAGTATTTTTGTCTTTTTTTCAGTCCAAATATCTAAAAAATCTTACATCAAGAAGCATTTACAAGACAAGCAAAAGTTTTTGTCTTGTTTTGGGGGAAAATAACTCAAAATTAAGGGAGTTTGTGCTTAAAATAAGCAAAATAATCTGCCAATGGAGTAAACCAAATAATCTTAATTCAAACAGAAAAGATTATTTTGCTTACCCCATTGGCAGATTATGTTGCTTATTTTAAGAAAAAACTCCCTTAATTTTGAGTTATTTTCCCCCAAAACAAGACAAAAACTTTTGCTTGTCTAGTAAATGCTTCTTGATGTAAGATTTTTTAGATATTTGGACTGAAAACAAGACAAAAATACTAAGTAAGAAAAGCATTTTTCGCAGTGTATGTGCCCCAACGCACAAAACTGATTCAACAAAACAGTGTGGTCTAACCGTTACAGTCAGTATCTAGACACTGTGTGTCTCTAATGCAAAATAAAATAAATGCATTTTTTTATGTATAAAAACCTAAATGTGCACTTTTTCCTATCTATCACAATTTCCACCTCACCTGACTACAGTGGCACGACGGCTATGACCGCATTTCTGATTGTTGCAGCAGCGAACACTATTTAAGCATATTTAGTCTTTGTCTTAATCACAAACACGCTCATAAGATTCCCAATTAATTACACACATTCATAATGGTCATTTAAATGCAGGGACTGGTTTTAAATGAGATCAATTATGCTAATAAATGCATGAAAACCCATTTAAAAAAAAGCATGCACAGGGAACTGATGTGGTAGTATTTAGACCCTTTCTCCCAAATTTCATGTCTTTTTGAAGCATGTTTATGGACACATGGTAATTTGAAATGATTTTTGTATTAATGACGACCTGAAATAAACTTTGCAATTACGTTATTAAAATCAGCAAGTATGATGCTTGACTGAAAAGAGTCATTCTCAATGTCCACACCGATATTTCCTTTATTTGCCACTGCATTTTCCCCATATTGAATGCATGGAGCTGATGAGACAAGTGGGTCAGTTCTGCCCCGTCTGCATTCAGGAGTCTCGAGCGGGTCATCATGACAGCAGCTCTGCCATACAGACGACTATATATATCTGAGTAAATATGCGGAGAAATGCATAAAAAGACAAAGTGCAATATAAAAAGTGCTGAAATAAAGAATACATCTGCGCTTCTGTCATGTGATTTTGTTTTGTTATCAGCAATTGAATTTTGATCAACTACTGTATGTGGTCCCACACACACTTTATTTTGGGATATAAACATCCTCAGACAGGATCATATGGAATTATGCTTCACCGAAGCATGACTTATGAAAAAAAAGTCAAAATACCATTTAAAAGTATGACATTAATAGACAAAATTATGACATAAAAAGACCAAATTCATGATTTTGACAAAAAGTTGAAATTATGGCATAAAGAGTCCATTACTATGTTGTAATTATTAGAATAAAAGTTGAAATTACATTAAAAAACAATACAAATTGCCAAAAATTCAAAATTAGGAGATAAAAAGTCACCGATCAGGCATAACATTATGACCAAATATTGTGTTGGTCCCCCTATTGCTGCCAAAACAGCCCTGACCCGTTGAGGCATGGACTCCGCTAAAAACCTTTCTATCAGAACCAGCATTAAATTCTTGAGCAATTTGAGCTCCAGTAGCTCGTCTGTTTGATCGGACCACGTGCATCAATGAGCCTCGGCCGCCCATGACCCTGTGGCCGGTTCACCACTGTTCCTTCCTTGGAGCACTTTTGATAGAGACTGACCACTGCAGACCGGGAACACCCCACAAGAGCTGCAGTTTTGGAGATGCTCTGACCCAGTCGTCTAGCCATCACAATCTGGCCCTTGTCAAACTCGCTCAAATCCTTACGCTTGCCCATTTTTCCTGCTTCTAACACATCAACTCTGACGACAAAATGTTCACTTGCTGCATAATATATCCCACCCACTAACAGGTGTTATTCACATCACCTCATAATGTCAATAATAAGTAAAAAATAAGTCAATATTTGTCAACTTTACATGTCACAATTTCAACTTTATCACATACAGGGAGTGCAGAATTATTAGGCAAGTTGTATTTTTGAGGATTAATTTTACAACATTAATAATTAAACAACAACCATGTTGTCAATGAACACAAAAAGCTCATTAATATCAAAGCTGAATATTTTTGGAAGTGGTTTTTAGTTTTAGCTATTTTAGGGGGATATCTGTGTGTGCAGGTGACTATTACTGTGCATAATTATTAGGCAACTTAACAAAAAACAAATTTATACCCATTTCAATTATTTATTTTTACCAGTGAAACCAATATAACATCTCAACATTCACAAATATACATTTCTGACATTCAAAAACCAAACAAAAACAAATCAGTGACCAATATAGCCACCTTTCTTTGCAAGGACACTCAAAAGCCTGCCATCCATGGATTCTGTCAGTGTTTTGATCTGTTCACCATCAACATTGCGTGCAGCAGCAACCACAGCCTCCCAGACACTGTTCAGAGAGGTGTACTGTTTTCCCTCCTTGTAAATCGCACATTTGATGATGGACCACAGGTTCTCAATGGGGTTCAGATCAGGTGAACAAGGAGGCCATATCATTAGATTTTCTTCTTTTATACCCTTTCTTGCCAGCCACGCTGTGGAGTACTTGGACGTGTGTGATGGAGCATTGTCCTGTATGAAAATCTTGTTTTTCTTGAAGGATGCAGACTTCTTCCTGTACCACTGCTTGAAGAAGGTGTCTTCCAGAAACTGGCAGTAGGACTGGGAGTTGAGCTTGACTCCATCCTCAACCCGAAAAGGCCCCACAAGCTCATCTTTGATGATACCAGCCCAAACCAGTACTCCACCTCCACCTTGCTGGCGTCTGAGTCGGACTGGAGCTCTCTGCCCTTTACCAATCCAGCCACGGGCCCATCCATCTGGCCCATCAAGACTCACTCTCATTTCATCAGTCCATAAAACCTTAGAAAAATCAGTCTTGAGATATTTCTTGGCCCAGTCTTGACGTTTCAGCTTGTGTGTCTTGTTCAGTGGTGGTCGACTTTCTGCCTTTCTTACCTTGGCCATGTCTCTGAGTATTGCACACCTTGTGCTTTTGGGCACTCCAGTGATGTTGCAGCTCTGAAATATGGCCAAACTGGTGGCAAGTGGCATCTTGGCAGCTGCACGCTTGACTTTTCTCAGTTCACGGGCAGTTATTTTGCGCCTTGGTTTTTCCACACGCTTCTTGCGACCCTGTTGACTATTTTGAATGAAACGCTTGATTGTTCGATGATCACGCTTCAGAAGCTTGGCTATTTTAAGACTGCTGCATCCCTCTGCAATATATCTCACTATTTTTGACTTTTCTGAGCCTGTCAAGTCCTTCTTTTGACCCATTTTGCCAAAGGAAAGGAAGTTGCCTAATAATTATGCACACCTGATATAGGGTGTTGATGTCATTAGACCACACCCCTTCTCATTACAGAGATGCACATCACCTAATATGCTTAATTGGTAGTAGGCTTTCCAGCCTATACAGCTTGGAGTAAGACAACATGCATAACGAGGATGATGTGGTCAAAATACTCATTTGCCTAATAATTCTGCACTCCCTGTAATTATGATTTACCAACGCATCATTTTTTTCTTATGTGGCAGAAATGAGCTCACACACGCAAAAGCAGAAAGGAAAGAGATAGGGAATGGGACTGGGACACGACAGATCTGATCCTGTGAGCTCACAGCTCTTCGAAGTTCAGTCAGCAGTGGAGTGAGTTTGAGAGCGAGTCTCTCACTAAATGACCCTGTTTGCCACCTCCACAGTTTCCAGGGGAAATTCAATTGAGCCCAGTGACATATTAGCATTCTGCTGATCAACACAGAGGGTGGACAATCCACTTAACGAGCGAAAAGACTGCCACACAGCTCCTCAATATACGATAACATCACACACATACAGGAAGGTCACAGCGCGGGGGTGACCAAATCACAGCCCGCAACACACATCCTCCACAGAACACACAATGAGACTTACACAGACCGACTGCTCAAGACATTTTTGTTTCTACAGTTGTTAAAGGGATAGTTCACCCAAAAATGAAAATTAGCCCATGATTAACTCACCCTCAAGTCATCCTAGATGTGTATGACATTCTTCTTTCAGACGGATACAATCAGATCCTGGCTCTTCCAAGCTTTATAATGGCAGTGAATAACTGTTTCTGTTTTGAAGTCCATAAAAGTGCATCTAACCATAATAAAAGTGCATCTGTCCATCATAAAAGTGCATCTATCCATCACAAAAGTGCATCTGTCCATCATAAAAGTGCATCTATCCATCATAAAAGTGCATCTGTCCATCATAAAAGTGCATCTATCCATCATAAAAGTGCATCTGTCCATCATAAAAGTGCATCTGTCCATCATAAAAGTGCATCTATCCATCATAAAAGTGCATCTGTCCATCATAAAAGTGCATCTATCCATCACAAAAGTGCATCTGTCCATCATAAGTGCATCTGTCCATCATAAAAGTGCATCTGTCCATCATAAAAGTGCATCTATCCATTATAAAGGTGCATCTGTCCATCACAAAAGTGCATCTGTCCATCATAAAAGTGCATCTGTCCATCACAAAAGTGCATCTGTCCATCATAAAAGTGCATCTGTCCATCACAAAAGTGCATCTGTCCATCATAAAAGTGCATCTGTCCATCATAAAAGTGCATCTATCCATCACAAAAGTGCATCTGTCCATCATAAAAGTACATCTGTCCATCATAAAAGTGCATCTGTCCATCATAAAAGTGCATCTATCCATCATAAAAGTGCATCTGTCCATCACAAAAGAGCATCTATCCATCATAAAAGTGCATCTGTCCATCATAAAAGTGCATCTGTCCATCACAAAAGTGCATCTGTCCATCATAAAAGTGCATCTATCCATCATAAAAGTGCATCTATCCATCATAAAAGTGCATCTGTCCATCATAAAAGTGCATCTGTCCATCATAAAAGTGCATCTGTCTATCACAAAAGTGCATCTATCCATCATAAAAGTGCATCTATCCACCATAAAAGTGCTCCACACGGCTCCGGGGGGGTTAATAAATGATGTTTTATAAACAAGGTTCGGGAGAAGCACGTTCAGATAATTGACACAGGAGAGCACTCAGCTAATACACAATAGAGGGATATATACACGCAGCAGTCCTACCTCCGTTTGTTGACATTTATCAGCAACCCTTCCACCACCCCTTCGCCACACCTTTTAACTCTAAAACCACTTACATATACGGGAGGTACTCTGGGTTCGGGCCTAATTCCGAGCTCGAAGCCCTCCCCCTGGACAGCACGCCGAATACGCATTGAATTACTCTCTATAAATTATATGTAAGTGCAAACTCGCGAAAGACCTTCTGAAGCGAAGCGTTGCGTTTGTGTGAGAAAAATCTCCATATTTAAAACTTTACAGACTGTAATCTCTAACTTCTGCTAACTGTCCTACACGCGTTCACGAGAGACTGCCGTTCCAGCGTAATGTATCCAACTCTGATAGTATTCGTCTGAAAGAAGAATGTCATATACACCTATAGGATGACTTGAGGGCGAGTAAATCATGGAGTCATTTTCATTTTTGGGTGAACTATCCCTCTAACAGCACGTGAGATGGACTTAAGCTTCATGACCTGATGTAGTGATTTCAAACAAGCTTATAAATACAGTAGATACAGAATCAACATAAAAGAAAGGGTGTACATATCTATTAGAGAATGCCACTTCCGACACATTCCCTTCTGAGGTTGTATTGTATTTTTCATAAACACTTCAGTCCAGGCGTTTACAACCATATTTCATATTCCTTCCCATATTAAACCGTCCTCAGCGTTCTTCTAATAACTACATGTCAAATTACACCTCATGCCACAAGCCCATTAGTCACTGACATTCCTCTCCTCACAAAAGAAAAAACATCCTCCAACAAATCATGATTTGTAGCAACCCTATCAGAGCAGGCTGACAGTAAACTCGCCATAGTTTTATGAGCTTGTAAATACATTATCCGGGCTTTTGACTGTCATCGGCGTGCATGTGCTGAGCAGTGCTATTACCATGTGTGTGAGTGTGTGTGTGTGTTGATTGAAGTAATTAGGCACTCACTGGATGGACTTTAACTCAGCCTCGCCAGCTAATAGCCAACAAATATATAAAAGCAATAAACTAATGGTGTGAGTAATTAAGCAAAGCTGTATTTACACGCGTGAGGGAGCAGCCGGCGCGGCTGGTTACTGCTGGAGATCAGTGAGGGTGGAGTGTTTTCTGCTTTGTCTGATAATCAGAGACACAAGACGACATTTCCTGCTGACATTTGGAGTGCAAACGCAAACATTTTCGCAAATACAAAGACTTGACTTGTTCTTTCAGACAGGAAAGTGATCAGGATATGAGACAGAGTGGATTCTAACCGTTAAACACGACATCACTATATGAAATTATGAAATATGTGGAAATATTTATGAAAAAAATGTATATAATAATATCATATATAATATAATATAATTAATAAAATAAAGTATAACATAATTAATATAATAAAATATAATAAAATGTAATGTAATATAATATAACATAATATAATATAATGTAATGAAATTAATATAATATAATATAATATAATATAATTAATATAATTAATAAAATAAAATATAACATAATTAATATAATAAAATATAATAAAATGTAATGTAATGTAATGTAATATAATATAATATAGCATAACATAACATAATATAATATAATATAATGAAATTAATATAATATAATATAATATAATATATAATATAATGAAATTAATATAATATAATATAATATAATATAATGAAATTAATATAATATAATATAATATAATATATAATATAATGAAATTAATATAATATAATATAATATAATATAATTAATAAAATAAAATATAACATAATTAATATAATAAAATATAATAAAATGTAATGTAATATAATATAACATAATATAATATAATTAATAAAATATAATATAATTAATATAATAAAATGTAATATAATGTAATGTAATGTAATATAATACAATATAATATAATTAATAAAATAAAATATAATAAAATGAAATATAATGTAATGTAATGTAATATAATATATTAGATAAAATAAAATATAACATGATTAATATAATAAAATATAATATAATATAATGTAATGTAATATAATATAATTGATAAAATAAAATATAACATGATTAATATAATTGATATAATAAAATATAATATAATGTAATGTATTATAATATAATATATTGTAATATCATGTAATATAATATAACATAATTAATATAATATAATTAATATAATAAAATGTAATATAATGTAATGTAATATAATATAATATAATATAATATAATGTAATGTAATGTAATGTAATATAATATAATATAATATAATATAATAAAGTAGTGCCGGGCAACCGATTAATCGCATCCAAAATAAAAGTTTGTGTTTATATAATATATGTGTGTGTACTGTGTATAATAATTACGGTATGCATATATAAATACACACACATGTTTGTATATATTTAAGAAAAAAATATGTTATATTTATATATAAGAAATTTTTATAAATATACATACAGTATATACATGCAAATATTTCTTAAATATATGCATGCATGTGTGTGTATTTATATATACATAATAATTATACACAGTACACACACACATATTTATTATGTAAACACAAACTTTAATTTTGGATGCGATTAATCACAATTAATCATTTGCCCGGCACTAAAATACGTTTTTCTTTATTTAAATAAGTGTGACCATACTTTTAGATTTTTATGAAGTCCTTTTATCCCCCATTATTGCAGAAAACAGGCGAGTCGGGCCTGAGGCCTTCTTTCCTGAACAACAGGCCTAATCTACATACACATGTCAGTGGCCTGTGAAGGATTTGAAGTGTGGCCGACAGCTCAGGAATTACATATCAAGAGGACTAAAAAGCACCGGATTTATTGCGTGCCGCAGTGTCCGTGGTGCATTTTAAAGGTCGCAAACGCAACTGTTTCAACCAAAGTTCCCGGGGCCTTCCGCCGAATCTGAATACAGATGAGGTCCTCTGATAGATTGATGCATAACAGCTCCCAGCATGCACACAGTCCCGACAACCCGCAACGTCGGCTCCCTTTAAAGCCCGGGTGTGTCTTAATTTGAATGTAAGCAAGTGATGGCAAGTTTTCATGATGGGTTAAGTTAAAACATCAGTTTCCAGTGCGCTCTGTCACACCTGTCCATCAGGGTATTTCATGAGGGATCACTCAACTGTGGGAATGGGGGTTTTTCCTGCTGGAACAAAATAGGCACATTCAAGTTTTTTTCCCCAATTTCAAAAATGTGCTTCAAGCAAAAGGAATCATGTATCAGTAGTAAAGCTGTCAATGTTAACGTTTTTTTTTCTTTTCAGTTTAATGCAACGCAGCATCTGTTTTTTCTGTCATCCTTTGGCTATAGTATTACATTATATAATCACGCTCTTATTCATGCAAATGCTTTTAAACCATTCAAGAGTAAAAGAGAAAGCGCTGTTTGTGAATGTCCTGTCTATGCAACACACACACACAAGCCATGTCGCCAGTATCGTGTGCAAAGACAGCGCACCGGAATCAGTGTTAATTTCGTTGACGAATAATTTACATCATCATTTTCATCAACAACCTTTTTCACTGACGAAAACGAGACGATAACTAAATATAAACTAGTGTTGGATGACAAAAACTATAAAGAAAATCAACTGTAATTTTCGTCAACAAATAAAAATGAGACGAAAATGTTAGGGAGGGACGATTAGGGAAGAGATTCAGTCAGAACTGATGTCCTGTGTCACAGATGCGCACATTTGATTTGGACGTGCTGATCTAACCGCTGGAGAACACGGAGCTGTTGCGCTTCTACAGACTCATCTCCAATCCAGCGCTCCAGAGCGGCTCACAATCAATGAATAACACACATTTATGCCAGGCAATTGTTTATGAACTAATGCTGATGAATAATGACGATGTTTACTTTACGATGTTTATATAGTAACATGTTTTAGACGGTTGTACCAATGCATCTCTTCATCTGAACCTGAATGAGCTCCTGCAACTGCAATAGAGGCGCAGACATTTCAAAATAAGAGTCCCGGTGTATTTCGAGCTTGTTTATCATTAAAAGTCACGCATTATATATTCGTTTTTGGTTACACAATAAACTGTATTTAATTTCATTCCCATTTAATTCATAGTCAGGAGGAAAGGCCAGTATTTGACACATATTCAATAAAGTATCAGGGTTATAATAGTTCACTAAAACCATTTAAAAAATCTTCATTACTTGAAATTAAATAAATGTTAACTGAAATAAAATAAATAAATAAACAAACGTATTTGAAGCTTTAGCTTAACCTGATATGGCCTACTAACTAAAACAGAAATACAAAGTTATAAAAACTATATAGATGCTTTTAAAAAACAAACAAAAAAGTGAATTGAGCTCTTTCGTGTATTTTTTATGTAAAAAACAAAATGATGTCAAAATGTCAGTTCAAGTGACAGTCGGTTATGTAATGCTTGATGCTTAATGTATTACAATTGAACTAAACTCATTAGATTTTAGGAGACTAAATCTACTGTAGAATTAGTTGACTAAAATCTTATGGTATTTAGTCGACTAAAACTAGACTAAAACTAAAAACAATTCAGGAGACTAAAATATGACTAAAACTAAATCAAAATTTGCTGTCAAAATTAACTCTGACCGGAATCAAGCTGTCTTTTGCGCTTGAACGAGCACAATTATGCCAAAATGTTAGTTTGTTGAGTATCCTCATAAGAGCCGTCTTAAATGAGTTAAATAACGTCGTCGGAAATGAGACGTGAGTGAGATCCACAACATGTGCAGCAGCGGCAGGTCTTAAAGTGACAGCAGCCAGAACAAAGAGAACAGAGAAAATTACTCACTGCTCTTGACTAAAGAACTTTTGCAGATTTAATAAGGATTAATCTATATTTAATTCATAATTTATGCAGTGCAGACTGTTTGATAACTTTATTCAATTTCTGTATATGTCCTACCTGTTAGACCGGTATGAAGGGCACATAATTATGTGTTTATGTGAGGATTGTTTTAAGTTCACTTAAATTTAAAGTTATTTTTTTAAGCTTAATAAATGTAAAACAAATGTATAGCTTTCAATTACAATGTAATGCTGAATGGCTATAACTAATGTTTAAAACTGGGGAAAAATCACTTTCGGTAGCTGTGATACTTAAATGCCATTAAAGTATTTAAAGTATTCTTCATTCATTTGGAGATTAACTGTGAAATATATTTAAAACCTGAGTGTTTTTAATCGCGATTAATCACAGACAAAATTGTGATTAATCTAGTTTTTAAAAAAAATGACAGCACTAATCAATAGTTTCCATCCACTAATTTTTATACGCATTTTGGGATATCGCATTTAAAAAAAACACTGAATGGAAATGTGCATAAAAAACATATGCGCTCAATTGAGGCAGACACATTTTTTTATCAGATAAGCAAACATGCGCAAAACGACAGAAACACATTTACCGGAAAAAAATCCTCAATGTGCATCAAAAAAGTCATGTGAGTTTGCGCAATGGGACGGCATAACTGGACGAACTATCAGACCGATCTCGTTGCACAGCATCTGAAATGTTGTTTTGGTCATTCTGAAATACCTTAGCCATAAGTGGAGTTTGGAGAGGGCACTAAAGACCCCCCCCCCCCCCCCCCCCCCCCCAACTACCGAGCCAAAGACAGAGCCAATGATTTTGTCTGAGCTATGAACAAAAAAAATTACATAATTAATATTTTCTCATTTTATTTGTCTCATCTTATCCTTTTAGTGTAGAATGAGTAAAGCTGATTTGTTTTTAGGATGACAATTTGTTTTGTTTTTTAAGTTTAAAATTTTTTTTTTTTTTTGTGTAAGGTGCTTCCCCAAGCACAAAAGTAAAAATCTGCCTATGGCCTAATCTGTCGTCAAAGTGGTTGGCAGGCGTCCGCCTCCAAAATCCCTCTTTTTTTGTGATATTTGGCGCCAGTTTATCAGAAAGTGACGATTTTGTTCTCTCCGTCTCGCTGCATGGAAACAGTGCTTTATTTGCAAATGTTTTATGCGATATTCCAATTTTGGTTAAATTCACAGCTATGAATGGAAACATAGCTAACAATAGCTAAAAGCATTGTGCGTAGCGTAAGCGTTTTGAACTGCAAGAGGCTTACACGTTACACATACGGATGGCGATCCGCCGGAAGCTAGATATTTTACTTTATAATATGTTAAATATGGATATTTTTGTTACACAACCCCATGAATTCGCTTCAGAAGGCCTTTATTAACCCCCGTATTAACAGTGTGGAGCACTTTTATGATGGATAGATGCTCTTTTATGATGTATAGATGCACTTTTATGATGGACAGATGCACTTTTATGATGGATAGATGCACTTTTAAGATGGATAGATGCACTTTTATGATGGATAGATGCTCTTTTATGATGATAGATGCTCTTTTATGATGTATAGATGCACTTTTATGATGGACAGATGCACTTTTATGATGGATAGATGCACTTTTATGATGGATAGATGCACTTTTAAGATGGATAGATGCACTTTTATGATGGACAGATGCACTTTTACGATGGATAGATGCACTTTTACGATGGATAGATGCACTTTTATGATGGATAGATGCTCTTTTATGATGATAGATGCTCTTTTATGATGTATAGATGCACTTTTATGATGGACAGATGCACTTTTATGATGGATAGATGCACTTTTATGATGGACAGATGCACTTTTATGATGGACAGATGCACTTTTACGATGGACAGATGCACTTTTAAGATGGATAGATGCACTTTTATGATGGACAGATGCACTTTTATGATGGACTTTTATGGGCTTCAAATTTTGTGCTGCCATTCACTGCCATTATAAAGCTTGGAAGAGCCAGGACATTTTTTTTATATAACTCTGATTGTATGCGTCTGAAAGAAGAATGTCATACACACCTTGGATGACTTGAGGGCGAGTAAATCATGGGCTAATTTTCATTTTTGGGTGAACTATCCCTTTAAGTCTTTGTAAGCGAGTGTATCTTTGTTTTTTCGAGAGGCTGGATTTTCCTCTGTCCAGCTCTGAGTATATTCGCACCTGCAATCTCAATATGTTTCCTGTTATATCATTGTGTTCATTTTACCCCAGATCTTCAATATCTGCACTCCCACCAGCTCTCCTCTCTGTGTTGTTGAAGCGTGTGTTGCCTTTGGGGTAATAAGGGCAAAGGGAAAAATATTATGTCCTTTCACAATTATCAGCATTGCAAATATTAAAGTGTCTGGCTACATAGCAGAGGATACTTTGATTGGTATCTTAACCTTTGACTACACTATAAAGCAGTCAACTCCCGGTGCCCATATTGGAAGGGCTGGAATTTAATTCTGAAATGATTTGGGATAATAAGGAAGATGGATAATGTATGCAAGAGGGATATTACGTTTGGGCTAAATGCAGTTGGGGGGCCAGCGCTATTGGAGTTGAATAATCACAGCGAGTTATAATCCGGGTGATAGAAATACCGCACTGTCACAGTCAAGAGAGCAACTCTTAAATCACGCGGAGGAAGAGAGGCAGAGAAAGGAGGGAGAGGAGATGCAGGCAGGCCAAAGGCGCCCGCCGCTGCACTTTGACTGAAACTTTCATTAACGCTCTCGCGTGCCTTTGTTTTTTAATAACCACGCCCTCCTGTCATCCCTCCCTGACCCAAACAATTTCATTTCTCAAAACTGGCAAATTACACCGGCATTCAACGGCATTACGCCGGAGATAAAAGTTTCGTGGCAGATTTCAACAATGACAAATTCATTTTCCCCAAAGATCAACAGGCGATTCTGATGGCGTAAACGATGCGTTTTAATTAGAAATCCACATTATTTCGATAATGAAGACTTTTTCAAGCACTATCGCTTTAAATAAAAACAGTTAGACCGTGTTAAACAGACACATAACAGTTGTTGTACGTTTCATAGAAAGCAAAACATACGTTTCAATGTTGACCAGTGACATTTTGTCACAAATTAATTGTTTATTGACAATTTTGGATGCTCAGACCGACTATTCTGTCATTTTTGTAAACTGGTGTATTTATTTTGGCAATAAAGACATATCAATGCACGGTTCCTTTAAATATGCACAGTTAGTTAAGGGGATATGTTACAGTTGTTGTTAGGGTTTTTTACAATGGTACCATTACCAACGGTACCTTTTTTCGGTACTTTAGGGATGTTTACATCAATAACTGTAAAGAACCTGTAAGTTGTTTATAGAAGTGCTATTGACATTATGCCAGAGCTGCCCTGCTCTCTGTCTGCCATTGTCTGTTTGATTACTGTCACATTTACTAGTAAATAGTCGGCTACTAGCTTCATTTAATTCATAAAAACAACCATATTATTATTATTTTTTCTTTTTAATTTCATTTCTATGAAAAGATTTCCCACAAATGATGTGTTGTGTATTTTCTGGTAATCAAATGAAGACAAAAGACATTAGTTTAATTTATCTTTTAATTTAATTAAACTTTTATTGTCAAACAAAGTGCTGCACAACTGAGCTTTATACAGTTAAAATTAAAACATGAACATTTTTAATTTATTACTTAAAAAATAAAGTTATTATTATTACATTAGTGTTAGTATTATTATTACATTGAGACGTATCTAAATTCTGCTGTACAACAGTGATGTATTTGTCAAGTGAAAATGAACTTTTATTTTGACGGGTTGCCGTGAAGACCTTTGAGTATCTGTGTGTTTATGATATGACGGTAGTTTTGCTCAAATAAAATGGCAAAATGCTCATAAAGTGACTCTCAGTGGCTCTGGAGATGACGTTCGTGCGTTCATGTCCTCATATGAGACGGCAGAGATGGAAACATGCGCCAGTTTGTGTGTGTGTGTGTGTGTGTGGTAAACCATGCATATACGCCATTCATTCGCACAGAGACATGCAGTATTCGTATTTAAATAGTCTTTTTGCGGGTTCTCAGGAACCGAAATTTGGTACCAATTGATTTAATGTGAATCGTTACTCGGTAGTGCCGACGTAATTCGGTCGGTGCCCTTAAAAGCAGGGGCATAGCCAGCGGACTAGGCCCCCCTAGTTTATTATACCAATATAATAATATTTGTTAAATAACAGTTGTTTAAATTATTTTAACGTAATTACAAAATTTTTATAGCATCTCAAATACTAAAATAAATCAAATGTACTTTTTTTACAGTCTGTGGTTTTTGCATAATGCTTGATGAGTTTGATTGACAGCTGTGTTAGGCAATTAGGTGTCAGGCTGTCTCATGCATGTCACGCGGCTGAGGCTCGCGCCTGTGAGTTCATGAAGTGTGTTTATCTATTCACTTAACCTATAAATTGCAGTTGTGTGATAGATAAACAGCAGCGATGCATAATTATATAAAAAGGATTAACGCACGGGAGAGTTCATCCATCAGGCCACAAGTAACGTTAAGACTTTTCAATTCCAAGCGCGCGTTCATTCTGTAAAGCCGGGAACACGGCATCAGTATTTGTCAGTCGTGATAGTGTAGGGGTAACGGTGCGTTCACACCGGACGCGATTCACGCGAGTGATTTACATGTTAAGTCAATGCAGAGACGCGGAATGGCATTCTGCGGTGCGATTCACGCGAATGAGGTGGCCAGATTTGCGCGATTGAGGCGGCGCGAATGACGCGAATTGCGCGTTTTGAACCGCTCAAGTTGAAAAATCTGAACTTTGGCGGATATTTCGGGCCGCGTTAACCAATCACGAGCTTGCTCTAGTAGTGACGCATTTACAAGCGGAGGCAGAAATCCGAACAACAATGGAGGACAAGATAATCGTGGCTGGATGTGGACACCCGGAGCTGTATGATGCATCATCCTATCACCACAGGAACAGGAATAAAAGGAATAAAGGAATAAAAAGGATCTTGCTTGGAAGAAAGCGAGTTATTGTGAGCCATTTCACAACGAGACAGGAGCAGAAAAAAAGAGCCAGAGCCAGCGGCAAATGTGAGAAGGACTAGCCGAGGAAAGGCGGGTCTCGCCGGGTAAACGAGCGCGGAATGTCACTGATCCCCTGGATCTCACAACTCCGAAAACGCCAGATAAAATGCTCAAATAGGCACTCTTTTTATAAATTTGAGCAGATTTGAGCTTTAAACAACTATATTATCGCCTGAAAAAGTCTTTAAACTACGTTTTGTCACACATTAATAGTAGTATTTTTTACAAAAAAGACGTCAAGTGACCATATAGGCTCATTTAGGGCAGAATCCCCTCCCATGACGCGAATTCGCATCTGTTGTGTAGTTGTCACACGCGAATTTCACGCGCGATTTGCACGAATTTCATGCAAAACGCAAATTATTCGCGCGAATCGCGTCCGGTGTGAAGGCCACATAAGGCGCGTGGCACTAAGTTTTGACGCAATTTGACCTGAGGATCGAATCCGCCTTTTGCCGAACTACCGGTATTTGTACTTCCTTTTCCCATCGCATATCAGATCGGAAAGGCGTTTATTTTCATTTAAAATTAAGAAAATATTTGAAAAGTGGAAATAAAGTGTCTAACGTTTGTTGTAACCGCTGCTCGTGTTTTGTATGTGGACATGTTTTAGCTTGAGTTTTAATTTATGTTGACAGTGATAGTGACCCCCCCACCCCCCCGCGTGAAAGTGCCCGCTCACTTTTGCCCAGGCCCGACCATAAATAAAATTCTGCCTACGCCACAGCTTAAAAGTACAGACTTCGGTACCCAACCCTAGTTGTTGTGCATTTTATAGAAGGCAAAACACATAATTCTGACACTATGCCAGGCTACAGAAATCAAACAGGAGAGGAAAAGAGTATCGCATGTGTAATAAATCACAAGCGCTCCCTCCTAAAGTGCAGGGAGAAAATACAATAGAGATTTTAATTACACAAATATCAAACTCATATATGATTCTATGAATTAGCATAATGATTTCATAATAGTACTGTCTTTGCAATGCTAATAAATCACATGATATTGTCTTTTATTCCATATTCAATTCATTCAATTTTGCGAAAAACTGCCAAACCCTTTAAATTATATTTCGAGGCGGGGGTATTTATCATTGTACTATGTCTGAAATAAACAGCCAGCATCACAATGCCCAAAACAAACTATAATTTCTGATCTATATTTCTTCCGCAGGTTATGTCTTCAGCTCTGGAACTGTACAGCGTGCATGATAATCTCACATGACGTATAGTCTCACTTCAGTCTGGACACAGTGGTGTTTCAGCCTTTAATTATTCTCTGTAAAAATCACCTCACCTCTCCTCTTTTTTTTCCGTCTCACTCTGACTCTCTCTTTTCTCTTGCACTCCTTTGGCTCCTTTTGTTCTCGTTGTGCCTATTTATCACTGTGTGAAGGTTGAAAGAGATATTATTAATCCTGGGGAATGAAGGCAGGGTTAGCGGCATGGATCGCATTGTGAGAGGGGTAATGATAGGCAGACGTGCTTGGCCAGTGGTCTGTGTGGGCTTGATGAATGGGGAGCAGGGGCAGAGTGAGTGGAGCTGGGTGGCGGGCCGCTGGGCCATGCAGTGCCCCCCACCCCACCACCAGCACTCCGACACCCACCCACCTGCCACTCTTTTATCAGATCTGCATTAGGATAAGAGGAAAAGCAGGGAAGGAATATACATCTACATATGTATTAGTGCTTACAGACACACTCACACACTCTCTCAACCTGTCTGACTAGTTCATATGCCCCCCCCCCCACCCCACACACACACACACACACACTATTTAATTTACAGGATTAGAATCGGACACGACCTGACCTGAGCCCCCATTGTACTAACCACTGCACCACCAGCTTCTTATTTTATCCTCAAACACCTTTTGATTCAAGTGATTTACTAAAAACTGTAACAATGAGACAAATAAGATTCTAGTTATCAGCTTAAACATTTGACATTAAATAGAAAGAGGATGATTTAACAGTTAGAAATACAGTATGTGTTCTTAGGGCTGTTTAGCATAAACCATCAGCATAATCAAAAAGATGCACAATTATGCAAATCAAATCAACAAAAAGTAAAAGCAAAACATATCATGAAACCAGGAATTATGTAAATGTGTATTTACGTGTTGGATGGCAAATAAGACAGGATTTAATATCTATGCAGAAATCTCACACGCGTGTTCTGCATTGGAATCGTATTGTCAAAGCTCAGCGCCATTGACAGGAAGACACTTGGTGTATTTTCAGCAGGAGGGAACATGATGGTTTCACACACTGCCCTTTTAAACACACTGTCATGACAGCTTTGACAATGCAACAAGCCAATCAAGCCAGCTCTATTACTCTAAGTGTCATGTCTGTGGAGAGCTAACACCACGGCTCGGCTCTTTCCCCATCTACAGGGCCACAATAACACCTTACGCCAACCTTATCATCACTCACGCCAACATGTGATTGCCACATTTACACCCTTGAAGACATAAATAGATGTTTTAGTCACAACCACAAGTCATTTATTTAAAAAAAAAATATATATATATATATGTATGTATATATATATATATATATATATATATATATATATATATATATATATATATATATATATATATATATATATATATATATATATATATATATATATATATATATATATATATATATATATATTAGGGCTTTCAAAAGATTAATCACGATTAATCACATCCAAAATAAAAGTTTGTGTTTACATAATATATGTGTGTGAACTGTGTATAATTATTATTTATATATAAAAACACACACAAGCATGTATATATTTAAGAAAAAATTATTATATTTATATATAAAATATTTATATTCATATATAATATAATTTATATAAATGTATACAGTATATACATGCAAATATTTCTTAAATATATACATGAATATTTATATAAACATAATAATTATACACAGTTCACACACATATATTATGTAAACACAAACTTTTATTTTGGATGTGATTAATCGTGATTAATCTTTTGACAGCCCTAATATATATATATATATAACTTAAAGGTGCAGTGTGTAGTATTTATGAGGATCTATCGACAGAAATGCAATATAATATACATAACTATGTTTTCAGTTGTGTATAAAGACCTTACATAATGAACCGTTATGTTTATATTACCTTAGAATGAGTCATTTCTATCTACACACACCGCGGGTCCCCTTACAGTGAAGCCGCCATTTTGTTTCTACAGTAGCCGTAAACTTCTCTACCAACATGTCCTAAAACCAATACGCCTATGGGTTGTTTGTCACTTCCCTGAAATATGACCCATAGGAGCATTTACTAAAGTTGCGCCCCTATCGACAACAGGACACTTTCATTTCAATGCTTTGTTTCCTTTTATTTTGGTTATATTTTGGGTTTTGCGTAGCTCTAGAGCATTGCAAAATACAGCATCATGTGATCATGTGATCATGGGTTCAGGGAACGCATGTGCTCATAAAGTGTGTATGCACTATAAATCACTGGGTAGGTTTAGCGGTGGGGTGGGTGTAGTTGTTCATAAAAAAAAGATTTTTGCTAAATGGACAAATGGAAGTAAGAAGTCCACACATTGCATTTAAATGAACACGCATGTTGATTGGTAACGACAGTCATACGTCATTTCATGACGACAGACGTAACACGACACTAGCTAGAGGGCGCATGACTTTAAAATGCAAATAAAGGTCGTAATAAGATGCTTAAAAAATAACCTATAGAGTCATTTTTTTTGGAGGACAGTCTGTTCTCTACAGAGCGCTAGTCACTCTCTGCTCTCTCCGACGACGACATTTGTGTCCTGTGTCGGCCACCGTAGCTTCTCTATGTGCTTCGAAAGGGAGGGGCAACGGTGGGTGATTGCAATTCACAACCTCACCACTAGATGCCGCTAAAATTTACAGACTGCACCTTTAATAGAATTTAAACATTTAAAATGTTCAAATATTACAATAAAAAGGATTATATTATTTTACAATATTTTAATAAAATATTAGAAAAATATTATTATTTGTGTGTGTGTGTGTGTGTGTGTGTGTGTGTGTGTGTGTATATATATATATATATATATATATATATATATATATATATATATATATATATATATATATATATATATATTAGGGCTGGGACTCGATAAAAAAAATTAATCTAATTAATTAGAGGCTTTGTAATTAATTAATCGAAATTAATCGCATATAAATATTTGACCTGAGAACAGTGAGAAGTAATTTTTTTCACATGGATTTTTAGTATACCATTGAATAATGACTGAATACATAAGCTTAATCAACAAAATATTGTTTATTTATTTCAGTCCAGCAGACCAGTGACTTAGTTACCGTGGTCTTGAAACCAGTCATCTGGTGGAGTGTGGGTCCTTTTAACTTTACTCGGAGTCGGACTAACGTCCACCCTAACTCCTATGTGTTTAGCGTTGAGGTGATATTTGAGGCTCGATGTGCTGCGGTGATACGCAAATTCCTTGTTGCATAGCTTGCACACAACCATGCTCTTGTCGACGCTTCCATCCTTTCGTTTTTTAAAACAAATTTTCCCATCCACGGGGCCAAGCAAAGCGGTCTCGTCAGCTTCTTCGTTCATGTTCACTGTGGTTTGTTGTTGTCGGAAGTCAAGAACGCTAGTTGGTGCTCCAGTATAATCGGTCCGTCGAAACTCATTCATTGAAAAACGTTCCGCGGTGCAAAAATAAGTGTTACATTTTTTTTTTTTGCGTAATTAATCTTAATTAACGCGTTAAAGTCCCGTAATTAATTAATCTTAATTAACGCGTTAAAGTCCCGTAATTAATTAATCTTAATTAACGCGTTAAAGTCCCGGCCCTAATATATATATATATATCAGTGATGCGCGGGTCAATGTATAAACAACCAGCACCTGACCGACGTTTTCAACTAACGCAACTCGGACCGCAAAAAAAAGGATGAAAATATTGTACCCGGTCCGCTTCCTGACCCGCAATTTTTAAAAGTAGTAAATGCTCATCGTAGCGTCATTGGGCCATTGAGAAAATGTTTCAGGCCCTGACGTGGTGCGCTCAGAGGTGCAGCGGCGAGAGCAGGCCGTTCTTGAAGCGGCCCATCATTTTCCATTTCAGCTCTAGATGCATATTATTGATGAACGCGATGTTTATGTTTCGACCCGGCTTGAAGAATTCATCAGCAGGTCAACTGAGAGAAGGCCCACTTTTGGAAAAGTGTGAAAGCCCTTAGGAGCGCAAACTGTTCTTTTTCTGAATGCTGTATGATATAGCCTAGTGTTATGTAATTCATTTATTTAGTTTCATTTTCTTAACAATTAAGATGCTGCATGTGTTTATCCAGTCTAATCGAAGTGTGCGTCTCTCCCCCGACTTTCCCAACAAAAATCCCGCCCCCTCTCAGAAAATAGGGAAGAGCGGGGCACAACCTAACGCTTTTTGACTTTCTCAGTTTGTGTAAATCCACTTGGGGTTCAGAGTATTTATTGTTTCCCACGTTAATTGCACACATGTCTAGTACAATTATGTGGTTTTGTTTCATTAATACGGTGTATACTTATTTCTTGATTTACCCCGAAAGAATGGAAGTGAAATGTGACAACATGCCCCATAGGTGGGGGACATTGAAACATGACCAAATAACAGCTCAAAAAATATACAAAAAGACAAACTAAAATATTTTGTCAACAAAATACAATCATTAACTTTTTAAAATAAAATAATGGCATTTTTTAATCATTAAAAATATAAGCATTTTTGAGTTTGACTACAAACACATCGCTAAATACAGCAAAACAGTTCAAAACATAATAATAATGAATAATTTCTGAACATTGACTCTCAGACATTATTCACCCTTTTCTCATGGTTTCTCAAAATAACTCATAAAAGTATAGAATATAATGGCGTATTTCTAATAGGGGCTCATTGTATCGCAGTGTTAACACACACCCCATCTGCGCAACTGGGATGTAAACCGCGGCTCGTGTCTTCTGCTGTTAGATCAGCGTTAAAGAACCATCAACTGTTAAATAACAGATAGAAGATTAAAATAATATCGGATTTGTCTTATTTTAAATAAACACAAAAAACAGAGATGAAAACTAAACTTACTAAACTTAAAGAAATTTACTTTTGCTATTAAATGAATGTTCAGTGATATCTTCCAGAGATTTTTTTAATTTTTGCATTTTTTTCTCTAAATAATGTTGATATGGCAACTAGTAAATACACTAAGTTTCGTCATTCTGGCATGTGTGGAAAGGGTTAAAACATATGCGTGTTACAACTAACCCCGCGTTAGGTTGTGCCCCGCGCTAAAACTGACTTTACTGAGCTATATGCGTTTAAAAGTAGCTTATTAAAATGGTACAATGGCATTGCTCAGTTCAACGTGTTGGGAAATCAGACATTTTGTCCTGCGTCAGCATTTATTCAAAAGTTAATAACGCTCAACATTCAAAAGGTAAATAAGGATTTATTGAGGACCAGACCGACCGCGACCCGAATATCATTAAAAATATTTTTGGATGACCGCAGGCACCCGCTCATTTTGGATCAACCCGCGCATATATATATACAGAATTTTTTTACT